>CM035808.1:94694016-94779935 GCA_020466095.1 Chlorops oryzae | reverse complement strand
CCCTTTCACCGAATCTAAGATTTCTTTTTTATCTTTAACAAACTAAAAGTTAGTTTCCATATATTTGAAAAAAAGCGGGATTTTTCATGTCCCGGCGGGACATTATAATTTTAGGCCAAAAAGCGGGACATCCCGCAAAATGCGGGACGTCTGGCAACGCTGGTCCTTAAGTATGTAAGTACATGGATTGGTGTTTTGAATTTTAATAATTTTAAAGATTTCAGTTGTCCAATTAGGAGTATAACCCTTCTCAAAAATATGTTTATATTTGCTTATACGTACATAATCGTTTACATGAAATTTTGGTTTATCATAAGTTTTTAACCGATTGTAAGCTGTTTTTATACCTTTTCCGAAGGAAAGGGTATATTAAGTTTGGCTCGGAGTATGTAACATGCCAAAGGAGTCGCGATAGATATAGACATATATATATATTCTTGATCAGGGTGACAAGAGGAGTCGATCTAGCCATGTCTGTCTGTCTGTCTGTCTGTCTGTCTGTCTGTCTGTCGGTCACACTTTAGTTTTTCGTAATTAACTCCTAAGCCATGAAAGATATCATATTGAAATTTGGCATGGACTTGAACCAGATAAGTGTCCGAAAACCTGCAAGCAAATTTTTTTCGTAGTCCCTTCTTGGGTCGTGGGAAGTGGTTCAGAAGTTTCAAAAATCACGATTTTTAACGTTTTTCGTGGATAACTTTTTTACTATACATCCCAGCTTATTGAAATTTGGTGTGTGTATAGCTACTATGTAGACTTAAGCTTTCGCTGAAAAAAAATTGCGACAGCGCTATAACTATGGTCATCATCCTATACATTAGAAAAAAACACTCTCTTATTCTCATATCTGAATACAACAATGATATTTTTTTTCTTTTTCTGGTTGTGTATTTTGCCGCCAAATAAAGTCGTCACTTATGGTTAAATTTTGACCATGACCACCATTCGCGAAATTCGCAAAAATTTTATTTTCACTATTTTGAATTGAGGTTTTCGCAGCTAGACAAAATGTCCTCTAACGGTTAAAATTTGACCATGACCACCATTCGCGTATTTCGCAAAAATTTTATTTTCACTATTTTGAATTGAGGTTTTCGCAGCTAGACAAAATGTCATCTAACGGTTAAAATTTGACCATGACCACCATTCGCGAAATTCGCAAAAATTTGATTTTCACTATTTTGAATTGAGTATTTCGCAGCTAGACAAAATGTCCTCTAACAGTTAAAATTTGACCATGATCACCATTCGCGAAATTCGCAAAAATTTGATTTTCACTATTTTGAATTGAGTATTTCGCAGCTAAACAAAATGTCCTCTACGGGTTAAAATTTGATCAAGATCACCATTCGCGAAATTCGCAAAAATTTTATTTTCACTATTTTGAATTGAGTATTTCGCAGCTAGACAAAATGTCCTCTAACGGTTAAATTTTGACCATGACGACCATTCGCGAAATTCGCATAAATTTGATTTTCACTATTTTGAATTGAGTATTTCGCAGCTAGACAAAATATCCTCTAACAGTTAAAATTTGACCATGATCACCATTCGCGAAATTCGCAAAAATTTGATTTTCACTATTTTGAATTGAGTATTTCGCAGCTAGACAAAATGTCCTCTAACGGTTAAAATTTGACCATGATCACCATTCGCGAATTTCGCAAAAATTTTATTTTCACTATTTTGAATTGAGTATTTCGCAGCTAGACAAAATGTCCTCTAACGGTTAAAATTTGACCATGACCACCATTCGCGAAATTCGCAAAAATTTTATTTTCACTATTTTGAATTGAGTATTTCGCAGCTAGACAAAATGTCCTCTAACGGTTAAATTTTGACCATGACGACCATTCGCGAAATTCGCATAAATTTGATTTTCACTATTTTGAAATGAGTATTTCGCTGCTAGACAAAATGTCCTCTAACGGTTAAAATTTGACCATGACCACCATTCGCGAAAATTTTGTGCTTAATAATAATCTCCAGTTTTAGAAGCTAAATCGAAGTACAGATAAGGTGTAAATAGATATCCAAGCTAGAACAAGGAAAACGGCAGGAATTTTTGTTAAGGTAATGTTTTAACATATTTCAGGCTGAGGAAAAGGTATGTGTGCAATCGGCTTAGCCGATGTAAACTTCTTTACTTGTTAAAATTAAAGCTTCATTTGAAGAATTAACATCGTTTGGGGCAATTTTAATCTTACTATGTACAGTGTCATTATATTTTTCAGTTAAATTCTGATACTCATCAATCCATTTGTATGAACCACGATTGCTAAACTCTTTCCACATTATATTCTTCAGTGTTCTATTAAATCCTTCTACAATTGAGGCTTTCAATGTGCTATAAGTCGAATAATGATTAATTTTATTTTGTTTCATTAAATTTTGAATTTCCTTATTAAAGAATTCCTTTCCATCATCTGTTTGTAAATTCTTAGGTTTTCGTCCACATTTTAAGACATTTTTCATTGCTTTGGTGACATCGGTAGCTGTTTTAGATTTTAATGCAACGGTCCAAGCATATTTTGAGAATGTGTCAATGATTTTAAGAAGAAAGCGGTAACCTTTATTGTGAACAGCATAGCTACCCATTTCAACTAAGTCAGCTTGCCAAAGATCATCGAGTCCTTTGATTACACTGCACAACAAAATCGAACTTTTTGCGTGCCTTTGACTTGAAACCATTTTTTTTTTGTAGTATTTGTTTCGCTGAATCTCAATATATGCGTAAAATTTGAAAGTTAGCTCGCGTTTTTTAAATATCCGCTAACAAAGGTTTTGCGAATTTTTGTCAATATTTTTTAATCGTAGCCCCATGATCGTTCGACCGTTTCAAAAAAACTTTAATTTGTATGAAAGAAGAGTAAAAATACAACACATTCTTCATACATATGGATGAAATTTGTTCAACAGTTTAGGCGCTATATGTCGATAAAGGCCAGAATTTTATGCAATTTTTAACAATTTTGTACAAAAACTTGATTTCAAACCCATATAATTTCCGAAAAAGGTCCGGTATTTAAGTTCAGGCTATCTTACGGCAAAGAATGGATTTCTAAGAGCATTTCAAGACCAAGAAAAAAAAATCCGATGAATGGTTCATATTTTAATTGGGTTTTTAGAAAAAATGAGACGACTTTTTTTACGCCGGAAAATATGCCACATATTTTTTTTATATATTAATATAACTTAAAGACAGAAATAAAAAAAAAATGGTGGCATATTTTCCGGCATAAAAAAAGTCGTCTCATTTTTGTAAAAACCCATTTAAAATGTGAACCATTCATCGGTTGTTTTTTTCTTGGTCTTGAAATGCTCTTAGAAATCCACTCTTTTACGTAAGATAGCCTGAACTTAAATACCGGACCTTTTTCGGAAATTATATGGGTTTGAAATCAAGTTTTTGTTCAAAATTGTTAAAAATTTCATAAAATTCTCGCCTTTATCGACCTATAGCGCCTAAACTGTTGAACAAATTTCATCCATATGTATGAAGAATGTGTTGTAATTTTACTCTTCTTTCATACAAATTAAAGTTTTTTTGAAACGGTCGAACGATAATGGGGCTACGATTAAAAAATATTGACAAAAATTCGCAAAACCTTTGTTAGCGGATATTTAAAAAACGCGAGCTAACTTTCAAATTTTACGCATACATTGAGATTCAGCGAAACAAATACTACAAAAAAAAATTGGTTTCAAGTCAAAGGCAATTTTATTGTTGAGCAGTGTTATGACTGCTCGTCGTTTAAAGTTTCGCCGCGCTTGCCTGTGTAGCTCCTCCACTATTTGACGACGACTCATGGTGTAGACCAGAGTCGGGCACACTAACACTTTTAGCCACACGTTTGTGTTCGTAGCGGCACTGAGCGAAATTTTGTGTTGTAAATGGCAAAGAAAAATGTTACGTGTGTTAAATTTGTTTTTTGCGCTGATGAAGGAACATATGTATAAATAGGGATTGAGTTGTACGTTCACTTGCGTAAAATTATGTTTCCTCGGGTTGCGTTGTGTTTACCAAATCATCAAGATTTATTTCGCTATTGTAGAGTTTAATACGTAACAAGTCCGTCAAATGCGCATCGGATAATTGACTTCGATGTTTTGATTTTATGAGTTTCATAAAAGAAAATGCACTCTCACACAAATATGTTGTACCAAACATTGAATGCAACTTCAAAATGTAATCTACAGTTTTTGGATAAATGGAAATATTCACTTTTCTCCAAAAATCCAAGCCTGTTTCAATGGGCAAAAATAATTCATTTTGAAGTTTAATTAATTCCGTTTTAAACATTTTCAAAAATTGCGCAGTGTACCTGAAAATGTAAAAACATGCGAACATAGACCCACCTTCATGAAATTCAATACACAACTGAAGCCAAATTTGTGAAGTCATTGCTGGTCAGGGCTGCAATTGACTTAAAATAAAATGGCACAAACAATTTTTAAAAGCGTATCAAAATATTTGATACTTTTTTCTAAACAACAATTCAAATAAATCGAAAATAATTATAATATGACAACAAAAATTGAGAACAGATTTTGAGGTGATCAATTACATTGATAAACATAAAATCTTATGTATTTAGCTCAAAATTTCGCTGAAATTTGATTTCCCTAAAAAAGTATTGAACATCAAAAATGGCATTGTATTAAAACTTTCGAAAATCGTAATATTTTCGATTCAATTGTAGGGGCTCGGCAGCACTGTTTGGTTTTTGTATACATATATGAGTATTACTCGCGAGCAACGATTTGCCCGACTCTGGTGTAGACGATTGTGATCCTTCTGTACTGATTTTGATTGATTTTTTGTTTTTTGTTTATTGGGATTTGAAATCATTGAAAACATAACATTATCAATTCCTTCTAGACGCGTATCAATGTATTCCATATACGCTTTAATGTCATCATTAATATTGTTTTCAATAGCGCCAATTTTGTGGTAAATGGCTTCAAATTCCTTATTACTTTGCTTTTCATAAGCTTTAAGCGAATTCTGAAATTCAGTTCGAAGCACATTTGAGACCTGAATTAATAAAATTCTTTGTTGTAGCGTCTTGGTTCTATTGGGGTCTTTAAGATTTTTGATACGATGAAAATGTGCATTGGAAAAGTATCTCTTCCAGCAATCAATTGCATACTAATTTTTTCGATTTATTAATATCATTATAACGACCAAATTTGTCAACGCTCATTATTCGATCGTATTGGATTCTTTGAGCCTCTTCAATAATTGAAATAATTTCGTTATTATGATTATTATGTCCACCGATTGCGATGATAAGAGCAGTCTTAGACGATTGACTAATTCATTAGGATCGTCCCAATATATATAGTTTGTTGGGACAGAATTTAATTTCATCAGTCCAAATCCTTTCTTTTTCGTTTCTTTTGTGATTAAGCTTGCATTGGTTTTTAATAAAATATGCTTATAAAGCTCAAGATCTACCTCATTATAATTTTGAGGAGACTTGTAAAACATTAGCTGGTAAAATCCTGGTGTCATGAGGAATTTTTCGTTTCCAATTTGAAACTCTTTAGAATTATCCCAGATTAATTTTGAATCTCCAAACATCCAATGTCCATCATCGAGTCTTTTATGTAAACCAAATTGAGTATCAAGATTATTTTGCTTTTCTAATGTTTCAAAACTCAATGTGTTATGTGTACTTTTATTTCTTTCCTCATCCTTTTCCTTTATAGCTTCGGATAAGTGTTTTTATATGACTTTCTTGTTCTTCATCTTCGCTGAAAAACTGATCTCTGCTGCTGTTTGGAGTCTCATCGTTATCATTTTCGGTGATGGTGGTGGTGGTTTGGAAGAATTTTTAAGCGGTGTACTTGATTTTATGTTAAACAAATCATATTTTTCAAATCTACTGCGGTTCGGTCTTTCATTTCTAAATCTACTACGACTGGGTCTTTCATTACTGAAAGCCACCTTTTTTCCAATCAATTCCTTTTTTATTAAAAAGTAGAATTATTTTTTCTGTTGCTAGCTTAGAGTTTTCATTCAAATTGTTTAATATTTCGTTTTTTAACTTTAGTTTCTGTAAGTAGATCTTTAATTGGTGTAGTTATGGGAAGAAACGATTTCTCAAGACTCTCGGTAACACCTTGTTCATTAATTTTGATGGCATTGAACTTATCTTTCAAGATTTTTCTCGTCTGAATAATGTTCTTTAACAATTTTTCATTCATTTTTCAACGAACCAGTATCGTTGAAGATATTAATGGAAATGAAAGTACTTTAGGACTGTTAATGACCTTTATAGTATCGATAATGACTAGGCGTGTTTATCGTTTTTATTTTTATTGATTTCAATCAGATACAGTAGTTTTAAGTTGTAATAAATTATTAACAATTTGTGAGATTTTACTAAGCTCGTTTTGGAATATATAATTGTTACAACACCTTTTACTTATCAAAAATTTTAATTGTAAAATTATTCTCGATATATGTTTGATTGAATACACCTCATTGTGATCAATAGTATGATTGTTGGTTTGATTTAAGCATATCAATGGACAAGACGGTGACCAACGTATGTGCTCTGTTAGAGGATCATCTCCCAGTTGCCATTTGGTTATTTCAATATTAAAAAAGAAGCATTTTGTAATATCACTCGTTCCAGTGTAAAACATTCCAAATTGTGCAAGTCGTCTCATATCCAACCATTCTAGTGGCCAGTTGTAAAATGATTTAAGGCGGTTACTTTCATAACTCATTCGATCAATCATATCCAACGGTGGATCTGGAATTCTTTTCTGCTTTATCGGAAACAGATCTGTTCCATTGGAAACAGGTCTGTTTATTGGAAACAGATCTGTTCTATTGAAAACAGGTCTGTTTATATAGCAGCTGTGATTGTTGTTGTTGTTGTTGAAAAGATGAATTTTTTCTTCATGAACTGAGTCAACCATTTTAAATGATATTACTGTTGCGTCTGCTGCTCCTGATGCTCCTGCTGCTCTGCAGTTAATGAAACCTTTTTTTTTTTGAGACTGACGGGCATGTTACTGAAATGACTATTAAAATCGTCAAAAACTTTAAATGCTTCTAAAATCACGCTGAGTAAGTTTTGACCGGGCTTTCAACTTTAAATTCGGAAAGAATAATTTATGTATCGCTTTGGATCTATTATAATGAAATACAGGATTTGTTGTAACGAATTTTGGGGCACATAAAATATCGTAAATCGTCAGTTTTTGACGATATTGATTTCCGTAACATGCCCGTGAGTGTTTTATTGTTTGTCTTCATTACTTTTATAGATGAATGAATACATTGAAACCCTTCCTGTATCGACCATTATTTAGTGAGTCGTCTTTGTTGATGACGAGAAACTCATGCTTATCCTTCCAACACTCTCCACAAATTTTTAAAAAATCGGCAAATGTCATATCAGTACCAACGTGATCATGGTATATATGACGTATATTCATTTCATCCTGCTTGAATATAATAATTAAGTTCGCGTTGTCGCGAATCAAATGTTTTGGTATTCGAGTGTAAGTTTGACAAAGATAAAAGCTATCAATATTGTTATGACGTCCCATGCAAAAATAGTTTTCGTATTATTGTGCTGTTTTTCACACGCAACGTCATCGAAAATAAAAATAGAATCTTTTTATAGCATTTTCTGGGGCTTAAACTTCTTCATTTTCCGAATAGGTAAAAAGTCCCCATTCCTTTTATAGGTTTTTATAAGTTGTTTTAAGTACTGATATTTCGGTTTGATGTAATGACTTTGAATAACAAGTATACATTTTTAAATTTCAGACCATTGGGACTTTCAATAAGACTCAACATAACATTAGTTTTCCCACAATTAGATGGTCCAACAATTAATGCTCGTATTGTGTTTTGGTAACAATGAAAATATGACGCGATTGTGTTGAATTAACATTTGGATTTATTTTCACATCCAAATTTTTCACTAAAATATTCTTCTGCTGTTTTACGAAACGCATTTTTCCTTTCAACTAAAAGTTAAACTATAAAAGAGATGTTTTATACCTTTTCAGTTAGATTGATTTTGATCATTGTTTTGATTACAACATATTCAAAGTATAATTCTTTAAATGATTGTCCACCCTAAAATGACAATTAGTCATAAAACGAAAAGGTCGTCGGAAGAGGATTAATAAATAATTTTATTAAATAAACTACCAATAAAGAACTTCATTTACCAGGCTATCAGTTTTGTTGTTTCCAGGTACAAAGCTTCAAAAACGTTTAGCAAGAGGAGACAAAGGTATCAACCCATTGGATTCTGCCTGTAGAGAACACGATATTGCCTATTATCAATTCAAAGACTTGGAAAATCGGCATATTGCAGATAAGAATTTAGTGGAAAGAGCTTGGGAGAGAGTTAAATCGACTGATGCCAGTGCTACAGAAAAAGCAAACGCTTGGTTTGTTACAAACGCTATGAAAGCTAAATTAAAATTTGGTGGCAGTCTCACAAATTTTATACAAAATCAAAAGAAAAAGAAGAATATAATGATGAAGAAAAAAACTGTAAAGAAAAAGAAGAAATGTCCTACAAAAATTTTTAAGACAGCAATCAAGAAAGCTACAAAAGAATTGAAAAGGGCAAAGCCCATTGGCTTACATGATGTTATCCAAGTTGCTGGAAAATCTTTATCATCGTCACTTAAGAAACAAACCAAAAAAGCAATACCGCGCATTATCCCAGTACCCAAAGGGGAGGATTTTTTACCATTAATTCCAATTTTGACTGGTATTGCCAAGCTTGGTGGATTAATATCTGGTGGAATGTCAATTGCAAACCTTGTTAAGAACATAGTATCAACAAAAAATAAAAAACCACAACAACCTGTTGCGGTTGGAAATGGGCTCTATTTAAAACCATATAGAAAAGGATATGGTTTCTTTCTTAAACCGTACACAAAAAACTAATAAACCTGCTACCTGCACTCAATGAAGACGATATCCGTAAACATGCTAAGAAACTATCTTTCTTTAGAGGTGTGTTCATGCGAAATGCTTTACCAAAGCGATCACATAAAAATGAGTGTGGAATAAACAATCTTGATTCTTTAGATGGAGAAGGAACACACTGGGTAGCATATATTAAAAACGGTCACTTCAAGGAGTATTTTGATAGTTTTGGTAATTTACCTCCACCAAAAGAAGTTGTAAAATATCTTGGTGAGAAAAAATTTGAGCTACAACTATAAGCAACATCAACAAATACAATTCATATAATTGTGGTCATTTGTGTTTACAATTTCTTTATTCACATAATAAATAAAAAAGAAATAAAAAAATTTTAAAAAAAAATACAAAATCTTTTATTTTTTCTCAATTAATTTTTTATAATACACCATTAGGTTGTTTGCTTTGCAAAGAATAAATTTGTTATTAAAACAAGTACAGTCATTAAATCCTTGTGAATATTGGCTACAACTTGAAGGACAGCTTTGAAAATGTGCTCCATATAAGGATTCGATAACTCGCTCTTGTTCCACTTGTTTAGCTTGTTGCATTGCAGTCATCAAGAAATTATATTCTTCAGGAGTAATGTAACGTTTAAATTTTTCAAAAAACAGAAGAATTCCTTCCGCTTTGCGTTAGCATGTTATTAATGTTGTTGGTCTATTGCCGACGACGATGTGAACTAATATTGTAATATTTTATGATGTAGGATCATCCTTGTCAGATGGGTTTGATTGTATATTTGAGTCTTGCTGCAGATTCTTCATTGACATGCTTTCTATATCACTGAAGGGGCATCCTACTTTGAAACCAGCGAAGTCACGTTTTGCTTGATACATTCCATCATATGCAACTCCTACCAAACAAATAGTTCCACCGGACACTTCAATTTTACAGTGATCAGTTTCTTTAAATGTAAATATTTTTCCAAGAATATGATCGGGCCTTGGACCAGTTCTGTGCATTTTAAAGAGTAAACACTTAGTCCCGGTATTTGGAGTAAAATATACTCTCATTTCAGGAATTGTTGGTTCAATATTTGTTATAGTAAATCATTTCCAAAAAGTATTGCAAATGCAATATTCTCGATTGGTTATTTCTTGAATCCAAAACATTTTTTTTTCTTCCTCCTTTGAAAGCAACTAAAAGTCAACTAAATTTAAAATGATCTTATGTGGAGCTTTTATAGAAAATGATAATAATTTTCTGAAAATGATGACTCACCTCTCTTGTGAAATTCATTACAATAAAAACATTTTTTTTTCAATATTTGTTTTTTATACATATACACATACATAAAAACTTAGTCTACATCCATAGGTTCACTGTTATCAATACTGTAGTGCCCCCATGCATAAGTATTAATACCATCCGACTTAATATACCTTTTATCGTCAGTATTACTTAATACTACTTTATTCCACATTTGCGTATATATGTCATGTAGCTTACTTCTAAACATTAGCATACTATCAAAATAGAGCTTATTTTGTAATAAACATTCACGATAATCGTCAATACTTAATTTTATTAAAGCAGACTTTTTAACACCTTTGGATTTCTTTATTTCATACTTGTCAATAGATTTAAGAGAATACATTTTCGATCTTAGACCAATAAACTCTTTTACTACTTTACCATTCAGTTCATCTTTCATCATTCCTAAAACTTTTTTTTTCTTTGGGGAATTTCGAATTGATTATCTGCAGCATAGTCTGATGATCAAAATTTAAATCTATGTCATTTATTATTTCTTTATAAAAATCAAGGTTGTTAATTGTATATATGAATGAGTCAGTGTCCATATAATTAAGAAAGAGATCTTTTTGAAATTTTGGTAGCATATATTCATAATGAAAGTTATACATTTTAAGCTTGGACAACTCTAATACTGTAAAACCCAAGTACATTGGCTTGTCATACAAAATTTTTTCTTTTTGTAATTCTATGGAAACAAGATTGTCTGTAAAAATTTTAACATTGCAGAAATTTGGTTTAGCGAGAAGAGCTTTGGCACCAAGACGTTTTCTTTTACTCTCCCATTTTTCCACCAACTTGATATTTCTTCTTTTTTCTATGTTTTCCATAGTCTTACCGTAAACAGCATTATTCAATAACTTGAAAAGATTTTTCTCAAAATCACTTTTAGCGTTTTGTCTGCACTTGGTATTTAAATTAATATATTTTTGTAACCATAGTGATTGTTTGAACTCTAAGATTCTATGAACTTTAACAAGCTTAAGACCAAGTCTTAAACACAGTTGAAGAACTCTGTAATGAACGACATAGTAACGCTTGGGAGTCAAGTCTGCTATAAGTTTAGGCATTTTTCCACCTGGTGGCTTTTTATTTGTTGGACAAAAGGGAAGATCATTATGTGTGTCGTGAATTTCATTCGGATAATCCAAATCGACTTCTAATATGTAGCCAGTTGATGAATTGTCTGATATTGAGAAAACGTTGAAGTTTTCTATGTTTTCAACCCACTTAAAACCTCTATACGGCAGACATTCAGACATTGCATATCCATACAAATTATTTGCATCTAAATATACAATTGTTGATGAAGGTTTACTTGCATCATAATCCTCCCCCCATGTACATATTGTTTGCAGTTGAATGTCTTTTACTGCATTGAACCAAACCACCTCGAATACCATTTCGAAATAAATAAAGCATTTCAATGTCAGTTAAAAGCTCCAATTCAATTTTTGTATACTTGAGCATTGCATCATATGATAGCGCTGGTAATGTTAAATATTGACAAGGATCTAATTTATAAATGTTTTGGGAAACTTTTCTAAAGTTTTCCATAACATCTGCTAATGATAAAACGTCTGTCTTTAAATATATGGACATATAATCTTGAAGCGTTTTACAATTAAAAAACCGCCAAACATTTTGTGCATGTTGATAGTCTTCATCAGAACATGTCTTATTTGTTAGTCTATTGTAAAAAGCTTCAAGTGGTGGTAAACTTGTCTCGTGAAGGCTTTGAAAAGTGTTAATATATTCATATGGAAATACACCTTTACGTGTTAATAAATTTCTTTCCTCTTCCCGTGTAAATACACTACTTAAAATGTGAAAACAATCGTTTTCCAAATTTTGAGCTAAGGTGTCTAAACTTGATGGTAAAAATCTTATTGAGTCCAGAAAATGTATTTCCATATGATGTTTATCTTTAGACGTTATATGTTTTGATAAAGATATATATTTTTCTTTATTGAGCGCAACAACTCCTAAAGAACCTGGTAACAAATTTAGTTTTTTTGACAAATAAGTGACAGTCATATGCTGAAAATTTTGGAAAAATATAGGTATAAAACGTCTAAGTTGAAAACTTAAATTACATTCGGAATGTGCTGCACCTCGAAATTCCCCAGTTAAATGACAATGATCCCTCACTTTTGTTTGATCTAAGGGTAACTCGCAAATATGACAAATTTTGGCAGTATTAAAAGCAATCTGCTGACTTTGAGAAAGCGGGTTCATTTTTTTTAACTATAAAAAACATTGTTTTCTAATAATTGAAAACAATCACTATATATTTTTTTAATAAACACCTCGCTTGCATCTTCATCATTTTCATTATTTTGGATGTATGTCTCAAATTTATTTAGTCTGTCGTCAAAGCTACATTTTTATAAAATAACTAAAGGCAATCGGTTTTGTGTAGTTGAATCGATTGAACATTTTCCGATTCCTTCCTATTTATTTCTTCTAACAAACATTCAAAATCTGCGTACACTACAAACGGTACATTTAACTGTTTTCGAAAATTGTTAAATTTTAATAAATTATTTTTGCCTACCGTTGGTAGCTCCGTGACTGTCATATTGCAGCATGATAAATGTTTGTCCAAACTTTCTTCAGTATAAAAAAATTGTAAACAAAAGTTGCACATATGAATTGCACCTTTGTGGTTTGTACTCTGCTTTCGCACCAATCTGAAAATGTAAAAAAAAAAAAAAAAATTAGTAAATGTTAATTGTTTCTGCATTAATTTATTAGTATATTGAATATTCAAATACTGCTTACCTTGACATATTCTTAATCCAAACATAGTAAAAGTTCTCTTCTCTTTCCAAAAGGAGAAGATTAATATGCATTGTCCAGACACTCTTTGTCTTGTAGTAAGGGCCAATAACACAACCTTTTTTCTCATCAAGTCCAAATACATTAATGCTAATATTGGGATTATTAGCTTCAAAAACAGCTACATCCTTCACTGGCAGAGGAAAACTTTGTTCATCAAAGTTTAAAATGAAGTTGTTGTTGTCAATGTTGACTGTAATTATGTTTTCTTCTATGTGTACATCGTATGTAGAACATCTATTTGAATTTGTAGTCGAATTGTACAACGCTGATATAATTGACCATTTAAAGCAATAAGTGTCACTGTTTTGCACGTTCACAATTGTTTTTTTTTTAAATGAGTTCTTTGGGAAGCGGAATATACGATGAGCCTCGAATCGGTCGGTACCGGTTGATATTTATTTCCAACCATAAAATTTTTGACAGTGTCCAACCGCTATCCTTTTCTTGAAACTCTTCCATTTGTTTGCTTATCTTTAGCACGCTGTTGGAAAATATTTCTATAATATCTGCTTCACTTTGAATTGTTGACATTTTTGTTTGAAATGATTTTTGACTTATATCCATCATTTCTTTGTTGTCAATCAATTTAAATTTTACATATTCACAAAACAGTTCCATGTTCAATTTAAATAGTGAATGTTTAATGAGCATTTTGTTCAAAATCTCCTTCACATGTGGCTCTACATCTGTGAAAAAGTTATTTGATATTAACTCTTTCACATTTTTGTTTTCAATTTGAAAACATTCGATACGATTTTTGAAAACTGATCGCACCTTTTTAATGTTTCCGCTCAAGATCGTTGATGCATTTGCCTTGTGACTAGATTTTTGCAAATGCTTTGACCAGTTCCGCATGATAACCCACTCTTGACAATCACTACACTTCTTTTAATAAATCTTTGACATCTTGGTTGTCACCACTCTTCTTGTTGGAGTCGATGGAGTTAATACTGTTGGAGTTGTTGTTGTTGGGATTTTGTTGGGGTTGTGGTGTTGTATGGTTTTGCAACCTTGTGCCTTTTCATGTTATGTTTGTACACAAACTCCTTTTATTACAAACTTTACACTTTACTTTTGCCGTTTTACCATGTTTTTGAGAAACATGTCGCTTCAAATTGTATGCATTTGAAAAATACTTTGCACAAATATTACACTGAAACAATTTTGTTTCCATTTTGATTTATTTATTTATTTTTCTTTATTTTATTATTTAAACTATCTTTTTGGAGTGTTAAAGATTTTTTGACTTTAAACTGAAAATTTTCGGACTTTTTATACCAAATTTTGTTCTCTTCTTTTTCCACACCAATTCCAATAACAGCTGACAAACATCATCAATATGTCCACACACAAACGTGAGAGACCTACATTCAGAACTAGTCAAGTGCATGCTTATGCATCGGGTCAACAGCCTATTAATGATCAACAATAAACATAATCTTCTTGCAGCTGACAAAAAAACTATTTTTACGACTTTTTTAAATCACAATGCGACCTTTTTCTATTTCCATTCAAACCCAATTTAAATATTCCTATTGGAATTTTGTGGCCCACCGCGGTGTTCTCTTTCAATCGATAAGCTGCATTCTCTTTTGATCTAATAAGCACCAGCAATATGTCCACACACAAACGTGGAGAGACCTACATTCAGAACTAGTCAAGTGCATGCTTATGCATGGGGTCAACAGCCTATTAATGATCAACAATATACATAATCTTCTTGCATCTGACAAAAAAAACTATTTTTTACGACTTTTTTTAAATCACAATGCGACCTTTCTATTTCCTTTAAAACCCAATTTAAATAGTCCTATTGGAATTTTTGTGGCCCACCGGGGTGTTTCTTTTTCAATCGATAAGCTGCATTCTCTTTTGATCTAATAAGCACCCGCAATATGTCCACACACAAACGTGAGAAACCTACATTCAGAACTAGTCAAGTGCATGCTTATGCATCGGGTCACACACACACACACACACACACACACACACACACACACACACACACACATATATATAGGAATTTTCTTGGCGATCCTCAAAAATTTTCTAAACAATTCTCATCATTTTTCCTCATCCATCCTCATCATTTTTCCTCATCCATCCTCATCATTTTTCCTCCTCCATCCTCATCATTTTTCCTCATCCATCCTCATCATTTTTCCTCCTCCATCCTCATCATTTTTCATTGATCCAGAATCCCCATATTCTACCTACTTAACTGAATGCTAAGACCACGATGAAAAAATTCCTGAAGTATAAAAAATTCATTTTCTTCGAAGTGTATCAAGGCTGAAAAAATTTACGTTCTCATTGTTAGCTTCTTCCGAGGCAGCTCCGTCTCGCTTGACGTTTTACACTCAACCATATATAACTATATATGTCACTCAGGAGCCGTTTCCTTTTTGGCTCTTTTCAACACGGTCTTGGGTACCCACCATGGTCTTGGGTACCCACCGAAATGAGCATTTTTCACTTAGGTACTCACCAAAAGTATTTCTCTCTCGCTCTTTTTTTGCCTGCCGAGCATGTAGGACTGTAGGTCTAACTGTCGACGTCGAAAAGCCTCTGCCGCGATGGGGATATACACCATTAGGCAGGCATAGGAAATTCAACAAATTGGGGATATTCACCAAAAAGCTACCAACAAAAACCTTAAGCAGGAATAGGAAATTCAACAAATTCGAGAAATTCACCAGAAAGCTACCAACAACAATACGGGTAGACAGAAAGTGGCACTATGATGCCACTTGCGAGAAAATTATCAAAGAAACACGGCGTCAGCTCGGTTTTTTATATTGCTTGAAAAGTTCATAATTGAAACTTTAATAAATATATTACGATATGTTTTTGCTTAATGTGCGCGAATGTTTTCATTTTGTAATAAATTGACATACATTTTTGACTACGGGTACGAATTTTATTGTACATAGAATTTAGTATTTTTGCTGAAACAGTGTGATAAAAAAATTATGTGCTTAAGGTAGGACTAAAAGAACAATTTCCATTTCTCCTTAATATTGAAAATCCTTAATTAGTTTTATGTTTTTCAAGCTTTTCATGGCATCTTATGAGTTTGGTAGATATTTTATATGTAATGAACTCGAAAATCTCCCAAAATTAAAAATAAAAGTGGCAATGCATTTCACCACAGCAGAGCTAAATATTTCGCTGCCATGGCATGCTTCTCTTTTCCTCATGCTATATGCCTATGTTGAAGCAGCGTAGCTCTAACACATTGCAGGGATTAGGAAGAAGAAGAGTTAGACCTATAGTCCTATATGCTGCCGAGTAACATCTCTTTCTAACTGGCGCAAAACATCCCGCGCAATATCTATGAGAGTGACATATATGGTTATATGTGCACTCAACTGAACGAATTTTTGGCTCTCAGCTTGGCTTCTGATTTCAGAGCAATTTTGTGTACATACATACGAGTACTTACGCTCTTTTTGCTTCTAGCTTGCTTCCGTGGCCGGCACTGCTTATGCGCATGCAAAGGCTGCTTGACGATACAAAGAAAAAATAGCCGAACACAAAATGAAATATTTAAATAATTCAAATCTTTCTTCAGACAATCTCTATTTAACTTATTATTGATATATTTTTTATAGTAAAATAAAAATTGAAATGTTAGCAATTTGTTGCTAGAGATTAAGAAAGCTATTTTGCTGAATTTTATATTCATAATTTATAGTTTATGAAAATTTTTTCATAAAATGAAAGAAAAAGAATCGATATTTGCACACTATGATACAGTGTGAAAAATGTTTTTACTTTATTTTTTCACGGTGAATACTTTCATTTCGAATGTACCATGGAGCACCTGTAATGATTCGGAGAATTTTCGATTGAGCTCTTTGAATTATTTCAATAGAGGAAGCACAGGCATTTCCCCACAGCTGAATGCCATATGTCCAAAGTGGCTTTAATAAACTATTATATAAAAGAACTTTATACTCCATATTTAGAGGGGAGCGATGGTTAATTAACCAGTGAATTTTTGATGCTTTTAGCTTTAGGTTGGTTCTTTTTGCTTCGATGTGCTTTCGCCAAGTTAATCGTTTGTCTAGATGAACTCCTAAATATACGACATTATCTGCTTGAGGAATGGAAACTCCTTTAAGGAGTATAGTTGGACTTATTCCTTTTCTTAGTGTGAATGTAATGTGCTTACATTTTCGTTCGTTTACATTTATACGCCAGGTTGAAAGCCAAGTTTCAATTAATTGCATATGCCCCTGTAGAGTTCTTGACGCTTCCATAGGATCGCGATTCACCGTGATCTACAAATTCCGCTCGTTAAGGACGAAATAATACGTTTAAAAGCGTCGTATATTCATAAATTAAGACATCACTCCAACCAGCTAGCAAGAAGTCTTAATAACACAACGAGTCGTTCACGCTTAAAAAGAAAGGACCTTCCGTCCGCATCTATGAGTCTAGAAGTATAACACAGATGCTCCGCTATCTGTTATCTGCACCTTGTCTCGTGCATGCTTAAAACTCGTTTAAGCAAGGATTCGTTCAGATTGAGGCACCTCGCTCGTGTTTGCTCAATTCTGAACTTCAACAGCAACCGTTCCAGCTAACCAGGACTCATTAAGTCTGACGCACCTCGCTCGTGCACGCCAGTGTATTTTCCAATCAAGGATTCTCTAACCTTGACGCACCTCGCTCGTGCGGGATCAGTACTCATCAGCGCAGGCCGCTATACAGCGCTAAGGCCCAGTTTCTAATATTGAGGCTCATCGGAACTAAAAACTGTTTTTATATTTCTCTAAATGTATAAATAGTTACGTAAAATTTTAGAAATAAGATCCGAATACTTTCTGTTAGTTCCCACTCAAAGGAAGATCCAGAAAAAATACAATCAAAGTTTAAAAAAAAAAAAAAAAAACTTTATTTTTTGGTTCGATAGAAGTCTGATTTTGTCATAGCTTACACAGGTATACAAGGTTTTGGACCAGAGAAACTGGATAGCGACCCTATAGGAATTTTTCGTGCTGATTCCGAATCTGGTACCCGTTTTTATCTATCACGTCAAGTTTTTGAGAAATCGTTAAATAACGGTTTTTGACATTTTTACCTATAGTCTATGTCAATAATGAGGTCACAGACCCTATATGCCTTAACCGATTTCAAAGTTTTTGGTACTCATATGAAAGAGGAATGACAACGCAACATATCCTTTATACACAAATTTGGAATTGATTCAGTAACTTGGAAGCTATAGGGCAAAAAACGCGATGCTGATTTCCAATTTTTAGCGATTTTGTTTAAAAACTTGAAATTCAAATGGTTATAATTTCCGAACCAAGGCTGGTATTCCAGGTCTTAATACTTTGAATGAAAGAACAATCAATTGAAAAAGTTTTGAGCCTAAAACAAAAAAAAATCCGTTGCGTCGTTCTAATTTTATGAGGGTTTTCGCTGAAAATGACAAAAACGAATTTTTATTTTTGGTATATTCTTCGCTCGTTCATATGTATATTTCAGTTCGAATTGTGTATGTTGGTAAAACTGGCTTAAAAAACATAAAACTTAAATTCTATTTTAAACCTATCTTTAAAGCTAAAACCAATTTAAACTTTAAAAATGAACAGAATTTGAACTGAGCCTTTTGTATTGTTTACTATCTGTTTCGCGTATAAGGGACCAGCAATAGTCACTCAAGCAATGCAATCAGGGTTTACAAAACATTGTTGCTTCCTTTGTCTATGGGATAGCCGGAAAAAAAATCACATCCAATTTTCCAACTTTTAAATAAATAAGTCTAAGGGGAGGGAGTTTCATAAATCGTCAAAAATAGCGTACACAGAGAAAAATATCAATCATAAAACTGGTTAAATCAAAAGGAAAAACATACAAAAAGGTTTCAACAAGGAATATTTTTTATTTAAAAATTTTTTCTTGTTGAAAAAATTAAGATTTTGCTTTTAAATCAACTATGTTTCAGACTGAATTGACATGATAATTTTCAAAAATGTATTCAAATTTAAATTGTTGAACTAACCACGGACATAATTGAAATGACAAGATAATTTTTAAAATAAAAAATTTTCCAAAATACAAAATCCTACAAAAGAAGGAATGGCAAAACAAATTTATTTAAGGTTAATAGCAAATAGCCACAGAGCCTTCTGCTGAATATAACCCCAAAAATAGACATCGAATGGACTTCATCCGATTTGGTCACTCCGTTGTCGTGACTGCTTTCGCAATGCTTCAAAAGTTCTAAGATGAATGAAGAATATCTTATATATAATTTTTTATAAAACAAAACAGAATTATATCTAACGAAAAGAAATGTAATTAAACATATGGGAAATTCTTTTATAAACCGAACAAAAAAGGGGAAAAAATGAAATGAGGTCTTCCGAAGTGCGCAGTTTTTTTTTCTACAGCTTCTAGATATAAACCTATTCAACATGTAGTACAAAATTTTTCTCAGAATGCATTATTCACGGAAGACTGTTACTTTCAAGTTTGCCTAAAATCCGATTTTTTTACAAATTCTCTGCTACTTAAGACCTTATATCTCCGGCTCCCCTTATCCGATTAAACTCGTTTTTGTGGGAAATCTCTTATAACTCCTTTATTTTTTAACCGATTTGGAAGAACGAAAGACATTATCACCGGAAGATTAGAAAATGTCACTGGTCATGCTAGGGGATGCGATGGCGAAAAAAGCATTTGAGAGCAGCACATTTGCTCTTTTCTCTCTAAATGTCAATTTATAGAAACCAGTTTGATAATAACTCTCTTCTTTGCCCTCTCTTTGAATGTTTCGAAAATTTTTAAAAATCTATTTTTAACAATTTTTGTTCGCCTCTGCCAGGGATCGAACCCGCGATCTTCGGATTCTGAGTCGAGCACTCATCATCTACGCCACTTCACGCTAACGCTGAACTGACGCTAAAACCTTATTTAAATTTCAGTAGCCAATGGGAGTTAAGCAAATGAACAGCATCCCTCCACGATGACATGTCCTCCAAGATGTCATGCATGACAATGTCACCTATATGTCATCGATGACATCATTGGTGACTTTGTGATGAAGGGATACTGAGCTACTCTAATAGCTTCAGATAGCACACATTCAAAATTGTTCTATTTTCATGGTTCGGGAAGTTAACGAAAAAACATTGCTCAGAGCTCGTCTTGTTACATATGATTAAATACACAAAAAGATATTGATGTGCATCAAAAAATATATTAAAATCATTGCAGTTTTTAATTAATTAATAAAAGAAAAATAGCTCTATTTATTTGATAATAAATACGTTTTAAGTGTGGAGCATTTTAGTAGCACAAATGTACAAAAAAAGACCCTTAATAAGCTTGAAAAATATAAACAATCATAAATTATGTAAGCCTGAGCTATTTCGAATTGTGTGACAAAGCTTTCTTGCTTTTTAATGAACATTTTCGTTCCTAAAAATACTTCACATTAAAAACGTATTTATTTTCATATTAGTATTAATAATAAGTTAATAAATTTTTTATGCACATCCATATCTTATTGTCTATCTATATTATGTCTATTCTCATTCAATAATAACTATATTTTTAACTAATCCGTGCAAACCGGGTGTTTTCCAAAGTACGTGACGAATTAAAATCGAAAATATTCCTACGTCTACATTTTCCGACACCATTCCACCTTACTTGTGAATATCCATTATATTTGCTGCAGGTGGTAGATAACCACAGAAAACAATTCAAAAATTTTTCAACAAATCAAATTCTTTCAATATATCGCTTCGCAAGAAACCAACGGCGTTCATCTTTTATATTATATGTTTCGCATGTCTCTTCAAATGTCGAAATCCAATATTTTACATTTGTATTGTCATCACCAGAGAATTTTTGAACGATCATTTCAAAATCATTCAAATCGAAATAATTGCGTATGAAACAATCATCTCCGTTTACGGTTTCGGTTGTATGTTTTGCTGCTAACTGATCGTTATGATACGGAATCGAATTAGAAACAATCGGTATAACAGGTTGGCTGATATGTCCCCGGTCTGACACATAGATGGCGTCGCTAGTAATAAATGCATATTATTTTTATATAGTGGCAATCTTCAAATGATTCGTGTCAAAATTTGACGTCTGTAAGTCAATTAGTTTGTGAGATAGAGCGTCTTTTGTGAAGCAACTTTTGTTATTGTGAAAAAAATGGAAAAAAAGGAATTTCGTGTTTTGATAAAATACTGTTTTCTGAAGGGAAAAAATACAGTGGAAGCAAAAACTTGGCTTGATAATGAGTTTCCGGACTCTGCCCCAGGAAAATCAACCATAATTGATTGGTATGCAAATTTCAAGCGTGGTGAAATGAGCACGGAGGACGGTGATTGCAGTGGACGCCCGAAAGAGGTGGTTACCGACGAAAACATCAAAAAAATTCACAAAGTGATTTTGAATGACCGTAAAATGAAGTTGATCGAGATAGCAGAGGCCTTAAAGATATCAAAGGAACGTGTTGGTCATATCATTCATCAATATTTGGATATGAAAAAGCTCTGTGCAAAATGGGTGCCGCGCGAGCTCACATTTGACCAAAAACAACAACGTGTTGATGATTCTGAGCGGTGTTTGCAGCTGTTAACTCGCAATACACCCGAGTTTTTGCGTCGATATGCGACAATGGATGAAACATGGCTCTATCACTACACTCCTGAGTCCAATCGACAGTCGGCTGAGTGGACAGCGATCGGTGAACCGTCTCCGAAGCGTAGAAAGACTCAAAAGTCCGCTGGCAAAGTAATGGCCTCTGTTTTTTGGGATGGGCATTGAATAATTTTTATCGATTATCTTGAGAAGGGAAAAACCATCAACAGTGACTATTATATGTCGTTATTGGAGCGTTTGAAGGTCGAAATCGCGGCAAAACGGCCCCATATGAAGAAGAAAAAAGTGTTGTTCCACCAAGACAACGCACCGTGCCAAAAGTCATTGAGATTGCAAAAATTCATGAATTAGGCTTCGAATTGCTTCCCCACCCACCGTATTCTCCAGATCTGGCCCCAAGCGACTTTTTGTTGTTCTTAGACCTCAAAAGGATGCTCGCAGGGAAAAAATTTGGCTGCAATGAAGAGGTGATCGCCGAAACTGAGGCCTATTTTGAGGCAAAACCGAAGGAGTACTACCAAAATGGTATCAAAAAATTGGAAGGTCGTTATAATCGTTGTATCGCTCTTGAAGGGAACTATGTTGAATAATAAAAACGAATTTTGACAAAAAAATGTGTTTTTCTTTGTTAGACCGGGGACTTATCAACCAACCTGTTATAAGCGGCTGTCGGGTTAGTGTCGGAATTCATCGGAAGTGTTTGCTTAAACTCTGTACAGATTGCGGTTTTCCTTTCTGCTAGATTACAATTGTTTTTGTTTACCTCTTGCTCAGCTGATTGCTTCTCGACAATTTTCATAGTGTTGCTATTATTTAAAATAGCGATTGAATTTTCGGTGTTCACAGTGTTACCAATAGCGGGTAAGTACTCGGTAGCAGCAGTGATACCAATTCCGGTTGTGTTTTCGGCTAAGCCAGTGGTGCCAATGTTACCTGGGGTTTTGGCGGTAATACCAACTGTCAAGATGTTTTCGGTTGCGGCGCTGCTGCTATCTTTTCGAACTGCGGCGTCGTTTTGTAGAATGTTGCCGCCATTTTCATCCTCAATGACGGGGTTTCTTGCGTCAATGCTACTTTCTGCGATAAAATTTACGTTAGGCATACCCTCTTCGTGAAGAAGTCGCAATGATTGTATTTGCTGCCGAGCTTCATATATGCGTTGAATTTTTTCCAATCTAGATAGTTCGGCGTCAAGTTCGGCATCCGTAGCGTCTCTCAAAGAATAAATCTCCGAACCCTCGGGCCCTTGTTCTTCGCATTCTTCAGGTACGGTTTTTCCTGTTGCCATTTTCGTATAAGCAATTTGCAATTGGTGAAGATTCGCGTCTTCCGGCATTGTGACGTTATTAACGCGTAGAATGTTTAGAATTTCGTCATGGCTTAGTTGCAAAATTTTACTCGGAGTCTCCGTTTTTCAAAAGTAGATTTATTTTGCTTTGTAGCGCGATACTTTTACGTTATTAATTAATTTCCGCAAAAGAAATTTCCGTTCAAACCCTACACCTGAATTGTAAAAGGCGGGGTGGAGCTTTTGCGTCTCTTCTTGACGGCGTACTTTTATTGAATGCCCTTTACAATTTACCGATTACTTAATCTAGGTTATATATGTGGCTTAATCTACCAGGTACTTATTATATACTTCTAGCACTACGCTTATGCTGTACTTACACTAGTCTACTCTAATGGTGATTTACAACACTTATGCCATACTTACACTAGTCAACTCTTAGAGCTGTTTACACATTTAACTTAATACGTCTAAGGGGAGGGAGTTTGAAAAATCGTCAAAAATAGCGTACGTGATACTTGAATGGTCCCTTTATCATGAAAACTATCGTCCGTAAATTGACTTTACAGACACCAAATTTTTTTTTTTTTTTTTTTGTTTGCTAGATGAATCCGATTTTAAATTTTTTAGTCGTATGTACCACGCAATGGCTAATGATAAGTTTACGTACTAAAAAAGACTATGTCCCAATAGTACGAAGTGATAAACTAAACTGCAAGCATCCTTGGAAATTTATTTGAGCCTGTATGTCCTCGGTAAAAATGTGTTAAATTCTCGTGAATATTTAAAAAACGTTTCCAATGTGCTTCTCAACTTGCTAATTGCGCTTAAAGGCGTCATGTCTCAGTGTTTCAACTGAGCAATCTGAAATTTTTTCTCCCGTTTTCCTCTTTGCAAAGGGTATAGCCGACTGCGGCCTCTTAAAGAGATTAAACATTTGGTTTACTTTGGGATAGTTTCTACCTCAAATCACTGTAGAAACCGATTCTTGGATTCCTTTTCCCCAGTGTGCTTGAAATATCCTTGAAAAATAATTTTAAGTAGGTGAGCCCTTTTTTGAAATTTTATATCTCAAAAGCTTATTAAGATAGAGAGGTGAAAAATGATAAGTAGCTAATAAAACAAGGAATAAAGTTGTTGAAATTTTCCACTGAGAAAAAGTTTTTCTGAACAAACAAAATAAATATTAAATAATTTTTTTCGGTGTTTGGCTATTTGGGCGTGGTTTTCGAATCTGTGGAACAAAATACATTAAAAAAAACCAAGTAAGGGTGTTAAAGTCGGGCGAGCCTGACAATAGAATACCCGACACATACGTTTAAATCATTTTTAAACCACGCCCAAAACACAAGACCAATAAGAAAGAACATTCAACAAGTTTTAAGGCCATTAGGGGCCTCATATACCGACTTTTGTTAAATTTCTAAATGAACACCGCTCCTTTGCCACGCCTCTTTTTTTAAATTTTTTTGAATTCTAATCGCAGGCTTAAATATACGCTAAAACTCTAAATTACATTGAAATATTTCGAAAAAGTCCGATTTTGAGGCAGTTTTGGGATTTTTTGTGACAGGCCCTAGTACTGGAGGTACCCTTAATAATTGACCGATCAAGAAAGTTTTTTAGAAGGATATTTATGGCTAAAAAGGAAATTTCGTTCATGTCCCATTTGAATTTCGGGTGTGGAAGACAAATTTCGAAAAACGCCCTTCTGCCACGCCCAATTTTCCAATATTTGGAAATCATTTTAATTTTCTTTAAATATGTTCAAATATCAAACATCGGAATATCTTGAAAAACTTCAATCTTAAAGCAGTTTTTGTGATTTTCGTTAAAGACCCTAGTACTAGAGGTACCCTTAAAAATGGTCCGATCAGGTCCATTCTCGAACTTGTTCTTACTCATGTCCCCGTGAGCACGCATACCAAATTTCGTCAAGATAGCTCAACTCCTTCGATAAGAAAACTGTATACAGACAGACAGACGGACGGACATGCCTAAATCGAATCTGTGACGCTGGTCATTTCTATTTATATTTTGTATGGTCTATCTCGACTGGTTGTGGGTGTTACACACAACCACACAAACGAAATATACCCTCGATACAGAGTGTGTCGGGCATAAATATATTTAGCTAATTTATCAGGTTCTTCTGGCTATACTTAGCACCCATATGGGCAATTCCATTTGTTGGTACGTTACACTTTTTTTAATTTTGGGCACATAACTTCTTAAGTTTTTTAAACACGATGTCGAGCTTTTCCAGTAAATAAAGATAGGCATGAGTTCTAGAAAATACAATATTTAATTTTGAAAAAAGTCCATGGGGCATCCTGGTAATGCTAATTTAAAGGCGTTGGTACGTTACAAATTTTTCTAGCTGTTTTGAGAGAGCGGCAGATATTGTGAAAACTCTGCTCTCCTACTGAATGTAGTTTTACAAAATTTTTATGAATTATGTAAAAAAGGTTACTTTCGATGATTTGCATTAAAAAACCCAAGAAATATGTGTTGATAAATTTTAAAAAATATTATACGCCTGTTGGTACGTTACGTTGGAATGTTACATAAAAATTTTTGAGATCGAACTGTCATAGAGATATCAAAGTAAAAAAAAAAAAATTTACAAAAGATTTGACCTAAATCTATAAAATTAATCTTGTGAATAGTATAGAAGCTTTTTATGCCCGGCAGACTTTGTGTGCCGGGAATACTATCTTTTTGCATCTGTTTGAAACACCCAGGTGTTTCATCAAATGAGGGTACCTCCTGCTCATCAAGTAAAAAAATTAGGCGTGATCGTTTATCCTTTAAAACTGTGTATGTCCAAAACAGGGTTGGATCGACGGTGGCTATATCGGGTTTGCACCCCCCTTTGGGAAATTTTGATGGTTTGGATGGTTTGTGCATATCAAAGACTTCTATCCAACAAATATAAAAAATCAGGTGTGTGATTGGATTCCCGGGAATTCATTTCCCCGGGAAATTGAAATAAATACTTGGGAATTTAAATATGTTCGAAATTTTTTAATTCGAAAATTTTATCGTATAGCCGCTCTTTTGTTTTTGACAATGTCATTTCTTTCAAAATTGCCATACATTTTTCAAAATATTGGAGGAACGAAATTCCCTTTCCCCAAAATTTGGGGAAAGGGAATCCAATCACATGCCCGAATAAAAAATTTACAAACTAATTTTCAAGTTACATAGATCTTAGCACATTTGAAACTGCGACCGGTACCTTGTCAGGCTAACAATCATGAAAGCGTTGGTACGTTACAGCTTTTAAATGCTATTTAAAATTAAAAATAATCCACAAATATAATTTTTTTAACGGTATTCTTTGAACAATTTCGAATACTTAGAGGAAAAAATAAAGAGCATTTATTTCATCGACATGCTTTACTTTGACACTAACTTTGTTGCATTTAGCGTTGGTATGTTACACAAACTTTGCGGCCAAATGCAACACTGTCTGAGTCGCTTAAAATTATACTTTTCGTACTTTTGCCAGCTTAATCTAAAGCTCTTGATTGTTAACCATAATTGGGCTTAGTTATATATCGAAAAATATTTACATGTTTCATTTGCTGACCTTGGGAAAATTTTCGACGTTTGACATTTTTCTTCGAATAATTTAAGCTTTTCACAAAACACGTGAAAAAAGGATGCACTATATGAATTTGACAGCAACGTATAGATTACATATCTGTTCAACTATTATTGATATTTTTTTCCAACTTTAATCGAAAAAAAATTTTTTTTCTTCTCATCGGTTTCTGTGGAATTTCCCATATTGTTTAATTGATTCTTCTTTTTATCTTTTGAAGTATCTGACTGTGATTTAATTTTTTTTCTCTTTTAAGTTTAATAGTAACTTTAATCGAATCGATTTTGTCCTGAAAGGCTTCAAGATTTTTAAAGTATAAAATTGACAAGAAATTCATCAAATTCTTCAAGAGAAAACTGTTGTGCACTTATTTTTTTGTTTTATCCTTTGGCTGGTTAAGAATACAAAAAATAGCTGAAGAGAAAATTGATTCAAAAAGGCACATCAATCAGATGTCAATTTGCGCTTCTATCGCAGGTGGATAACTTGATTTAATTATAACATGCCATAACTGTCAAGATGTTTTCTTTGCGGACTGCAAAGCACGAGCTTGAAGTAGCTGGAATTAGTATAAAAGGCAGAGGAACTGTTGCTCCATCGTCTAGTCTAAGACGAATGGTATACTCGTAAGGTCACGGAAATGGCTTGTTTTTTAAGGTTTTTCTTAGCGATTGCCTTAACGATTTGCATTATAAACTGCTGCAGAGCTTTGGCAACGCCAAAGTCAAAGGACTCTATAGAAAGTAGCAACATAGTTAGACCTGGCAAGCCGAGCACAAATAATGGAATAGATTTTGAAAACAATCAACGTTATCAACGATCAGTGTTTGGCTTAGGATCGAAACTACCAGCCGTTTCAAGATCCAAAATTCCCATTGAGCTAGAATTCGCTATTGAGGACATAGAAGATGACGACGATTGGCGAGCTAAAAGGTATGACGATTACGGACACATGCGTTTTGGAAAACGCGGAGGCGGAAAATTTGACGACTATGGCCACATGCGTTTCGGAAGAAGCCTGTAAATGTGTAACTGGACTATGATAAAAAAAAAAAAAAAAATGGAGCTGCATTGTATATATATGTGTTGTGTTATTAATTTTTATAGGCATGTAAGAAGAAATCATTTATTATATTAAAGACAAATCATATGGCGAACTGAGCTCATGTGAAATTTTTGAAGAAGTACAGATCGAAAACAATTTATTTTCAAATCAAATAATTTATATTTCCGAGAAAAGCTGTAATTAACAAGGAGGTAAAACTGAAACAAATGGTGGTAGTGCTTCGTATTGAGGTCTGACATGCTTGCACAGCTTTTTCATTCATTTTATTACAATCGGTTGTTAAGTTCGGGAGTGCGTTGATAAGAAAATCGTTAATATATTATATTTGAAGTAAGAAGCTATAACTTAAAGAAAGAACTTTAAATTTTAAGAAAATCAACAGTGTATTATACATAAAATGATAATTTTATTTCACAAGAATCCAAGAACTAATGTGGTTTTAGGGGAAAACATCGGAATTGCAGAAGGTGTTCCAAGAAATATTTTCTCGATCGCCACATATATTTTTGCTTCGTGAACGGAATCAGAAAACAAACGAGCTGAAAAAAAACTCTTGAGCGATTTTCTACCCAGATATGTCACAATTTTCTAGCAGATAAGACCAAAATTATTTCGGCGTAATGTCCGTCAGAGAAACGGTCATTGCACCACAAAAAATTTCTAGCGCGTTACGTCCGCACTGCTTTCAGGCATAACTAGGGTGCGTATCTATCCTTTTTCTCGCAGGACAGTCCTTTTTTATTATCCCAAATCCCGCGCCCCGCGAAAAGATGGGAAATCCCGCTAAATCCCGCGAAACTCCTTTTCTTATTCAGCCCGATTCTGAACATTCCCGGGGAACGAATTCCCGGGGAATTTACTTTTCTCGAGCGTAAACTTCTTATTTTTCAAATATTTGGGGGTATAAATTTGATGGAGAATGGGTATTTGACTCATACCCATAATTTTTATTTCCCTATCTATTTAAAAAAGGAGATTTTTAGTCTCAAGAAAAATGAACTCCCCGGGAATTCGTTCCCCGGCAATATTCATAATCGGGCTGATTATATATAACTCCCAACGCAACATTTTCTGTCATAATTGCACACATTATTCGAAAATGGTAACACTATTTTTTATGAGCTTAAGAGAGCTATCGGTACGGTATTTAGTGTATGAAATTAAAGTGAATGACCGTGTGAGAAGAAATTCGCTATTAACATGTCAATACAATCCATATAGAACTATAGCTGCAACTTCGGCCAAAAGCTATTACGTGGTACACCACACTTACTATTAGGTGGTTCACCACAACACTCGGCTTATGGCGTGGTTCACCACAGTTGAACTTTTTCACCAAATCATGCCATAACGCGCCAAAATTTGGCCGAAGTTGCAGCTATAGTTCTATATGATACAATCGATAACAAAACACACTTCCTGTAGGGTAGAGACGTGGGAATGTGGTATGGGAGAGTTTTTCTCTCTTCCCCTTGCGTCTCTAGCAATCGAAAATTTGTTCTATTATAGAAATTTCTTTTTAAAAAAATCTTTTTAATTTCAGCTGATCCTTCTTTTATCCTTTTTGATGTGTAAACATCTATACGCTCGGTAGAGCAAAATCCTATTCCGATAATATAATATCATGAAAACTCCATATAAAAAAATAAGACGTTTTTGATTGGGTAAGAACGACTCTGTGTGAAAATCCGTGTGTCGTTTGTTCGTTTGTATTGGTTCCTACTTGCTACATCCCAGCAGGAAAAGTCCCGGTGAAACCATCAATGATTTCAGCATGACATAAGAGCCGCGACTCCTCCTGTTTCTACACCAACTTTCTAATGAAATTTACACACAAGCGGCATTGGCCGTCATGAGAGGACATGTCCCCAGTTGGTCATCGAGATTGGAGTGGATACCTCCTGTTTCGCAAGAAAATTTCATCGTTCGGGAGTGATACGAAATGAAAATGAAACACGGTTTTGTGTTTTGTTTCTGTTCTTTTATTTTTTATTTTCTTTTTTGTTTCTCAGTCGTTCGATTTGTAAAGGAAAAAATTAAGGCTAATTCAATAAAAAAAAAAACAATCACATTTTCTTGTGCTATTAGGAAGTGGTTTTTAAAAAACGTAATGCTTAAATTTAATTAATGGTGAAATATTCTAATTTAGGTTTGGTCAATGTGAGTAATATTTGTTTTTGCTTTTGCTTTGTATCTTCTTCACCCGCGTTTGGTTTTTGAAATATTTATTTGTGGTTAGTTTGAAGCCAGTCCTTAGGTCGGAAATGAATGTTTCCTCGGTCATCCCTTCACTTTGAACGGCACCTGAAGAACTGTAAATGTAAAGAACAATCGATTTTTTTTGAGAATGTATTTTTAACAAAAAATTTAAGAAAGTAAGTACATTTCGTCGAAAAAAAAGAGTTTAGAAAATAGACGCAAAAAATTTAAACTGATATCTTCATAAAATACGCCAAGCAAAATATGTTTGATTTTATTATCCTCTATCGAAAATGATCGATTAGTTCACCACAGATAACTTAGCAAGAATAATCGCAGTGATACAGAAAAAACGAATAACATCCTGTTTCGATGACAATGTCATTAGAATTTAGAAGTACTCAAAATTTACTCTTGAAGACAATAGCAAAAGAGCCAATGAGTTGGAACTTGAAATAAAACAGCATCTTGTATCAATGACAATTTCATTGGATATGCGATGAATAACATCTTTTTTCGATGACAATGTCATTGGAATTGCGATTAATGACACCTTTTCTCGATGACAATGTCATTAGACTTTAGAAGTACTCTAACTTTCCCCTTGACATCATCGGTGAAAACATTAATGAATTTTTACTTTATGCGAAAAAGTCCGGCTGGGTCACTATTAACAATATTTGATCAAACATACATTTGTCTTATTCAATGAGTTTAGTTGTTCTCTACAGTATTCATTTATATTAATATTTACCTGTGATTAAAAAATACGAATATTCAGACATGCCCTTAAATCCGATTTCGAATAAAAACCTCGAAATTTAATCAATTCTTTTCAATCACTCATTCAAAATCAGATTTATTCCTTTTCAAACGAATTTCGGTTTGAAACGAATTCGCATTTTAGAGCATAGACACAGGAAAAAAACACGTAGTAAATTCAAGAGTGCGACGCTCTTAGAGAAAACGCTCTTGAATCTAAAGGATTTAGCTTTTAACCCAACAATGAAAACGCTCTTGGCTATCATTTAAGAGTGAAAGTAGTATCTTTAATAGTGAATCCGTAGATTTAAATACTTTCGCATTTAAAATTCGGATTTTTACAGCTAAACTGTTATTTCAACTACATTTTATTGAATTTGTTAAGAGCGAAACTATTTAAGTTAAGAGCACTGAGCACTTAATTACATTTCTTTTCGTTCGGTATAATTCTCATTTGTTTCATAAAATAGGACATATAAGACATTTATTCATCTTAGAACTTTTTAAGCATTGCGAAAGCAGTCACGACCATGTAGGACTGTAGGTCTAACTCTCGACGTCGAAAAGCCTCTGCCGCTAATAAGAAATTGACCATTAGGCAGGTATAGGAAATTCAACAAATAGGGGAAATTCACCAAAAAGCTACCAACAAAAACCTTAAGCAGGAATAATAAATTCACTAATTCGAGAAATTCACCAGAAAGCCACCAACAACAATACGGGTAGACACAAAGTGGCACTGTGATGCCACTTGCAAGAAAATTATCAAAGAAACACGGCGTCAGTGTTGCCAGTACTTCAGAACCAAATTTCCTTCGAAAACCAAAAAAAAATCCCTTTTTTCCCTCAGTGACCGATAGAAATTTCCCACGAAAATTCCCTCAAACAAAAACATATTTTTTTTGAACAAAATGTTGATAATCGCCATGATACAAAGAGAGAAAGATAGCGCCACTTCGGGTACCGCTATTTTAAAGCATTCGCATTGTTATTGTTTCCAATGCTAAAGTATAGTTGTGACGTTGGGCTTAACATGCAAAACAACAACAACGAAGCTCTCATTTTGTATTTGTGACATTATCGGGCTGAAGTGGCGCTATCTTGTTTTCTTGTATCATGGATAATCGCTATATTTCTTAACATTAAAAACATAAGGTAGCTGCGTAAAATTACATATTTTATTTTAAGAAATTGTACGTTTGAAAAGGCCCCACGACCACTACTATTAAGGCAAGTTAGTGGGGAGATTTTAAAGCCCATTAAGGGCCTCATTTTTGTTCAATTTCTTCATGAGAACTGCCCTCTTGCCACCCCTAATTATAATTATAGGCAGATTACTAAAATTTTTGGAGAGGATGTTTATTACCAAGAGCAGGCATACATGACAAATTTGGTTCATGTCCCATTTGAATTTCAGCCACGCCCAACTCTTTAATTTTTGGAAATTCCTTATAAAACCCTAAACCCCAAATGATATATGTAAAGACTGTCCCAGAAATAACTGTCCTTTTGTTTTTTTTTATTGCAAAAAAACCAATGATGTTTTTTTAAAAAATCTTTCAGTTTATTATTAAGTGAACATTACAAAATAAATAAAAATTTTAATTACACTGAAAAAAATACACTTAAAAAAAATTATGCACTTTTTGATTAAGGTCCTCCATTAGGTTTTTTACCGACCTTTCGTTCACCTTAGTGTATGCCCGACGCCATTTATGTCGAAATATTTCGATGTAATTCGCAGTTTGTTTAGTCTTCTTAAGGTTCCTTTTCATTAAAGCCAAATATTTTTCGATTGGACGAAGTTCGGGGCAATTCGGAGGATTTGCTTCTCCTGGTACCACAGTGACATTATTGGCTTGGTACCAATCCATCGTTCTCTGGGCGTAGTGAGATGTTGCTAGGTCAGGCCAAAATAGTACTGAACCTTGGTGTTGACTTATAAAAGGCAGCAAACGCCGGTCCAGACACTCTCTGATGTAAATTTCGGTGTTGATTGTGCGATCCGTCACAAATTCCTTACTTCGAAGGCCACATTTGCAAATGGCCTGCCACACCATGAATTTCTTTGGAAATTTGGTATGTTTTTCGGTGGTAAATTTAGAGGATGCTTAACCCCTTCTAACCGCAGTATAATATCCGTGTCCAGGTAACTGCTTGAAATCCGCTTTGCAATACGTTTCCTCGTCCATGATCACGCAATCAAATTTGGGCGGGTAATCGCGATACAGTTTTCGAGCCCTCCTCTTGGCTTCGGCGTCCTTTTCTTCTGACCTATCAGGAACTTTTTGTACTTTATAGCTCCTAAGGTTGTAAAATTTTTTAATCCGTTGAACACTTGACTTCGATGTTCCCGCTTTTGCTGCCATATCACGAACCGAAGTGCCTGGATTCTGAGTAAACAGCCGCTTAACGTTCTGGGCCACCGCTTGGTTCGCTGGACCACTTTTTCTTCCTGATCCTGGTGTTTCTGATAAGGGGGTAAGCTGTCTGTATCGTTTTATGGTCCTACCGACAGTTTTTTCGCACACGCCAACTTCCTTAGCGATCTTTTTGTACGTGGTGTTTGGATTTTCGAGGTGTTTGCAAATAATTGCTTTCCGCTTTTCTTCTTGTTGAGACGACATCTTTTCAGTAGCTCTTTTATTTTACGAATGAGTATTTTTTTTTAATCTGCAATATTTATACTTTATTTAGGTATCAAATATGTTGCTATAGAGTTAACACTTTTTTATAAATAGCCTAAAAACAAAAGGATAGTTATTTCTGGGACAGTCCTTATATACATATTAACAATAAATACCTACTACAAATTTGTTATCACATCCACATTCGAGCATGCTCCTGCGAGCAGCTTGGGTCGATGCAATGCTCGATCGTAAAAGGTCATGTTAGCGAGACAATCATCATCGAGCATTACATCGAGCCGAGCCGCTCGCAGAAGATTGCTCGAATGTGGATGATCCACTTAGGGCTTTGTATCGATTATTGAAAAATCCCTCTATCGTATTCAACAAAGCAAAGAAAATCCCCTTTTCCCTTTTGCCAATATTTGGTGCAATAATTCCCTCAAAATGGGAAATATCCCTCAACCTGGCAACACTGCACGGCGTCAGCTCGGTTTTTTATATTGCTTGAAAATTTCATAATTGAATCTTTATTAAATGTATTACGATATGTTTCTGCTTAATGTGCACGAATGTTTTCATTTTTTAATAAATTTACATACATTTTTGACTACGGCTACGAATTTGCTTGTATATAGAATTTAGTATTTTTGCTGAAACAGTGTGATTAAAAAGTTATGTCGACAGGGTAGTACTAAAACAAAATTTCTATTTCTCCTTGATATTGAGTTTCCTTGATTAGTTTTATGTTTTTCAAGCTTTTCATATCATTTTATGAGTTTGGTAGATATCTTATATGGAATGTACTCGAAAATCTCCCAAAATTAAAAATAAAAGTGGCAATGCAATTCACCACAGCAGAGCCAAGGATTTCGCTGCCATAGCATGCTTCTCTTTTCCTCGTGCTATATGCCTATGTTGAAGCAGCGTAGCTCTAACACATTTCAGGGATTAGGAAGAAGAAGAGTTAGACCTATAGTCCTATATGACGACAACGGAGTGACAAAATCGAATGAAGTCCATCCGATGGCTATTTTTGGTGTTATGTTAAGGGGGTCTTCTCATTGAAAACCCGTTTTTTGGACCCTTTTTAAAAAATTTTTTATTTGAAAACGCAAAGAATAATTGAAAACTTTTTTTATTTATTGTATTACAAAAGGTTCAAAGTAAATAAAAAAAATTTTGTTTGCCTCGATACGTGGGCTGTTCAAAAAGTAATGAGACTTCAAAGTTGGTGGTGAAAAAAAAGGTGCCGTCACGGCGGCCACGATTTCGGGTCTCCGGAGCGTCCGAAATGGAAAAAAAACAGGGTTATAATCAGTATAGATGTAATTCTCGGGTGAACCTCAAGCTTAATTTTGTGATTATTTTTGACAAAATGGCGGTCATTCAAAAAAAAATTTCAATTTCGGGCTTTTTTTTGTAGTTTAGTGTAAAAAAAAAATAGTAAAAAATTTTTTAAAATTATGGTCGAGGTTCACCCGAGAATGGTGACAATTCTGCGTCGATTCCACTTTGTTTCATGAAAATCGGTTCAGTTGAACTGGAGATATCATGGCCGCCAGTTCGAAAAACGTGGTTTCGAGATAAACGCGTTTAAAGTTTGAAGCAACGCAAAAATTACTCGTTTTAGCGCAGATCTTGCTCGACAAAGAAGGCTATATCCTCTAAACTATTTCGAATTTCAAAAAATCCTTTTAGGGGCATATTCACAACTACCCAAGCTATAAATAAATGCAATAAAAAAAAAGGCGAAAAAAAAGTTGCTCAATGAGAAGACCCGCTTAAGAGGAGTGTACAAACTGGAAGATAGCCAGTTTGGGAATACCCAATCTCTTGGTCGATATTAAGTACTCCTTTGCCTTGGGTTCGTCAAGGCTTGTTATTCTATCACTTGTGTGATAGATTTCTTTAATGAAAATAAAGATTCGCGTTCAGTTATACCGTACTGCTTGACGGCGAATCGAGAAGTGTGTTTTTATTCTTTAATAGCGTGTTAGTATGTATGTATAAATGCATAAATAACGTATGTACAACCTGACTAGCAAATGTACCGTATTAACAGCGAACATAATTGGAATTCGAGTATATTGCAAAGAATGAGAAACGAATAACTGTGTGATGCATAAATGACAAAAGAGGGTATTCATTTTTGATGTTACATTTAACATATGAAATTTAAGTGCAATACTTATAAATTATGATGCCGATTAAACATCCCGGCTCCCATTGAAATTCCTGGTTTCAATTGACTGGCAAAATCGCGATTTTTGTGATTGGACGCCGGAATGTCGTTTTTGGAGTACGCACATCAACTACCCTTGCATGACCGTCTGATCCTACGATCACATTTGATATTCTGCCGACAGTCCAAGCCATTGGCGGTGAATTCTCATCCTTTATGATGACCATGTCGTTGATCTTCGGATTCTCAGCTGGCACTTGCCATCGACGACGATTCTGGAGTTCCGCGAGATATTCCATGTGCCATCTCTTCCAAAAATGGGCTTTGATGACGGCTATTCGTTGCCATCTTTCAATGTTCGAAATTTCTGATTTGGTATTAGCTACTTCTGGTATACTTTGGATACCAAACCCAAGAATTAGATGGCTTGGCGTAAGAGGCTCGAGATCGTTGGGATTTGAAGACGGTGCACACAACGGTCGAGAATTGATGATGGCCTCAATTTCGACGAGCGCGGTCATAAGTTCTTCCAACGTGAGTCGGGCGTTTGGTAGAGTCCGAAAGAGGTGTGATTTGGCGGTCTTCACTGCTGCCTCCCACAATCCACCGAAGTGTGGAGCGCGAGGTGGAATGAAAGAGAAGTCGATGGTTCTGTTAGCGCAGTATGCTGAAATTTTCTGCATGTTGTGCACTTTGAAGAAGTTTTGCTGTAGCTCCTTTAACTTGGTGTCGGCACCAACAAAGTTGGTTGCGTTATCGCAATAGATTTTGGACGGGAGACCACGGCGTCCGATAAAACGCTTCAACGCACCTATGAACGCATCACTCGATAGATCTGTGACACATTCCAAATGAACATGTCGGTGAACTTAGCCCCCCATGTTGAAATTTAAAAAATTACAAAACTTGTGCTGAGTTGTGCCCGATGTGTGCTAGTTTGTGCCGCAAAAGAAAAAAAAATCCTTCGTATAGTTTGGATTTTATGGGGAGGTCCTTTTTTCACCGTGAAGTTGGCCCCCCGATTAAAATATTTTTTTTTAACAAGAAGTGATTTAGGTTGTGCCCAGGATGAGTATTATGTGCCAACTAAGGAAAACTAAATCATTCACACGTGTAGTTTGTTATAAGGACATTTCCATTTTCCCTTAAGAAGTTGGCCCCCCAAGTCCTTTTTTTCGAAAAAAATTTTATTGTGCTGTGCCTTGCGCAGCACGTGGACCGATGTGCCGCTTTTGAAAAAACAAAATTTCCAACGGTAGGACTTTTATGAGGAGGTCCTTTGTAGAAAGTGCATTTTCTACCACCATATTTATCATTAGGGCATTTAAATAAAAAGGCTATATGCTAGATTTCTCCAATATTCTTATTTTCATAAAAAAAACAATTTAATAATAAGATTAAAATAGATATAAACAAAGAATTCGATCTCGCCAAGAATTGATACGAAAGCTTTTGTGCATACAAAAGCTTTTGTGTATACGAAAGCTTTTTTACAGCAGTGTTGTGTTATAAAGTAGCAAAGAGTTAAATAAATAGTAGTTTTTGTAACAAAAAAGTAGTTATTCGTGAAAAAGTGAGTACATTTTTTTGTTATGGCAGCCCTGTAAATTTTGACGTTTCAAGTATTCTGAAAAATTTGCTTCGGTGGTTTGTTTTGTCTGTTTTTAGTTTTTATACCCGACACACTCTGTGTCGAGGGTATATTGCGTTTGTGTGGTTGTGTGTAACACCCAGAACCAGTTGAGATAGACTATACAAAATATATATAGAAATGATCAGCGTCACCAGGAGATTCGATTTAGCCATTTCCGTCTGTCTGTCTGTCTGTCCGTCTGTCCGTCTGTCTGTCCGTCTGTCTGTCCGTCTGTCTGTTCGTCTGTCCGTCTGTTTGTATACAGTTCCAAAGAGTATAGATATAGAAGAGGCGGCATTTCGCAATTTTCTCACTTCCCTCTTTCTGAGTTTCATGCATATCATGAGAGAATATACCACGTGCGATAGTAGAAAATAACCAAAGCAAAGAAATGGAAAGAAATACAGAAGGCAAATGAAATCGTAAACAGCCAATGTCTTTCAGGCACGGAGTTAAAATTTTTTTCAAGGGTCTGCGTAAAAAGTTCTTATGAAAGTCATATAATACATATTTACTTGAGTTTGATTTCAATACCAAATATGAGGTAGCCTTGTTTATTTATTCAATAAAAGTTAAATTTTTCAAAACATATTCCTATGTAAAAACTTTTTAGAGAGCCTTATGTTTATTTCAGGGGCTAACCCCTTCGGCTGCGCTATTGCTGACTTTATGCACGCCTGCGTTGGCGAATTGCTTTCGCATGCCTTTGGACACAAATCAGAATAACAACTTTTCATATGTGTGCGTGTGTGTTAGAAGGATTTTCGTTGTCATGCATGTTAAGGACAATGTGTAAAATATGAATTCGTACAGATAATTTTTTGGGCAAAATAATTTTTTTTACACTTTACAAATTTTCCAAGATGTTCAATTAAAATTCACACAGAAATATATTTGAATTTATGTTTGAAGTAAAATTGGACATGGGATTTTATTAGTTATTTGAGCGTAAAGCCTGTAAGACTTGAAAATACTTTTCTCCAAAACTTACGAGTAAAATTTTGAATTTTGATCACTGTGAAAGGTAGAAAGTTGTTGTTGCTAAGTGCGGTTCTACATTAAGAGGCAAAACACGTCTCACTGAAAGAAACTCATAAGAGGGACGGAGATGTAATGTCATCCGTCTCTACCACTCTCATGTGTTTAATTCAAGTGAGTCGTGTTTTGCCTTTTAATGCAGAACCCTACTTATATGTGGCTTATTGATAATTACGGGGGAGAACGTAGGAGAGAAGTAAAAAGTAAGAAGGCGCTAAAAATTTCGCCTAGGATAAATTCTCTTTGCTAGTTCGCCGAGGGAATTTATATATTTATGGTTCCGAATTAATTTATTTATTTATGTTTCTAAAAATTTGTTTTTATAAAATGTATTTTTTCTGCCGTTCGGCAGAAAAGGGTTAAAAAAGGGTTAGCCCTTTACGTTTTTACATGTGAGAATTATGGATAATGGGTAAGTTTCATTACAGAAAATATTATTATTTTCTAGGGAATGTAAAGACTGATGGCAAAAACGCGTAAAAATATTGTTTTAACTACGTTTTTTAACGGCCCTACACGTTAAAAATAAAATTCAGAGCTAACCAATTACTTTTATAAAAACTTTCAAAAGAACATATATTTTCAAACAAGCATCTAACAGCCGACAAGACCTCCACTTTTCCGTAAATCGCTTGATGTAAAGCACTCTACAAAACCGAACGGCGGCTTCGCTGCGTTGCACGGGTAGCAACAGATAAACAACATAAGCAGCAGACTCGAAAAATGATTTTTTCATTTTCAAGAAGCCAAAAATGTTCGAAGCACACAACGTCCAAGTGCAAACGTAGGCTAAGTGTAAGCGAACGTAAAGTGTACGTGAACGCACACTCTCCCGTTCTCGTATTCCGTTCAATAGAAACGACAAAAAAAAATGAACACACAACGTGAGCGACGGCAATTCGCGAAATGCGAATGAGCGAAAGAGAAAGGAAAGCCAGAACTGGTTTTGGTTGCAAATTCATTTTTCGCATATTCCTTTCTCATCTTTGTTTTGATCATGTTCTGTTGTGAAAAAAGTTCATATTCTTTCGATATGCGTGAAAAACGAATGAGTGAAAAGCGTAGAGCGCGTAACGCGAAATGCCGCCTCTTTATATCTATACTCTTTGACTTAGCAACAACTTTCTACCTTTCACAGTGATCAAAATTCAAAATTTTACTCGTAAGTTTTGGAGAAAAGTATTTTCAAGTTTCACAGGCTTTAATCTCAAATAGCTAATGAAATCCCATATCCATTTTTACTTCAAACATAAATTCAAATATATTTCTGTGTGAATTTTAATTGAACATCTTGGAAAATTTGTAAAGTGTAAAAAAAATTATTTTGCCCAAAAAATTATCTGTACGAATTCATATTTTAACACATTGTCCTTCACATGCATGACAACAAAAATCCTTCTAACATCACACGCACACTATATGGAAAAGTTGTTATTCTGATTTGTGTCCAAAGGCATGCGAAAGTAATTCGCCAACGCAGGCGTGCATAAAGTCAGCAATAGCGCAGCCGAAGGGGATAGCACCTGAAATAAACATAAGGCTCTCTAAAAAGTTTTTATATAGGAATATGTTTTGAAAAATTTAACTTTTATTGAATAAATAAAAAGGCTACCTCATATTTGGTATTGAAATCAAACTCAAGTAAATATGTATTATATGACTTTCATAAGAACTTTTTACGCAGACCCTTGAAAAAAAAATTTTAACTCCGCGCCTGAAAGACATTGGTTGTTTACGATTTCATTTGCCTTCTGTATTTCTTTCCATTTCTTTGTTTTGGTTATTTTCTACTATCGCACGTGGTATATTCTCTTATGATATGCATGAAACTCAGAAAGAGGGAAGTGAGAAAATTGCGAAATTCCGCCTCTTCTATATCTATACTCTTTGACAGTTTTCTTATCGAAGGAGTTGAGCTATCTTGATGAAATTTGATATGCGTACTCACAGGCACATGAGTATAAACAAGTTCGAGAATGGACCCGATCGGACCATTTTTAGGGATAGCTCAACTCCTTCGATAAGAAAACTGTATACAAACAGACGGACAGACGAACAGACAGACGGACAGACAGACGGACAGACAGACGGACAGACAGACAGACAGACAGACAGACAGACGAAAATGGCTAAATCGAATCTCCTGGTGACGCTGATCATTTCTATATATATTATATTTTGTATAGTCTATCTCAACTGGTTCTGGGTGTTACACACAACCACACAAACGCAATATACCCTCGACACAGAGTGTGTCGGGTATAAAAACTAAAAACAGACAAAACAAACCACCGAAGCAAATTTTTCAGAATACTTGAAACGTCAAAATTTACAGGGCTGCCATAACAAAAAAATGTACTCACTTTTTCACGAATAACTACTTTTTTGTTACAAAAACTACTATTTATTTAACTCTTTGCTACTTTATAACACAACACTGCTGTAAAAAAGCTTTCGTATACACAAAAGCTTTTGTATGCACAAAAGCTTTCGTATCAATTCTTGGCGAGATCGAATTCTTTGTTTATATCTATTTTAATCTTATTATTAAATTGTTTTTTTTATGAAAATAAGAATATTGGAGAAATCTAGCATATAGCCTTTTTATTTAAATGCCCTAATGATAAATATGGTGGTAGAAAATGCACTTTCTACAAAGGACCTCCTCATAAAAGTCCTACCGTTGGAAATTTTGTTTTTTCAAAAGCGGCACATCGGTCCACGTGCTGCGCAAGGCACAGCACAATAAAATTTTTTTCGAAAAAAAGGACTTGGGGGGCCAACTTCTTAAGGGAAAATGGAAATGTCCTTATAACAAACTACACGTGTGAATGATTTAGTTTTCCTTAATTGGCACATAATACTCATCCTGGGCACAACCTAAATCACTTCTTGTTAAAAAAAAATATTTTAATCGGGGGGCCAACTTCACGGTGAAAAAAGGACCTCCCCATAAAATCCAAACTATACGAAGGATTTTTTTTCTTTTGCGGCACATAATAGCACACATCGGGCACAACTCAGCACAAGTTTTGCAATTTTTAAAATTTCAACATGGGGGGCTAAGTTCACCGACATCAAATGAACGGCTTTCGTTGCGAAGCATACAAAAACAGCCACATACGTTTTATATCGTGCCTTACCACGAATTCTTAAATACGTTGGAATCGGTCCAGCAAAATCAACGCCAGTTGTGTAGAATGGTCGGGATATTGTTACTCGATCCTTTGGGAGATTTCCCATTATTTGGGTGACCAATTTGGGGCGGTATCTGGTACAATGAACACACTCATGTACTACTTTAGTGGCTAATGCCTTGCAATTGATAATCCAAAATTGTTGTTGGATTAATGCGACCAGAGCACGTGGGCCAGCATGATAGTTAGTTTGATGAATGTGTCGCACAATTACCTTCACAAATGGTTCGTCTCTTGGAAGCAATATAGGAAATTTGGCCTCGATTGGGATATTCGCGTGGATAAGTCGACCACCGACACGCAGTAGTTCGAACGGTTTTGTGTCGTCTAAAAATGGCGATAGCGATATTAAAGCCGTTCCTAGCTGCTTGTTAGTTTTCAATGCTTTAATTTCGTTTGAAAATCGATGATGCTGAATGATGCCGACAACGCAAAACAGAGACTTTCGCAGTTCCTCTGCGGTGATATGAGTTGACGGACATCGATGAAGAAATTGGAGTATACGCGCAATTGTGCGTAAGCCCTTGCTATAACTGCTCATGTTGTTAATTTTTTGAAGCAAATAAGGAACTGGTTCCTCACAACAGACGTACGATGATTTGCGCCTCTCCTCGTGAAATTCCTTTTCACTATCAGTATATCCAAGGAAGTTCGGCGGCCAGCATTTTTCAGCTTGGAGTAAAAATGGGGGTCCATGGAACCAATTCGACCTTTGCAGTTCCATCACTGTGCAACCGCGCGATGGCAAATCTGCTGGATTTTGGTCACCAGGAATATGTCGCCATTCTTGTGTATCAGTGACTTCTTGAATGTCGGCTACCCGATTTCCGATGAACATCGTGAGTGTAGAAGATTCGGATCGTATCCAGTGTAATGCGAGCTGTGAGTCAGTCCAAAAGAAGCGGTTTTTGATCTGGAATGGAAAAGTAGATTTAATTTGATTCCACGTTATAGCCAGCAAATGAGCTGCACACAGCTCCAAGCGCGGCAAGGTACGTGTTTTCAACGGAGCAACTCGAGCTCGTGACATCAACAGCTTTGACGTTACTGTTCCAAGTGCATCTGTGCAGCGTACAAAAAAACAGCAACCATAGGCCTTTAGCGATGCATCACTAAACCCATGCACTTGAAACTCAATCGTATTTGATAAACATGCTGAACGAGGAATCTTTAAATTTGGTAGCTGTCGAAGGCTATCAATGATATCATCCCACTTTTTACGCATAGCATTTGGAATAGGAGTGTCCCAGGCGATTTTGTCTCTCCATAAGTGCTGCAACATAATTCTTGCGTGAATAATTGTTGGACTGACTAAGCCAAGCGGATCAAATACGGTCGACGTGAGTGATAGGAGCTTTCGTTTTGTAGGATTATCACATAGTTTAGGCCGGAACGAGAATACGAAAATGTCGGTATCCGGATGCCACGTGACTCCTAATGCGCTTGTGACGTCTTTACTGAAGTCTATTTCTCGAGATGAACTAGTATTGAGTTTCGGATGAGAGCAATACCATTTGCAGAGAGGAAATTTAACCGTTCCGAGGATTTCAGTTACCTCCTTTTGAATAGTCTGAAGTTTCGAAATATCATTAGCGCCGGTTACCATGTCGTCTACATAAAAATCGTTTTTTATAACGTCCTTTCCGACCTCATATGGTAATTGACAAGATTCTGCAGCATATTGTAAGCTTCGAATAGCCAAAAATGGTGCGGCTGCGGTACCGTAGGTTATGGTATTTAACATATACGTGCGGATGTCCTGCGATTTGTCGGGTCGCCATAAGATCAATTGAAATTTTCTATCTTGGGGATGAATAAGAACCTGGCGGTACATTTTCGTTATATCCGCCATGAGTCCATATTGATGATACCGGAATCGCAGCAAAGTTACTGCAAGATCATGTTGTATGGTCGGCCCGACCATTAAGATGTCGTTAAGCGACCACTGTGAGGCAGTTCGACACGACGCGTCGAAAACAACGCGCAATTTTGTTGATTCGCTGCTTGGCTTAAGGACGCAATGGTGTACTCGTGCATAAATTTGCAGTAATCGCTCTTAAGTGTTGCGTCGCTGTTTAATTTTCGTTCGATTGACCGAAATCGACGTAAAGCTGCATCTTTAGAATTTCCGAGGAGCGTTGGACTTGATTTAAACGGAAGACCGACCATAATTCTACCGGTGACGTCAATCACTACGGAATTTTTAAAATGATATTCGCATTGTTCATGTTCGACGGTTGGCTTTCGCTTCGACTGAGTATCTTCGATTTTCCACCACATTTCGATATTTTTAGTTAGTGATTGCAGATCGTTCTTGGTTAAACAGAAAGCGTTGCGTTGACGCACTGGCCTTGAAAGTGCACATTTGCCGGTCACTACCCAACCCAGTGATGTCTCCTGTAAAATAGGACGATTATTCTCAGTTATTACTTTGCCTGATTGAATCATTGCAAAAAACGCTTCTGTGCCCAATAGTACATCTATGCCCCGAGATATTTGAAATTCCGGATCCGCCAGCTCGATCTTTGGCGGTACCTCGCAACGATCGATGGTTTCATCCGGATGATATCCAGTGATTTTGGGCACAATTAAGAACTCAAGTGACATTTTGAAATCGTTCAGCCGCGAACGAATAGAGGTTTGAGTTTTATAGGCGATTTTGACAGCTGTTGATCCGACTCCAACGATGTCTATGCTCGTCTTCGTTCGTTTGAGCCTCAAGGCACGCGAAACACTTTCACTCATAATATTAGCTTGTGAGCATGAGTCAAGGAGTGCTCTAATTGAATGGTATGATCCGGACGCATCCTTGATAAGAATCATTGCTGTCGCCAATACCACTGTAGATGGAGCTGGTGACGTCACATTTACGGCGAGCGACGTTGTTGACATTTTTCCCTGTTGGACTTCTGATGAGGGTTGGATTGTCATTGATGCTTCATGTGTATTAGATGAATTTGCATTCTGCTGGGTTGTGCCTTGGTGTATGAGCGAATGGTGCCGTTGTTTGCAGAATCGACACGCATATTTTGAAGTACATTGAGAGGATGTGTGTGTCTTTGCTAAGCAGTTGTTGCACAATTTACGATTGTTAACCTCAGCAATGCGCTTTTCACTTTCTAGCATTAAAAATTCATGACATCCGGTAATCCAATGTCCGGGTTTTGAACAAAAATGGCACACCTTTTTTGATTCGGTCTTACCAACTAAGACGTTGGTCTTAGGTTTTCCACTTGCTTGTGGTGATTGGGATTGATTAGTTGACGGCTTCATATTCCGCCTTTGACTGGCATCTAGTTGCTGGCAACGTTTATCGAGCATTGCGCAGCATTCTGACCATTTTGGAAGTGAGGAATAATCCAAAAATTCGTCCCATTTCTTTTTTGTATCAGTGTCGACTTTGCTTACTGCCAAATGAATTATAACTGCGTCACAAATCTGCTCAAGACTCCCTAACGATTTAAGTGAGTTGTACAACGCAGAAATCGTATCAACAATTCTTCGCAGTTGTGTGGATTCAGCCTTGGTAGCCTTTTCTACGTCGAAAATCGCTGATATATTCTCCAAGAATATAAGAGTATCGTTGTCATACCGCTCCTTTAATCTGGCTAGCGCTTTAGGGTAATTTTCTTCAGTTACCTGAAATAATTTTACAGTCGCCAATGCTTCGCCATGTAAACAAGTAAGCAGATGATTGAATTTTTCGATTATTGGAATCGTACTGTCGCTATGCACAAGACTGTTGAACGAGCTTATAAAATTTTTGTACTCTAAATAGCATCCCTCAAAGCGTGGAAGACGTAGGTTTGGTAGCTTCCTTACAGGCGTTGTTGAAGGAAAACTAAATGACTGCTCAAACGTATTGTTTCCTCTGCCGTTAAGACGAGTCATAATGCAAGTTCGCGCACCAACATAGGCCTCATCAATGTCGATGCGCCCATGATCATTTGGTATCCGATTTTCAATTTGGCCTTGATAATAAGATGCTTGCTTATAATAAGAGTCGACCATTGACAATCGACACTCTAATTCGACGTATGACAAATTTGAATTATTTTCGACAACATTTTTAATTCGTGATATGCTACCCTTTGACGACGCCCGTTGTTGTTTCAATTCTTCAATGGATGGCCCTACCGCGATGTTGGCCGAACCCGTGCTGCCTGCACTATTTGCATTCTCTTCGTTCGGCATGATGATGAAGAACTGAAGTGCCGAACGAATGTGTAGCGCCTCTAGGGAAAGTAATGTGCTGATTATTAAACAAGGCAAGATTATTTGTTGAACACGCACTAAGCGAAATATAATTATATATGTATGTACACCGTCGATCGTGGTATGTAAATGACTATCAAACGACCTTCGATGACCGCAACTGTAGCAACGAACACCGCACTGTCTTAGGTAGCTTGTGTCCGTTTGCCTACTAGCCTCGTGTTCTCGCTATATACACACAACGAAACATATAACTTCAGGTGCGTACGTTGTGGCTCACTGATGCGACACGGAGCCAATGCAAAATACGCCAACCTTTACCTTGTTCAATGATATGATACTTGTGACCCGATATGTTGCTCCATATAGCCCACAGCTTCCTGGATTGTGAATATGATGGTAGTGAGCCCGATTTGTTGATCCAAATAGCCCACAGCCTCCTGAATTACCCGAAGCCTTAATACACGTTCAATAATCTTTCTGAATTGTAGCTGATTCGATGACTTCTAAGTTCTTCCGAAGGGTCCTGTCACGATCGCCAATGTACAAACTGGAAGATAGCCAGTTTGGGAATACCCAATCTCTTGGTCGATATTAAGTACTCCTTTGCCTTGGGTTCGTCAAGGCTTGTTATTCTATCACTTGTGTGATAGATTTCTTTAATGAAAATAAAGATTCGCGTTCAGTTATACCGTACTGCTTGACGGCGAATCGAGAAGTGTGTTTTTATTCTTTAATAGCGTGTTAGTATGTATGTATAAATGCATAAATAACGTATGTACAACCTGACTAGCAAATGTACCGTATTAACAGCGAACATAATTGGAATTCGAGTATATTGCAAAGAATGAGAAACGAATAACTGTGTGATGCATAAATGACAAAAGAGGGTATTCATTTTTGATGTTACATTTAACATATGAAATTTAAGTGCAATACTTATAAATTATGATGCCGATTAAACAAGGAGGAAACACATTTTTCTGAAATTATTTTTGCGAATAGATAATGAAATTATCTACAGCTGTGCATTTTTAATCAACAGTGTCACTTTTGGAAATCATTAAAAGTTTTCAATTTTAAATCAAAATTTTCGCTTTTGGAGATTTTAAAAGCTGTGCATTTCAAATCCACTGTTTTCGCGCTCGGAAATTTTAAAAGCCACCTTTCTTAACGCAACAATTTCGCTCTTAAAAAAATAACAGTGATAACATTGTTGGTTTAAAAGCTAAAAACTCTTGAGATCATTTTAAGAGCGAAAATTGTTGGGTTAAGAGCGAAATTGGTATAATTTACAGTTATTTTTTTCTCTGTGGAGGATTACCTGCATTTTGGTTATATAATCCCACTTTTTCTGGTTAGCGTGTAACGTTTAAAATTCCAACTTTAAGGGCCAAGGGCTTGGTAATATTGGCCCTAAGGCTAGGCGCCGACTACTCAATTTTAAGTTGGCCAATTTTAAGTTGTGTGTTTGTGGCACACAGGACTATATGCGAGCGCGCCGACATTCCAATTTTTAGTTGACCCAATAAAAAATTTGTGTTTTGCCACAATTTTTAAATTGGCCAATTGTGTTGTATTACATACACTGAAAGAAATATCGGCAGTAATATTGAATAAAAATGTTCGTAAATATTTGAATACGAATTTTAGCCATTATAACGAATTTTCTTCATGCTGACGAAAATATTTGTTATATTGCAGAAATTTTGTGAATGGAACGAAAAAAAATTCTTCAATATGAGTTAAATAGTTTAATCAATATAACAAAATTTCTTCATAGGTACGAAAACATTTCTTCATACTGAAGAAATTTTCTTACATATGGGGCATTTCACGTCAAGTGTACCCGCTCAAAAAACTTCATAGCTGGGATTTCGATGAAACTTGGTGGAAATGTTGCGCTATGAGAGTACATGAATTGTGCAAAAGGAGGAGGGGAAATATTTACCGGGTGCCTAGATGCAGGGTGTCAAACTTTCAGACCTTTTTGTATTCAAAAAATTCTACGTCTTGCAAATTGGAAAATGAAAAAAATGTAATAAAGGATTTTTATAGATTTTTTTCTGGTCTTTCCGAAAAAAAATATTAGAATCTCCAGAAATTATTATTTATGCAAAAAAAAACGGTTTTTATTTTTAAAATCAATTTTTCGCTCAATGCGACATTTTTAATTTTTTTTAAAATAATTTTAAACGAAAGCTGAGCTTTTTTTCTATAAGATAAAGTCTTAATTGAAGTGGGATCTCCAAAACTTACGAGTAAACGGAGGTGTTGAACCCAGCACGACCCTCGCGCCAAGCACGCAGAAGCCGCTATTCAGCTTTATCAACTAAAAAAGTTCAGCAGCCACAGCTGAATAGCGGCTTCTGCGTGCTTGGCGCGAGGGACGTGCTGGGTTCAACACCTCCGTTTACTCGTAAGTTTTGGAGATCCCACTTCAATTAAGACTTTATCTTATAGAAAAAAAGCTCAGCTTTCGTTTAAAATTATTTTTAAAAAAATTAAAAATGTCGCATTGAGCGAAAAATTGATTTTAAAAATAAAAACCGTTTTTTTTTGCATAAATAATAATTTCTGGAGATTCTAATATTTTTTTTCGGAAAGAGCAGAAAAAAATCTATAAAAATCCTTTATTACATTTTTTTCATTTTCCAATTTGCAAGACGTAGAATTTTTTGAATACAAAAAGGTCTGAAAGTTTGACACCCTGTATCTAGGCACCCGGTAAATATTTCCCCTCCTCCTTTTGCACAATTCATGTACTCTCATAGCGCAACATTTCCACCAAGTTTCATCGAAATCCCAGCTATGAAGTTTTTTGAGCGGGTACACTTGACGTGAAATGCCCCATATGACAAAAGCTTTCGTAGGGCATTTTAAAATTTAGAATTTTCGTATAAATGAAGAAATTTCTTCAATATGACGTAATTTGTTTGTTGATATGAAGAAATTTCGTTAATATAACAAAACGTATTCGTGAATATAAAGAAATTAATTTCGTAAATATGAAGAAATTTTTTCAATATGACGAGTAAATTGTCTTAAAATTAATTTATATATTAAATATAACGAATTTATTTCGTATAAATAAAGAAATTTCTTCAATATGACTAATGTAATTCTTGAGATATGAAGAATTTCTTCAATATTACGAAAAAGTGAATATTTTTAAGAAGTTCTTGGGGTTGATGAGTTTTAAGGCAGAAGATTCAGCGCCATAAGCAAAGTTCGTATATGAAGTGGAATTTTATGGAAGCAGAGAAATAGTGTTTAATTTGAAAATTGAAAGAAAATATTGCTCGCGTTCAAAATCGCAGAAAGTCTGATAGGTGTGTATTAAGTCATATATATTTTGCGAAGTGTTCCGTTTTTAATAAACTCAAATTTTTTAAAGTGCCACATTGACGGGGAGACGCTTCTGCATATGAGTGAGGTTCATATTTCGTACTGCATCCGGTGACACAGGAAGTTGATACGCTGAAAACACTATAGAAAATACAAGTAAGTATAACATTTGATGCTATATTGCCAAATTTGTTTAATGAAGTGGATGAAATTGAACGACAATCGCATTTTAATATTGTTTAAACAAATCCTACATTTTATATTCTACTGACGCTTACAATTTTTTGTTTTTTTCCTTTTCATTTTTAAGATGGACGTTTCTGTGCAATCTTTTTTGCCATCCATGCACTTCTGGTTCCAATAGCTCAAGTCGTCGTAGAAGATCAAAGACGTGTTAGAAAAGCTTTCTCAACACGGGACTCTCAGCTCAGTTTTATGGTTGTTGGAAATACCGTTGCTGAGTGCGAGCAGCACATTTTGGAGTTGAGAAGCTCCAACCAGCGCATCCAGTCATTCATTATTGTAACAGGCTCCGTGCTCGAACCAGAGCAATTTTTTTTTTTTTTTGTGGTATTAAGTATCAAATTGACTCAATGCTGATGGCCATTGACCTAGCCTTTAAAACTTTTCAGTTATTTAACTTGGAGTACCCAAAGCAAAGCGTTTGGGTATGGAAATTTGTACAAACATTTTTTTTAAATATTTACTTAAGCTCAGACGTTAAAAGCCAAAATTTAAAGGCTTTCGTGTCTCAACTAAAAAAAAAAATAACAAAACTGTACCACCCAACAATAGCACCTATATAGCTTAGCTTAAAAAAACCAACATTACAATGTGTATTTTTTCCATGCATAGTTATGAATACATGAAGTAGTATACAACACACAAAAACTCAGCACAATATCTAACTTTTTAATGCTTAATTTTGGAATATAATTGCAAAATATAGTACAGAAAATATATATCTATACAGTAGCGGATCCAGACTTTAGTCTAAGGGGGGGAAATGCAAAAAAATTTTTCATTGTAAAAAAAAATCAAAAAAACCAAAGTACAATTATATGGATACGGAAACCAATAAAACTCAGTGTAATAGACATTTTTAACTCAAGTGTAATAAGCGATATCTATCAGCCCGATTCTGAATATTCCCGGAGAACGAATTCCCGGGGAATTTACTTTTCTTGAGACTTAAATTCTCCTTTTTTAAATAGATAGGGAAACGAAAATGATGGGTATGGGTCAAATAGCCATTCTCGATCAAATTTATTTCCCCAAATATTTGAAAAACAAGAAGTTTACTCTCGAGAAAACTAAATTCCACGGGAATTCGTTCCCCGGGAATATTCAGAATCGGGCTGTATATAAATACTGTACAGATGTATACAGGTACATATATCTTATATACTTGTACATATATCAACTTAAATTTTATAAGATAATTCGACGACATCCCATTTTTGCGAACATTTCAATGACGTTTTCTGCTTTTATCTCAATATCTCGGTGAATATTTAATAAAGCCAATCCAGTTAGTCGGTCTTGAAACATTGTTGTCCGAAGCCAGGTTTTAATACGACAAAGCGAAGAGAACGAGCGCTCAGCGCTAGCATTAGTTACTGGTAAAGTACACAATATTAACAAAAATTGGTGAATAGTTGGATAAATATCCTTATCACAATATCTCAGTGTTTCTAATGCACTTGATGGAAGTTCAGAATTTTTTGTATCGAACGAATTCCACTTTAATTGCCAATGTACAATTTCACCTTTAAGTTTAATTTGCAAGGTTTTTATGCTCTGCTCAAAAATATTACCAAATTTTTCTAAAAGGCGGTTTATAAGCAGAACTGAATCTTCAGTTTTAAGTGATAAAATGTTTTTAGGCAATAACATACTTATTTGAAAGCTTTCCATCACATCTTTGGAGAACCGCATTTTTAAATCTTCTAAAACAGTCTCTAATAGTGGGATATATAAAGTTATTCTATAATAATCGTAGCATGTTTGTGTTGTATTATTTTCGAAAGTTTTTTGACGATTGCAGCCTCTTGGTTTTTTTACCTCTATATCTAAAAGTTTGGATGTATTTTCTGCCTCTTTAAAAATTTCTTTAAAATGATCGTCAATATTTCTCCTTTTCAAAGAAAGAGCCTCTAAAAGCGAGCTTATTAGAATGTTTGCTTTTGATAAATCAATAGATTCTTTCTGAAGAATTACACTCAGTGGTTGAGTTAGAGATAAGATATCGCATAGAGTAAAGATAGAAATAATGAATTCGAAACTGCACAGAGACGAAATTAAAATAGACGCTTTTCCCGCTGTTTCCCTGTTTTTCCACACTGAGTGTAAATCGAATCTATGATAGTTTTCGCAAGTGCGTTGCTTGTTGAAAGTGAATTTCTTAGGTTTGCGTTTATTTTTAGCTTTGGTCTTTCTCTTGGGGGGGGAAAAGTCCCAATTTCCCCCCCTTTGTATCCGCGCCTGTATCTATATATAATATTGATCTTAGGAGGCATTATAAGAAACGCAATACTAAATAAAAATAATATTAAAATTAAGTAATTTCGATGTAATTTACTTTGACTTGACATTTTGGTTTAAAGTATATTTTTAGGGAATATGCTGCATTATTTTGAAAAATTTCTTTAAGTCCTGTCATAATATTTTATAATTTTCGTCCTTTTAACGACACAATCATATATACATAAAATTGTTTTTTAATTCTTATCGCGAGTCTTTATTTAGTCAATCATTATTGCTTGCAATGAGAAAGTTAATATACTGTTTTGTGTGTATGATATTTGGACAGCTCACTTTTTTTAGCAAAACATTCTACGAAATTGAAATTTTTTTTTTACCCATGTTTTTAAGCTCTTTTAAAGCTTTCAGAGTTTACAAAAAAAAAAATTTGTGCTTTAACAGGTTTGGAAAAAAATATGTTCTGCTGAAAATGTTCTGCTACCAAAATTTTTCTGTATAATTTGTTACCTGAATAGTCAGTTGTCATACTTCATACATAAAATAAAAGTGCTTTTCACCTGCTTTTCATAAAAGTGATCAAAAATGATCTATACGTATTTTGTGTATTAAAATAGTAATAATTTAGTTTACATGGAAACTTCTCAAATTAACGCATACTTCAAACACGTCAGCCAATCAAAACGCTTATAGTTGAGTGAAAGGGGAACTGAGTCAGTGTTGCTAAATTGAGGAAAATTTCCTCCTGAGAGAATTTTTTATACAGATTTTGGTAAAAGGGGAAATGAAATCAAAACTGAGTCAGTGTTGCCGAGTTGAAAAATATTCCTGTTTTTGAGGGAATTTTTACTACACATTTTGGTAAAACGAAAAAACAGATATTATCTGCTCTGTTGAACCAAAAGGGAATTTTTTAAATAATCGATGCTCAAAGCAAGACTCAAATTACTTATTAAAATAAATGTAGCAGAATGCTACGCGTACTTAATTCCTACAAGATGGTATTTCTTCTCAGAATTCTCTTAGATCTTGTGTCATAACTCGAGCAACAGAATAGCATGATTGCGACAAACTCTTTTTTGGTTTTATAGCCTATACTCAGATATGCAGTAAATACTTGCTCAATAAAATAAAGTAAGCAATGATTCGAACTGCTTCCAAATGTTTTCATAAGTTGAATAGTTTTGTAAACTTACGTTCCGCAGCTCACGCGCTATTGGAAATGGCTCTTAACCCATTTGCGCCCGATGTACTATATAAACGACACCATTTTAAACTTCGTCAATTACTATGACAGTGAAGTTACTTAATAAAAAGCCGAAATTTAACCCGTTTAACCCTTTACTGCATGATGTATTAAATATGTGGAAAATTTTTTTTTCGGGGTCCATTATGTTATTAACCCTTTACTGCATAATATAGTGGAAAAGTGGGAAAAATTTTTTTTTGGCAGTAAATGGTTTCATTAAGGCTTTCAAAATAATTATAAGTGTATCGTTTTTTATCAGCGTTTTCGGTTTTTGTTTGGGCGCAAATGAGTTAAAGCGTTTGTATAAACGTTGTAATTAAAGCAGTGATGTGCAAAATTGGCCGTGAGACTGTGTGAGTGAGAAAAGAGTCAATGCACTAAGAAAAATTTTAGCACGAATTCCGTCTGCATGGTAAAATAAGGAGATTTTATAACTTCGTGGAAAATAAAAATAATTCAAAAAACTAAGACTAGATTATGCAAGCGTTATAAATTTGTGAATTAAAAATTTGAATTGTAAGGCCAAATGTTGTTTTCAATACAATTTTCAATATCTATATAACACCTTTGCAATTTCTTGTCAATTGTAATTTTTTTAAAATTCTTTTTCAGTCCCTAAATCATCTTCCATTTTTAAAATCCAAGCCTTGGTTTTTTCTAAAACACATTTTTCTTTTTTTCTTTAAAAAGGTTTTCCCTTTCAACGCCCTGAAATTCATTAAATTCAGAATGAAAAGAATCATAATGTCTTTTCAAATTGCATTCATATTGTTTTTAAAAAGACTTCCCACACAAAAGGCAAAGCATGTTATCAAAAACATTTGAAATCATAAACATCTCTTTACATTCCATTTTCCCGTACGCTTTTCGGAGAAAAAATTTCTCAATGCAGAGAAACGAAAAAGCTGTACGGATGCGCGCGATGTTGTTTCGTCGGCCTTTTGCTACCGACCAGTGTTGCCGTTTTGTGTACTTTAGTACGCATTGCGTACTTTTTCAATCACCTGAGTACTTTTTATGTACCAAACTATTTTTGGTCGATTTGCGTACTATTTCGCTCAACTCCCCATTAGAGTTGCAGGACTATCGATTTCAGTTTTTCTTTGATTGTTAAAGGTTAAAATTAGAAACTGTGCTAACGATCAGCTCGTTTCTGAATATTCCCGGGGAATTTACTTTTCTCGGCAGTAAACTTCATCTTTTTTAAATATGTGGGAATGGGTATTTGATCCACTCATAATTTTCCTTACCCTATCTATTTAAAAAATGATAATTTTAGTCTCGAGAAATGTAAATTCCCTGGGAATATTCAGAATTGGGCTGTATTTCTTCCATTCCTCTTTGTTTCTCTTTATGATTTTTCACTGATTTTTTATGTTGCTCGTTAAACCGAGTGCAGAAAAAAAAATTTATGCCATTTTCCTCGTTATATAAAGTATTCTATAGAAAGAGTTTGAATGCTCGTTAAATGCGAGCCTCACTAAATCGAATGCTCGTTAAATTATTTTTAATAAGTTTATACTCAAAACTAGTCTTTTAGGCTAGTCTTTGACTACAAAAAAAAAAATCATATTGTATAAATATATTACCATGATGAAAAAATTACGTTAGTTTTTGTGATTTTTCTTTTTAAAAAAAAATAAATATGTGCGTACCTTTTCTATAAAAAAGGTCCGTTTTGTGTACGTTTTGCTCAGTTTTTTTTGGCAACACTGCTACCGACTGAACAAAGAGCGTAAGCAATACGTGTGAAATGAGCGCCATCAAATGATGTATGGCGTGAACACCACTGAATTAAAGCTCAATTGAAGTTAATATCGGTAATACCGAATACCGATTCGGTATCGCCCATCCCTAGCTTTGATTTTGTTGAAAATTATCACGGTTGCCACTCAACTTAAATTTTTTCGTACCAAACCTATCCAAAAAAGTATCAAAGCCGAAAAATGTGTACCAAAAAAGGTACATTGATTTGCGCGAAGTATTCCATTTATGGACAAAGTGTTTTAAGAGTTTCTGCGTGTCATGCATGCATTTTTTGTCTTTAAACGGTCTTTTTTTTATCACGCCACGCATGACTACAAGTACACGTGAATGTGTAAAGGCCGCTTATCAGTGATTTGCAACCAGACATATTGTGTACCAAAGTACCAAACAAAAAAAGTACCAGTTTTTAAACTATTGTACCATAGGTGGCAACCGTGGTACAGACGTTTGCTCGTTTTTTTTTCGTAATATATTAAAGGTATATTTCATCAAAAGGCATATACTGCAGTTGAAGTTAAAAACTTACATTCACTTAATATATGAATGTTATTAATAATGAGGTCAATTTATATATAATTTGTACACATTCTATCAAGGTTTTGAAATTAATCGTGCATTTTTATTGACGTGTAAGCGGTGACTTCACTACCGTGTTGACGTAGTATGTAATAACTAAGCAGCTTAATCCGTCATAGCTACCTATTTTAAGGCTGGTCTCCAGTTCGGTAAGGAATGTTAGCAGAAATGTTCTATTTATTTCTCCGAGGAAAAATTGTAGTACCACAGAAATTTTTAGTGCAACAGAGGCAATATGTCATATGTCACATGCGTCAAAAAAGTGAAACGAAACACAGAAATTAAAAAGGCGCGATTATAAACGTTCAGAATAAAAAGCGGGCGCATACGTATAAAATATGTACTACTTTTTTGCCGAACTGGGGACTGCATGCAGAAAATTTCTTGAAGAAATATTTCTTAAGCATTTCTTTGGCTTTTTTTTTATATGGAGTTTTTCATTCTTTGGGGAACTGGGGACCAGCCTTTAGATCAGAGAATAATCTCACTGAGAAATTAAAATGGGAGAAATACAAACGTGTATCTTCAAAACAGCATATTTCGCTTAACATCTTCTTCGTTTAAAATCGCTATTTGGTTAAGGCCGTAAAAACGTGATTCGTTTAACATCGCAATTTGCTTATTGGGGTTCTACATTTGGTTTCATATTTAAAATTGTGTTTGAAAATTTCCCAGTTAACCCCATAGGAACAAAAATCATCTTTTTGAATTATGAATTATGGAAAAATAAGGTTAATGATGTCATATTTCTAAAAAAATTACATAAATAACAATTGTGCCAGGGTTCATCAGACTTCTACTATCTCACTCCCACTTTATGTACTCTTAAACCTCTCTTGCGCGAATTGTGCTACAAAATATCATTTCAGTTAGTACAGAGATTAGTGCGTGCTAGCGCTGATTCCAAGCGCACAGAAAATAGACAGTCAGTTTTCAAATTTTATTCATCCCTTAAACCCCTTTTGGGGAAAAATGGATTTGCTCTTAATAGCCCATACTCAGATACTACGTAGGTAAGGTGCCCATTTGAAACACATGCAAAAAAACGAAAATTTACTTCGAAGTAATTTAGCTACTTTTGCATATACTCAGATGATAAGGAATCGAAAAGTAGGGAGTACACAGGGTTGCATCTGAATTTATGGATTTACTTCGGAAAATTATTGAACGTACTAATTCTTTATGCAAAGTAAGTGACAGGGCGGCCGATTTCGTCGCAAAACTACTTGTATTTCATGCTTCCATTTAGTTACAAATCGCATAAAGAGCGCACGGTTTGTTAATTTTTTTTAGAGAGCAATAGCGCCATCTGTGCCTCTTATAACGAAGCTGCAGAAAGATTGCTTACTTTATTTTATTGAGCAAGTATTTACTGCATATCTGAGTATAGGCTATAAAACCAAAAAATAGTTTGTCGCAACCATGCTATTCTGTTGCTCGAGTTATGACACAAGATCTAAGAGAATTCTGAGAAGAAATACCATCTTGTAGGAATTAAGTACGCGTAGCATTCTGCTACATTTATTTTAATAAGTAATTCCCTTTTGGTTCAACAGAGCAGAGAATATCTGTTTTTTCGTTTTACCAAAATGTGTAGTAAAAATTCCCTCAAAAAGAGGAATATTTCTCAACTCGGCAACACTGACTCAGTTTTGATTTAATTTCCCCTTTTACCAAAATCTGTAGTAAAAATTCTCTCAGGAGGAAATTTTCCTCAATTTAGCAACACTGACTGAGTTCCCCTTTCACTCAACTATAAGCGTTTTGATTGGCTGACGTGTTTGAAGTATGCGTTAATTTGAGAAGTTTCCATGTAAACTAAATTTTTACTATTTTAATACACAAAATACGTATAGATCATTTTTGATCACTTTTATGAAAAGCAGGTGAAAAGCACTTTTATTTTATGTATGAAGTATGACAACTGACTATTCAGGTAACAAATTATACAGAAAAATTTTGGTAGCAGAACATTTTCAGCAGAACATATTTTTTTCCAAACCAGTTAAAGCACAAATTTTTTTTTTTGTAAACTCTGAAAGCTTTAAAAGAGCTTAAAAACATGGGTAAAAAAAATTTAAATTTCGTAAAATGTTTTGCTAAAAAAAGTGAGCTTATTTGGACGATTTTCTTGTCTATAAAAATAGCAGATGTGAGACAGGCGGGACTCACAACAATTAATACATATGATGAAATTTTGAAATATATAAATATGAAGAAATTTCTTCAACATAACTAAGCAGGGTTGCGTATTTCAATAAATTTCTTCATATTGAAGAAAATCGTTCGTAATATTGAAGTAATTTATTCAATATCAATAATTATTTTCGTAGATATGAAGAAATTTCTTCAATATAACGAAGCAGGATAATATACTTGAAGAAATTTGACTAAAATAGTTTCGTAGATATCAAGATATTTCTTCAATATAACGAAATTTTTTTTCCTGATTTGAATTTCTTCATATTGAATATCGTCTTTATTCATATTGATTGCTTTTTTTAGTTAGCTCTATTTATACTGCCGTTTCTTCAATAACGCAGCCCATTTCTTCAATATTACCTACGGATTTTTTTTCGGTGTTACGTTCTTATGGGGCGCCACAAACTACTCAATTTTTAGTTGGTATTGTTCATAAACACATGGTACCGAATAATTGATAAATTATTAAGTAATTAATTAATAATAAATTAATTTAATTAAAGTACCCAATTTTTAATTGTATAGTCGGCAAGAGCACTTTTCCAACTAAAAATTGGCCAGCTAAAAATCGAGTAGTCGGCGCCTAGCCTAAATTTATTTTGTTTTTCCTTTGCAAACAAAGAGTATAGATATAGAAGAGGCGGCATTTCGCAATTTTCTCACTTCCCTCTTTCTGAGTTTCATGCATATCATAAGAGAATATACCACGTGCGATAGTAGAAAATAACCAAAACAAAGAAATGGAAAGAAATACATACTACGTTTATGCATCATGTTAACCCAGGTATATTCAACCCGGGTAAAAAACCTGACCATAAACGGGCAATTTTGAACTTGAGTTAAAAGACTAACCCAGTTTTATTCTTAAGAGACACTGAACAGCGATGCGGCATGACATACACGAAAATTATGTTTTTAGAAATATAAATTTATGGGACACACATTACAATGCATGACTAAAAGTCGAAATGAGTTGGATTTTTTGTCATTCGCTTCGATTTGCCTAAGCCCTCGTGTTTATGCACAAACTTCAACTCGAGTTGAGTTTTCTACCCACTTTAAATAAATGTGTTTATTCAACCCGATTAAATTCTCTAACTCGGTTATAAATAGCGTTTATGCGAGGGGGTTGAATTGACCTGAGTTGAATATACCCGGGTTAACATGATGCATAAACGTAGTAACAGAAGGCAAATTAAATCGTAAGCAACCAATGTCTTTCAGGCGCGGAGTTAAAATTTTTTTTCAAGGGTGCGCGTAAAAAGTTCTTATGAAAGTCATATAATACATATTTACTTGAGTTTGATTTCAATACCAAATATGAGGTAGCCTTGTTTATTTATTCAATAAAAGTTAAATTTTTCAAAACATATTCCTATATAAAAACTTTTTAGAGAGCCTTATGTTTATTTCAGGGGCTAACTCCTTCGGCTGCGCTATTGCTGACTTTATGCACGCCTGCGTTGGCGAATTACTTTCGCATGCCTTTGGACACAAATCAGAATAACAACTTTTCATATGTGTGCGTGTGTGTTAGAAGCCCTGCAGTAATGAAATGGTTTCGGTTCAAAAGCGATCGATCCTAGGTGGGTCCCTTTAGGACCAAACTAGGACCGATCCCAAATTTATATGAACCGCGATCGACCTAGGGTTAAGCTTCTATCTAACCGACCCTCGTCCAATCCCAAAATGAGCGTAGGTGGGGCGAGTTCGTAATAACTTGTACTTTATTGTTGTCTGTTTTAAGTCCTCAATCTGATCGTTGTGCTACCAAAGGCAAGTTAACTTGATTGTTAAGACTCTCGCTTCGCAACCGAAGGGGTAAGAGTTCGAGCCCTGGCTCGATTTAGAAATTTATTTCTTTTTTCAATTACCTACGATTTTTTTTATGTTAATATTAAAATTTTTTTTTAAAATAGTTAACTTGAAAAAAAAAAATTCGTTTTTTACATATGAATTGTGGCTCTGGGATAGCGTAGGGGATGCGTGCTATGCTCTTGATCCCAGGGTCCGAAGTTCGATTCCCGGCACAGGCGAAACGGAGTGTAATGTTCCAAGCCTTGCACTGGTTTTTCAAAAATCGCATGTTAGGGGCACACTACATAATAAGACATATACACTCACACAAACACAAGAAAACCCTCCATGGTATCACAATGGGCGATTAACGGCCTAAGGCAACCACTTCAACCTACCTACCTACATATGAATTGGTTTTTAATATTTATTTTTCAATAAATAAATTCTTTGAAGTGGAAAAATTCTTTACGTATGTTTCCCAAAAACTTGAGCAAACAAAAAACTGAAATCGCGTTTTGATCACAGCATTAAACTTGCTTGTTTAGCGTAATGGTTAAGACATCGATTTACCAACCCGAGTTCTGAGGTTCGAGGCTCGGCCTAAGCGGGAAAATCAAAAATAAATAATATAATGTTGTAACAAAATATTTAAAAAAACAAAAAAAGCAAATAAAACAAAAAATTAGAAAAAAACAATTTTTTATTTTTTATAAAAAAAAATATTAAAAAAAAAACTCACCCTCATTCAAAGGCGTAGGGACTAACCTCCGATCGACCGCCAACCGATCCCACACGCTTTGAAAACGGATCGGTTGTTTTCAAGGACCGCACCATGTTAAAAGAGACCAGTTTCAACGCATGAAAAGGCGATCGGTCCTTACCTCTTTAGGATCGATCTGCGGTCGATTCAGGGTCGATACCTTTTACTACAGGGAGGATTTTCGTTGTCATGCATGTGTGAAGGACAATGTGTAAAATATGAATTCGTACAGATAATTTTTTGGGGCAAAATATTTTTTTTTACACTTTACAAATTTTCCAAGATGTTCAATTAAATTCACACAGAAATATATTTTTTAATTTATGTTTGAAGTAAATTGGACATGGGATTTTATTAGTTATTTGAGCGTAAAGCCTGTAAGACTTGAAAATACTTTTCTCCAAAACTTACGAGTAAAATTTTGAATTTTGATCACTGTGAAAGGTAGAAAGTTGTTGTTGCTAAGTTGCGGTTCTACATTAAGAGGCAAAACACGTCTCACTGAAAGAAACTCATAAGAGGGACGGAGATGTAATGTCATCCGTCTCTACCACTCTCATGTGTTTAATTCCAGAGAGTCGTGTTTTGCCTTTTAATGCAGAACCCTACTTATATGTTGCTTAATGATATTTACGGGGGAGAACGTAGGAGAGAAGTAAAAAGTAAGAAGGCGCTAAAAAATTTTCGCCTAGGATAAATTCTCTTTGCTAGTTCGCCGAGGGAATTTATATATTTATGTTTCCGAATTAATTTATTTATTATGTTTCTAAAAATTTGTTTTTTATAAAATGTATTTTTTCTGCCGTTCGGCAGAAAAGGGTTAAAAAAGGGTTAGCCCTTTACGTTTTTACATGTGAGAAATTATGGATAATGGTTAAGTTTCATTACAGAAAATATTATTATTTTCTAGGGAATGTAAAGTCTGATGGCAAAAACGCGTAAAAATATTGTTTTAACTACGTTTTTTTAACGGCCCTACACGGTTAAAAATAAAATTCAGAGCTAACCAATTACTTTTATAACAACTTTCAAAGAACATATATTTTCAACCAAGCATCTTACAGCCGACAAGACCTCCACTTTTCCGTAAATCGCTTGATGGAAAGCACTCTACAAAACCGAACGGCGGCTTCGCTGCGTTGCACGGGTAGCAACAGATAAACAACATAAGCAGCAGACTCGAAAAATGGTTTTTTAATTTTGAAGCAGCCCAAAAGTGTTCGAAGCACACAACGTCAAGTACAAACGTAGGCTAAGTGTAAGCGAACGTAAAGTGCAAGTATTACAGTGTGAGAAACGAGCTAATAGGCAATTCAACAAAGCTAATAGGCAATTCACCAAAGGCTACAACAACCACACGGCGCGTAACAGGCAATCCACCACGATGCCTCTTTGGGCATTGTTGTCGTCTCTAGAAATTGGGCACATACAAGCAGTTAGTTTTTTTTAGGGATTTTTTTTCATTTATAAACAGAGAAAATCAGATATTATATAGGTTTTTTAAGAAAGATTGTACCATTTTAAACTGTAGAATTTTTTTAACATGTTTTTTTTCTTTTTAGTATTAGAAAAATTTACGTACTACAAAAAAATGATTTCCGAGTTTTTGGTCTTGTTTAAATTTAGACGTTAGTGTGGCATCCATGGACAACAGATGGTGCCAAATGGAACGAGTCAATAGTGCAAATCGATGGTGAAAATAGTAACCGACTACAATTTGAACGTTTAGCTTTTAGAAATGAGACTTTCTGTCTGTCTGATTTTCAAGGTATCCCTTCGTTCTAGGTTTGTTATAAAATTCATAAATGCTGCTCCGAAACCCAAATTTTTTATATACTTGTGGAATTATTTATTTGGACTTAGTTAAGGGCATAAAATGTAGATTCCAAATATAGAAAAGTGGCCGCGCCAAAAGGCGTTATTCGAAAATTGAATTTTACACCCAAAATTCAGATGGCGCTTGAAACAAAGACGACATAAATATTTCTTTTTTAATCGTTGACATCCTCTAAAAAATTTACTTAAGTGGACGAATTTTATGGGTACCTCCAGCACTAAGGTCAGCCTCAAATATCGTCTGAACTGCTGTTAAGTCATAATCTTTCGAGATATTTGCATGAAATAAGGAATTTGAGCTTATATTTAGCCTCCGATTAAAAAATTAATAGCTGTTTTATATGAGTGAGGTATTCTATGGCCAGGTTCTCTTTACTATAACACCCTTACTTTTTTCATTTTGAAAACATGAAATTTAAAAATGTATAAATTCCTTTTATGTCGAATTATCTTGCTTTTTATTTGGTTTTATTATGTTTTAAGAACTCTTTTGAGTACTCGGTTCAGTATCGATAAAAGCTTTGCGCTTAGAGTATTTGTGCATCGCTGACGAAGTCGTTCAATTTAAATGCAATATTGAATACTGAATTGCGGGGGTCGCAGATACTCAAATGTACTGTAAATGAAGGAGCATCTCTCCTTTGTTGTTTGCAACTTCAATTTTACATAAAAAGGGTCAAATTAAAAGTTACGGCATGTTTAAAAACCGCAAATTCTTCGACTTATTTTTGACAGTCAGCTGATTTTTACTCAACTTCACCACACCATTTGGAGCCATATAGCATTTTGACAGGCTTTCCCATACTGTAATACTTGGTAAAGTGTACGTGAACGCACACTCTCCCGTTCTTATATTCCCCCTGTAGTAAAAGGATCGACCCTGAATCGATCTCAGATCGATCCTAAAGAGGTGAGGACCGATCGCCTTTCCATACGTTGAACTGGTCTCTTTTAACATGGTGCGGTCCTAGAAAAACAACCGATCCGTTTCAAAGCGTGTGGGTCGGTTGCGGGTCGATCGGAGATTAGTCCCTACGCCTTTGAATGAGGGTGAGTTTTTTTTTTTAATATTTTTTTTTTTATAAAAAATTAAAAAAATTTTTTTTTCTTATTTTGTTTATTTTGCTTTTTTGTTTTTTTTTAATCTTTTTGTTACAACATTATATTATTTATTTTTTGATTTTCCCGCCTAGGCCGAGCCTCGAACCTCAGAACTCTGGGTTGGTAAATCGGTGTCTTAACCATTACGCTATACAAGCAAGTTTAATGACTGTGATCAAAACGCTGATTTGAGTTTTTGGTTGCTCAAGTTTTTGGGAAACATACGTAAAGAATTTTTCACTTCAAAGCATTTTTTATTGAAAAATAAATATTAAAAACCAATTCATATGTAAAAAACGAATAATTTTTTTTTTCAAGTTAACTATTTTAAAAAAAAAATTTTAATATTAACATAAAAAAAAATTTAGGTAACTGAAAAAAAAAAAAAATTTCTAAATCGAGCCAGGGCTCGAACTCTTACCCCTTCGGTTGCGAAGCGAGAGTCTTAACAATCAAGCTATTTAGCCTATGATAGCACAAAGATCAGATTGAGGACTTAAAGCAGACAACAATAAAGTACAAGTTATTACGAACTCGCCCCACCTACGCTCATTTTGGGATTGGACGAGGGTCGGTTGGATAGAGGTTAACCTTAGATCGATCGCGGTTCATATAAAATTTGGGATCGGTCCTAGTTTGGTCCTAAAGGGACCCACCTAGGATCGATCGCTTTTGAACCGAAACCATTTCTTACTGCAGGGCCGTTCAATCGAAACGACAAAAAAATGAACACACAACGTGAGCGACGGCAACTCGCGAAATGCTAATGAGTGAAAGAGAAAGGAAAGCCAGAACTGTTTTGGTTGCAAAGCCATTTTTCGCATATTCTCTTTCCTTTCTCATCTTTGTTTTGTTTATGTTCTGTTGCGAAAAAGTTCATATTCTTTCGATATGCGTGAAAAACGAATGAGTGAAAAGCGTAGAGCGCGTAACGCGAAATGCCGCCTCTTCTATATCTATACTCTTTGAAGTAAGTGAAAAACAGCTGCGCAATGTCAACAAATTTCTATACATTTTACGACAAAATATCATATGTCGATAATTCGAAGGAAAATTTCGAGATAAGGGCAAAAAGAAGCTAGTTACACTTTATCTTTTTTGCTTCTTGGTTTTTGTTGCATGTGTTTAGTATAGGAAATTTACTTCCTGCATATCTGCGTACAGCCATTAGAGGACAATATTATTAAAAGGCAATTGAGTGAAATTCGGGGAAAAGCTTCCAAAAAATCTGACAGCACTGCTGTATCAATGTAAATAAATATCAGCTGATATATTTTTGAGTGTTTGTCAAATTTTCAGTCCTGAAATGAGAAGAATGGCGAAAGAAGTGAATATTGCCAGTAAGAGAAAAAAAAATATTTGTTGGATATATGACAAAACCCAGTTTTTTCCAGACTTGCGTTTGATGTATCGCGAAAAGAAGGATGCATTTCTGGAAAAAAATATCAAGCGAAAGAACCGATCACTTTGTTCCGCGAATGGCTAGGTAAATTTTTATCTTAGAAAGTAGAAAAATGCAGCAGTGAATACATGTTCGTTTGTTATTTTACATATTGTATATGTTATAGTACATTTGTAGGTACATATTTTAATATACATTTTTTTTTTATTAAGACGAAGCACTTAAAACTGAAGAAATACTTGAGCCGAATGCAGCCTGCCTTGCAACCGTAAACTCGTGAGTAGTGTCATTAATAATGAATGCACCAAAATATTATTATCCGAAGACTCATCTTCGATGTCTTTACAAGCGAGCAAGAGTTTTGAGTTCCTAACAGAGGACGAAAAGAGTAGTCCTTTTGATATCGAAGTGGAGGGCAAGAGAGAGTAAATGTTTTATTCCCACAATATATCACATATATTTTTTGTAGAGTGATAAGCAGCAATCAAAATCTTTTTTCTTATGTTTTGCTAAAAAATTATTCGAAGTTATAAAAAAATGTCGATATAAATATTCAACTTAAAGCATACTTTAAGAATTAATGAAATATTTCAAATGGACGCATACGGCTCCTCGGAAGTGAATTCAAAGTTTTGTTCATTCTTCGATAGTTATTATCCTGTAGGAAGAGTGGGGTCAATTATGCCTTGGCGAGCAGAAATCGAGTATAGGAAAAAGAACTAGCACGCGAGTAGAGACACGGACAGTAGAACGTAACTAGTGGCATATTCAGCGAGGCATCTACAGTTCAATTTTGCCCACACATTAATCTAATATGTTTGCTGCGCGTGAGTCAGTGAGCGCGGTATGAAGGCCTCGAGTTCGATTCCTGTCGCAGGCGAAAAAATGTGGAAGAATGGTAATATTCGAAAAGCTCACAAAAAATTTGATTGAAAAAACAAGTCTCTCACCAATGGTGTCTCGCAACTTTGCGCACAAATTTGATCAACATTTCCTGCCAATTTGAAACTTTTTTTTGTATATTTGCTTTTTATTCCTCTTAGGATTCCAATTTTACTAATAATTTAAAAAAAAAAAGGGGCTTCGCCTTGGCCCGGTAATTGAACCTAGGTCTTTCGTATCCGTGGGGTACACGCGCTACTGCTGTGAGCTACGACAGCTCGGGCCGGTCTCCATCTATCAAACGTACTATAGCAAATATACTGAATTGGCCCTGTTGCCTCTGCTTCTGCACTAGTTCAATCGCGACTGTGGATTTCGAATGGCACCTCAGAGTAAAATTTTACAGTTCAATGCATTCGCAGGGATATTACGAACGAGTAGTACTGTTGGTTTGGGAAGTAGTCGAAGAATACTTCTGCACAAGTTCAATTTCCTACAGGGTGCCGTTAAAATATCCTTGAAAAATTATAAGGTGTTTTTGGAACACACCTCTGTTTAAAATTAAACGTCTCAAAAACTAATTCAGAAAGGTGACAAAAAAAAACACGACAACATTTTTATAATTAAACAAGAAAAGTAACGATTTTTTCTATTAGAATGTAGAAAAGTTATAACTGGTCAACTTCTTCAAGTCTAGATTTTTAAAGCCATAAAGGGCCCCCAATAGATGTATCGACTTATGTTAAATTTCTTTGTGCAAACCTTTTTTTTCGAATTCTAATCGGAGGATTAAATATATGTACGCTAAAATTCTAAATGTCATTGAAATATTTCGAAAAAGTTTGATTTTGGGGCAGTTTTGGGATTTTTGTGACAGACCCTAGTACTGGAGGTACCCTTAATAATAGACCGATCAAGAAAATTTTTGGGCAGTATGTTTGTGGCTACAAAGGAGGCATAAGTGGATACTCTCGTTCAAGTCCCATTTGAATTTCGGGTGTAGGAGACAATTTCAAACACGCCCTTATGCCAAGCCCACTTTTTCAATTTTTTGAAATCATATATTACTTCCCCTTAAACATGTTCAACTATAAAAATTCATCAAAATATCTTCAAAAACTTCGATTTTAGGCCAGTTTTTTGTGATTTTCATAGCAGACCTCTTAAAAATCCGATCAGGTCCATTCTCGAACTTGTTCTTACCCATGTGCCTGTGAGTACGCATACTAAATTTCGTCAAGACAGCTCAACTCCTTCGATAAGAAAACTGTATACAAACCGACAGACGGACGGAAATGTCTAAATCGAATCTCCTGGTGACGCTGATCATTTCTATATATATTTTGTATGGTCTATCTCGACTGGTTTCGGGTGTTACACACAACCACACAAACGCAATATACCCTCGACACAGAGTGTGTCGGGTACATTGCTGTTAAATAATAATTACAAATCGTAATCATTACGTATTTGATTACTTTTATTCAAAATATTGAAATAATGATTAAGTTCGATTCTTTTCTGCCTGTAATCATAATCAAACGATTACGATTACAAATAATCAAATTGTAATCATGATTACTTGGAATTCCTAAAAATAATAAGAAATAATCAAAAATAATCAACTACTTTTGATGATTATTTTTGTGATTATTTTTGATTATTTTTATAATTTTTGCCTATTCAAAAATGTATACTTACATGTGAGAAAATCCAGGCGTTAGCGACACTTGATTATATGGAAGACTTATTTAAAAACATAGGAAAAAAATAACAGTAAGGGTGTTATAGTCAGGCGAGCCTGACAATACAATACCCGACACAGCATATTGTTAGAAATTTTTTTGCATTTTAACTTTTTATTTTCTTTTTATTTTATTTATTATTTTTTTAAATTTTTTATGACATCTAAAATCCATTTATTCAAGTGTCGCTAACGCCTGGATTTTCTCACATGTAAGTATACATTTTTGAATAGGCAAAGATTATAAAAATAAAAAATAATCATCAAAAGTAGTCGGATTACTTTTTTGATTATTTTTGATTATTTCTGATTATTTTCAGGAATCCCAAGTAATCATGATTACAATTTGATTATTTGTAATCGTAATCAATTACTAATCACAAATTTCTCAAATGAGGATTATATAATCATTACAATTCTTTTTAAAATGTAATGTAATTGATTACTAATCGTAATCGCAATTTAACAGCTATGGTCGGGTATAAAAATCAGTTTTAGTCTAAATTACACAATAGTGGGACTCATGCAGCTTCGCAAATTGTGGGAAATGAGAAATATGTCACACAACTGTCAAAATTTATATGAAAATTTACAATGGGAAAAGTTGCGAAGGCATTTGCGAAGCTGCATGAGTACAACTAATGATAAAATTTTTTTTATTTTTATTTCTTCTTTTGACATCAAAGAATGATCTTTTAGGAATAAAGGAAGCCCAGTAAATCACATTCGCATATATAAAATTTAAGTAAAAATACTCAAAGCTTAATTTTACCAAACGTACTGATTGAGAGGGAAAATTAAGGTCCATGGTAAATTTTGACTTCAGCTTCGTATGTAGCGAACCAAAAAAACGTAGGATCGGAAAGGTAATTTTTTTTATGTATTCTAAAATGTTCCCCTATGGTGGGTGCTGGTGGAATCTGATGCTGAAATCTGATTTGATTCGTTGCTCAGCACAAAAAACGCCGTATAGAAACTTTCAGTTTTCTGTAAGGTCCTTTATTTGTTATTTTTTGCAGTCATACCGTGGGGGGGATTTTATGAAAATTTGATTTCTAAACAAACCGTTGAATTTTAAAATTTTATGTCTATAAAAGGTATCAATGAAGTTAAATGGTAAAATTAGAGATTCAATTGCTTTTCTAATGGGGTTTTTTTGATAGATAATTTTGTTTTAATGGTTTTCAAGGTTTGACCAATTTGTTCCATTTCTTGGTTTATGATTTTTAATTGCATGGTCGTTGGGAAAAAATCAATAAAACGTCATCAATAGTTCATGTCTTAATTTACTATTTGCATTTTTTATTATTTTTCTGTCAGCAATGCGATTCTTCGAGGTACCGAAAAAAAATTCTTTCATTACACCGAGAGAAAAAAGGTAGTTATATTAACTGAAAAAGCAGGTTTAAAATACCGAGTTCACCGTTAATTCTTAGCTTATGTGTAGTAGCGGTCGATTCAACAGTACAAACACAGTCAATAGGGATATAACTACCTGATGGTTGATATAAACTGTCTCGCGGTTAAATCAACTGTCACCAGCGACTGGGAAAAAAAAATTATATTTTGCTTTGACTTTTTTTTAAACCTTCTTTTTTTATTAATTTTTTTTTTTTTTATTAAATTATTCTATTTTCTTTATTTATTTGTTTCTATTTAAATCTTTTTTGGTTTCAATCTCTCTAAATTTTCTCGCCTCGGCCGAGCCTTGAACCGCTGACCTCCACTTCGCTGGGCGAACGTCTTAACCATTACGCTAAACGAACGAATTTAATTTGTTGGTCAAAATGCTCACTTGAGTTTATGGTTGCTCAAGTTTTGGGGAACGTGCTTAAGGAATTGTTTCACTCCCAAAATTTTTTGCTTGAAAATGAACCATTAAAAAAATTAAATAAATTAAATCTTAAAAATTTAGGAGAAAATTTTTGCCTTTAAAAAAGAACTACACTCTGAACAAAAAAAAAAAACTTTAATTTAAAAAAAAAAATCCAGAAAAATTCCGCCGCCAGCAGGGATAGAACCCGAAGCTCACGACGGTCAAGTACGGCTTAACAATGAGATATTGAAAAACTCGGAAGCCAGTTGATCAGAATGCGAACTTATACGTCTAAGTGAACGAAAGCGAAATTTGAACATAAAAAGTGACTATTTTTCAATGTTGATTTGACTTCCTTTTCCAGTGCATTTAACGGGAATTCCGTTTATTTGACCACTCTTACTTTAAACTGTTCTAAGTGGTTGATTTAACTGTCTTATTTCTCTGGTGTACTGACTCTACATTAACTGGAATATTGCGATGCATATTTAAGCCGCAAGTCCATTTAGACGATCTTCTTTTGTTGTTTACCTCAAGTACGTTTTCAGCGTCGCAGAATAGAAAATGGACCGTTCGTTTCCTGACGTGGTAAAAGGCAAAACGGCATGATCCGGAGTATAATATTAACATTTGGAAAAGCTTCTGGCTACAATCGTCCCCTGAGAAAACTCGGTGTCGTATGTCGCATTTTTGCCATTTTAAGGTTTTGATGCAGTTTTATTAAACAAAATGAGCTCTTTCGATTCTGTCAAAATTGTGTGTGTATTTTGTCGTATGTCGCCCTATCTAAACCATTCAGTAGTATTTTGTCGTATGTCATATAAATCCTACATACGACAAAATTCATATATTTCGTGGTCTTTAAATTATCAGAAAAAAGTTTGTTGCATGTTCAGCTTCTTGCGTGTGGTTGTGTGTAACACCAGATCCAGTCGATTATTGACACACAAAAGGGTATATGGTTATATTAAGTGTCACAAGGAGACTCGATTTAGCCATGTCCGTCTGTGTCTGTCTGTCACTAAATCACTAAATCACAAAAATCGAAGTTTTTCAACATATTTTGATGAAATTTCATTTGATCATGTTTCAAGGCAAGTAATACGATTCCAAAATTTTAAAAGTGGGCGTGGCAGAAGGTCGTGTTTCAAAAATTGTCCCCCTCACCCGAAATTCAAATGGGACTTAACGAAATTTGGATTATGCTTCCTTTGTAGCCATAAATATTCTCCCCAAAAAATTTCTTTGGTCGGTTCATTCTTATGGGTACCTCCAGTAATAGGGTCTGTCACAAAATCCCGAAAACTCCCTCAAAATCGGACTTTTTCGAAATATTTCAATGAAACTTAGAATTTTAGCGTACATATATTTAATCCTCCGATTAGAATTCGAAAAAAAAGATGGAAAAGTGGGCGTGGAAAAAGGGGCGGTTTTCACAAAGAAATTTAACAAAAGTCGGTATATGGGCCCCTTATGGCCTTAAAAAGCTCTTGAATATTCTTACTTAGTGGCCCTGTTTTTTGGCGTGGTTCATAAATTATTTAAACATGTGTGTTTGTGTCGGGTATTTTATTGTCAGGCTCTCCTGGCTATAACACCCTTACCTGTTTACAAAAGTTTTTGGGGCACCCTTTTATGTATATATTTATATTATTTTTTTATAGAAATATGATAAAATAATAAATATAAATGTTTTCCATACTTTTGTATGGAAGACCCTTTAAATTGCTGACTAAGAGCTTCGTGACCAAAGAGAAAAAGGTAGCTGAATTAAAAATAAGGAGGGGTAGTAATCAATGTTTTTTTCTGTCAGAGGTCAGATTTACCCGTCAAATGAGAAAACGTTTTTCGTTAAAAACTCGGATTATAGTTAGAAAATTTTTTTCTGTGTAGAGAGAAAGCTTTACAACCAGAGAAAAAAAATTCAGTTTTGAAAAACAATAAGGTCCGAAACATTCTATGTAGCGAGTAGTAATACTTTTTGAGCTATGACGAATTTGAAGTGACGAAAACCAGTTTTTTCAAAATATAAGATCCATGCGCAATCTTCATAATTGGGTTAGAAACTTAAACTTTGCTTGAACACCACAACTCTATAATTATGGCTAAACTAATTGAAAATACACCAAAATTAAATTAAAAAAAAAATTTTTTTTTTCACTTTAATCGAAGGTGTTAATTTGTCGTATGTGATTGGGCATTCAACTGAGGAGTTAGCAAAGGCCACATACGACAATTGTGTCACTGTCTCGACGAAAAAATTAAAAAAAATTACCGTACAGATTTTAAGTAATTATTCTTAATCTTCATAGACGATTTCCAAAAACCTCGAAATTTCACATACGACTCGGTTTTCTCAGGGGACGAAATGTCAAGCGCCTCTAACGAATTTTGAATATTTACATTTTCGATGCGTTTCCTCAAGCTTCAACCTCACTTTATCCATGTGTCTGGAAATTTATCATGGCAAAACAGATTCGTATTGTTTTGAAAATTCGGCACAAGAAAGTCTATCAAAGTTTTTTAACTTTTTTGGGAAACAAGCAAGCAAAGTTAGACAAAATATGTCTGTGGTTCAAGAAACTTCTGTGCGCGTGTGTTCCAACTATTTTTGTTGCCCGGATTCTGGGCCGGGCGGAAAAACTTAGCGCACATTGGAAAATTTGAAATTATTTGCTGTACCTATTAGTGGGAAAAGTTTTCAACAGATAATTTTTTATGGCAAAAATCTGAAAAACATTTTTAATTCTGTTGTTTTTTGGGGTGGGGGGTGGGGGTTTGAACTCTCAAAACCTCCCCTGCGTACGGGCCTGATTTTGTGCATTCAGTACTTTGGTAAATTAAGTTTTGAGTATTTTACTTAAATGTTTATATTAGGTGTAGTAAAAAGACTATCCATTATTTTTGAATTAAACTGAGGGCTTTATTTAAGATAGTTAGAATGATCCGATTTAGGTCAAATATGCGACCGTTTTTGTTCGATAAACTTGTTGCCATTTCTAAAGGTAATTTCATTATGCCTCTTCATAGAAGCCCTCGTTCTTTTAGCAAAAAATTGAGATAGTCGAATTTCAGAGCCTCTCTTGAAACGAAGGTTTTCACACAGCAAAAATTGTTCGCCATGGACAGGAACAGATGGTAATCACTTGGTGCCAGGTCGGACTATAAGGTGGATGCAGAAAGAACCTCCCAACCAAACTCCGGAGCTTCTGGCGAAAGTCACTATCGATGTGTGTGGCTGGCGTTGTCCTGATGGACACAATTCCTCTCCTATTGGCCCAAAGCTGGCGCTTATGGGCGATTGCTTCCTTCAGGACGGTCCAATTGTTGACAGTAGAGTTCCGAGTTAAGTGTTTTTGCCGTATGGGAGCAACTCATAGTAGTTAATTCCCTGCCAATCCCACCAAAACACACAGCAAAACCTTCTGGCCGTCAATCCTGGCTTGGCCACGTTTCCGCCGGTTCACCGTGTTTCGACCACGACCGTTTTCGCTTGACGTTGTCGTAAGTGACCCACTTTTTCATCACAGTCACCAACCGCTTCAGAAAATGGGTCGATTTTGTTGCGGTTCATCAGCGATTCGCAGATGGAAATTCGGTCTATGAGGTTTTTCTTGCGTTAACTCGTGTGGGCACCCATAAATCGAGCTTCTTTGTGTATCCAGCTTATTCAAATGGTTCCAAACGGTTTTTTTGTGCAATCTTTAGTTCTTTTGCAATCGAATCAGTGCTAACATGACGGTCGGACTCGATAATTTCCATGATTTTATCGACATTTTCGACAAATTGGCCTTCAGTGCGTGGTGCATCCTTGACATCGAAGTTACCGGAACGGAATCGACGAAACCAAATTGCGCATGATTGGCTGTTACAGTATCAGGGTCCATAAACGCTATTCACTTTTTCAGCCGCCTGGCTTGCGTTTTTCCCTTATCGAGAAAAAACTGTAAAAATGTAGCGAATTTCTCTTTGCTGATGTCCATCTTTGACAAGCTCTCAAACAAAATGAATCAATCAATCAAAAAAGTGTCAAAAAAGCTTTTTTTTTTTTTAGTAGGAACTTTGTTCATCTTTCTAAGCCCCTAGCGGAACACGATCGACTTATACAACGCGAGATGCAGATTAAATAAGCCATCTATTGGAAAAATAATGGATTTCTTTTTACTACACCTAATATATGCGTATGTGATCTACATGGGTTTCCTTTATTCCTAAAAAATCATTCTTTGATGTCAAAAGAAGAAACAAAAATCAAAAAATTTTTATCATTGTGTAATTTAGACTAAAAGCGATTTTTAAAAATAAATTTTGTTAAAAATGAAACATATTTCTGGAAAATCTAATTAATAGCTTCTAAGCCAATCGTAGGATCAAAAGGAGTTCTGGGCATCGTTGATAAGAAATTTCATTATCCTTAATTTTATAGCTAAGAACTTCAAATCGGTTAAGTACGTTCAGAAATATTTAGAATTTACCAACCATACTTTTTATCAAAACTCAAAAAACGGAAAACAGCCTATATCTCAAAAACTGTTCTACTTAAAAATTATCTAACTACATATTCGGACTCGGCAGAAAATTTTACTAAAGAAATGATCATCAAAAGCCGAAGAGCGTAATTTTTTTTAATTTTCGCAAACTACTGTAATTATTAAAATCTTTTCTGCCACTTATTTTGTTAATTTTTATTTTTTCTATTTCACAGAAATGGTATTCCTTCGAATCGTTTCGTGCTTCTTAAAGATGTCACATGCGATGGATTCACCTTCTTTACAAATTATGGCAGCCGTAAGGCATGTAACATTTTTTAATTCCATGATAAGTTATAACTTATAAGATACGGACAGCAGAAACTAAATGTAGACATTGGTAACAAGGTGACTACAGTTACACTCAGTGACTGAAAATAATACTTGCGATGTCTTTTAAAAGCAACACCAAAAAATGTTAACATAGGAAAATTTTCGATTCAAATATGTACATTGTACAATTTTTGTTTTTATTTAACTTTATTATCAAAGACAGCCACTGATTCTTGCCATTTCTAGTCAATCGAATATTGAAATCGTATAGGCAAGTGTCGACTATGGGGTTTTTGAGGTAGAGAGTAGAGTGTAGTGTGTAGAGACTCTACGTTTGTTGTATACACTGTAGACCGTTTCTACAATTCCACAGCTCTACGTAGAGCTGCCGTAGACATATTTAGAGTAGAGCTCTACTATGTGCTCTACAGCCTGTTTAGTAAACTGTAAATGAATCAAATCATTTCAAGATTGATTCAAGAATCAATCACAGCCTGATTGGAGAAAAAAAAAAGATTTAATTCATTTTATTTGAAAATCATGAAGATTTAAATCTGAATTAATTCTTTGATGGTTGCCTCAAGGTGTTTTATAAATCACTTTGCTGCAATCAATTGATTTATATTTATATTTATCAGCCAACCTGTTACATATCTCATTTAGAGGCAGCTCAGAATAAATGGTTTCTCCACATACCTTTGCGATTGCTTTGCTAAAATTTGAAAGCAATTTCTAGCTTTTCCTTTCTATTGAGCTTATGGTTTTATGGATGGAAACATTCTTACCCCTCATGGTCGAAGATTTTGCGTAAGCAGGGTATACTAGTTTTGTGCGAATCTTGTAACAGGATCAAAAACTGAATCGATTTAGACGTGTCCGTCTGTCCGTCCGTCCGTCTTTGTTCGGATCTCCTCCGAAACGGCTGGACCAACCAAGTCGAAATTTGGCACACAGGTATATCCGGATCTGAGCATGATACTAAGTAAAAATGGGAGACATCCGCCCACTGCCACGCCCAAAAATGAATTTAATGTGTTTTCAGTAAAATGCTTGTAACTTGCGAACGACTCAACACATTTCATTGATATTTGATCTACTAGTAAACTACGAAAAGGTACATATCCGGAAAAAAATAGACGCCAGCCCCTTCGAGCCACGCCCAAATAAAAGCTCACAAATAAGAATTTATCGTAACTTGTGAAGTAAAAGGCGTAGACGCTTAAAATTCGCAACATAGGTTGACCAGGGCGAATAAAAGGTGTAGAAAAAAAATTTGTGTGGCCCGCCCACAAATGGAGATTTTTCGTAACAAAGTGCGCCAATAATATCGGGACGCTGGGTATTTCAAAGTCGGGCTTGACCGACTTCAGCTTTCTTACTTGTTTTCGTGTGTTTTTAGTCTTAAATGAGAATCTTTCAGCAGATTTCATGTTTAAAATCCCAATTTCAAGTAGTCATAGTCATACAGTAGTGATAGTCACACAGAGATTACGATTTTATGAAACAAAAATCAGTGGCTGTCTTTTATATATGGTCAGTGACCATTGGTCACGACAAAAACGATTTTGTATTCTACAAGCTAAGATCTACCAATTGGTACCAAAATTTGAATTAGAATAGTGGTTTATGCTCCTCGTCCACTACGCTATCAACGCACGTATACGTTCCTCACCTTGTTCAACGCTAGTGTACGAGGCATTCAATTTCAATGAACCAACGAAAAAAGCGCGTTGCGCAACCGTTCTTAAACGCGTGCCCCATCAAGTGTACGAGGCTCAAGTTGCGATGCGAACAACGTTGAAGCAAGAGTTGAACAGTAATGTGCTGCACATTATCTCATCAACGCGGTCCTCAATTTCGTTTGGCAAATTTTGCGTGATAGTGAATTGCGTTGAGCGATTTAAAGTGTGTGTGAGGTTAGTTCAGCAAATTTATTCATGCGTTGAGAAATTTATGACAGCATGACCAGCGTTGCCGTGGCCAATTTTTATTTGTAGCCATAATCGAGAAATGTAAAAAAATACCCAAAAGCTTTTTTTATACAAATAACAAAATATTGGTACCTAAGTTTGTTACACTTTTTGTAGTTTATTCTTTAAGCGCTAATATTACCAAACATATATAAAAAAGTTTCAATTTATAAATAACTTGAATAGTGAAACTACAAGTAGATTTTTATTAAAAATTTTTTTTTTAAATATGCTTGGTCATTAGGGACATTTTCGCCAATTCAAAAAAAAAGTTTCTTATCCCAGGGTCCGAAGTTCGATTCCCGGCACAGGCGAAACGGAGTGTAATGTTCCAAGCCTTGCACTGGTTTTTCAAAAATCGCATGTTAGGGGCAAACTACATAATAAGACATATACACTCACACAAACACAAGAAAACCCTCCATGGTATCACAATGGGCGATTAACGGCCTAAGGCAACCACTTCAACCTACCTACCTACATATGAATTGGTTTTTAATATTTATTTTTCAATAAATAAATTCTTTGAAGTGGAAAAATTCTTTACGTATGTTTCCCAAAAACTTGAGCAAACAAAAAACTGAAATCGCGTTTTGATCACAGCATTAAACTTGCTTGTTTAGCGTAATGGTTAAGACATCGATTTACCAACCCGAGTTCTGAGGTTCGAGGCTCGGCCTAAGCGGGAAAATCAAAAATAAATAATATAATGTTGTAACAAAATATTTAAAAAAACAAAAAAAGCAAATAAAACAAAAAATTAGAAAAAAACAATTTTTTATTTTTTATAAAAAAAAATATTAAAAAAAAAACTCACCCTCATTCAAAGGCGTAGGGACTAACCTCCGATCGACCGCCAACCGATCCCACACGCTTTGAAAACGGATCGGTTGTTTTCAAGGACCGCACCATGTTAAAAGAGACCAGTTTCAACGCATGAAAAGGCGATCGGTCCTTACCTCTTTAGGATCGATCTGCGGTCGATTCAGGGTCGATACCTTTTACTACAGGGAGGATTTTCGTTGTCATGCATGTGTGAAGGACAATGTGTAAAATATGAATTCGTACAGATAATTTTTTGGGGCAAAATATTTTTTTTTACACTTTACAAATTTTCCAAGATGTTCAATTAAATTCACACAGAAATATATTTTTTAATTTATGTTTGAAGTAAATTGGACATGGGATTTTATTAGTTATTTGAGCGTAAAGCCTGTAAGACTTGAAAATACTTTTCTCCAAAACTTACGAGTAAAATTTTGAATTTTGATCACTGTGAAAGGTAGAAAGTTGTTGTTGCTAAGTTGCGGTTCTACATTAAGAGGCAAAACACGTCTCACTGAAAGAAACTCATAAGAGGGACGGAGATGTAATGTCATCCGTCTCTACCACTCTCATGTGTTTAATTCCAGAGAGTCGTGTTTTGCCTTTTAATGCAGAACCCTACTTATATGTTGCTTAATGATATTTACGGGGGAGAACGTAGGAGAGAAGTAAAAAGTAAGAAGGCGCTAAAAAATTTTCGCCTAGGATAAATTCTCTTTGCTAGTTCGCCGAGGGAATTTATATATTTATGTTTCCGAATTAATTTATTTATTATGTTTCTAAAAATTTGTTTTTTATAAAATGTATTTTTTCTGCCGTTCGGCAGAAAAGGGTTAAAAAAGGGTTAGCCCTTTACGTTTTTACATGTGAGAAATTATGGATAATGGTTAAGTTTCATTACAGAAAATATTATTATTTTCTAGGGAATGTAAAGTCTGATGGCAAAAACGCGTAAAAATATTGTTTTAACTACGTTTTTTTAACGGCCCTACACGGTTAAAAATAAAATTCAGAGCTAACCAATTACTTTTATAACAACTTTCAAAGAACATATATTTTCAACCAAGCATCTTACAGCCGACAAGACCTCCACTTTTCCGTAAATCGCTTGATGGAAAGCACTCTACAAAACCGAACGGCGGCTTCGCTGCGTTGCACGGGTAGCAACAGATAAACAACATAAGCAGCAGACTCGAAAAATGGTTTTTTAATTTTGAAGCAGCCCAAAAGTGTTCGAAGCACACAACGTCAAGTACAAACGTAGGCTAAGTGTAAGCGAACGTAAAGTGCAAGTATTACAGTGTGAGAAACGAGCTAATAGGCAATTCAACAAAGCTAATAGGCAATTCACCAAAGGCTACAACAACCACACGGCGCGTAACAGGCAATCCACCACGATGCCTCTTTGGGCATTGTTGTCGTCTCTAGAAATTGGGCACATACAAGCAGTTAGTTTTTTTTAGGGATTTTTTTTCATTTATAAACAGAGAAAATCAGATATTATATAGGTTTTTTAAGAAAGATTGTACCATTTTAAACTGTAGAATTTTTTTAACATGTTTTTTTTCTTTTTAGTATTAGAAAAATTTACGTACTACAAAAAAATGATTTCCGAGTTTTTGGTCTTGTTTAAATTTAGACGTTAGTGTGGCATCCATGGACAACAGATGGTGCCAAATGGAACGAGTCAATAGTGCAAATCGATGGTGAAAATAGTAACCGACTACAATTTGAACGTTTAGCTTTTAGAAATGAGACTTTCTGTCTGTCTGATTTTCAAGGTATCCCTTCGTTCTAGGTTTGTTATAAAATTCATAAATGCTGCTCCGAAACCCAAATTTTTTATATACTTGTGGAATTATTTATTTGGACTTAGTTAAGGGCATAAAATGTAGATTCCAAATATAGAAAAGTGGCCGCGCCAAAAGGCGTTATTCGAAAATTGAATTTTACACCCAAAATTCAGATGGCGCTTGAAACAAAGACGACATAAATATTTCTTTTTTAATCGTTGACATCCTCTAAAAAATTTACTTAAGTGGACGAATTTTATGGGTACCTCCAGCACTAAGGTCAGCCTCAAATATCGTCTGAACTGCTGTTAAGTCATAATCTTTCGAGATATTTGCATGAAATAAGGAATTTGAGCTTATATTTAGCCTCCGATTAAAAAATTAATAGCTGTTTTATATGAGTGAGGTATTCTATGGCCAGGTTCTCTTTACTATAACACCCTTACTTTTTTCATTTTGAAAACATGAAATTTAAAAATGTATAAATTCCTTTTATGTCGAATTATCTTGCTTTTTATTTGGTTTTATTATGTTTTAAGAACTCTTTTGAGTACTCGGTTCAGTATCGATAAAAGCTTTGCGCTTAGAGTATTTGTGCATCGCTGACGAAGTCGTTCAATTTAAATGCAATATTGAATACTGAATTGCGGGGGTCGCAGATACTCAAATGTACTGTAAATGAAGGAGCATCTCTCCTTTGTTGTTTGCAACTTCAATTTTACATAAAAAGGGTCAAATTAAAAGTTACGGCATGTTTAAAAACCGCAAATTCTTCGACTTATTTTTGACAGTCAGCTGATTTTTACTCAACTTCACCACACCATTTGGAGCCATATAGCATTTTGACAGGCTTTCCCATACTGTAATACTTGGTAAAGTGTACGTGAACGCACACTCTCCCGTTCTTATATTCCCCCTGTAGTAAAAGGATCGACCCTGAATCGATCTCAGATCGATCCTAAAGAGGTGAGGACCGATCGCCTTTCCATACGTTGAACTGGTCTCTTTTAACATGGTGCGGTCCTAGAAAAACAACCGATCCGTTTCAAAGCGTGTGGGTCGGTTGCGGGTCGATCGGAGATTAGTCCCTACGCCTTTGAATGAGGGTGAGTTTTTTTTTTTAATATTTTTTTTTTTATAAAAAATTAAAAAAATTTTTTTTTCTTATTTTGTTTATTTTGCTTTTTTGTTTTTTTTTAATCTTTTTGTTACAACATTATATTATTTATTTTTTGATTTTCCCGCCTAGGCCGAGCCTCGAACCTCAGAACTCTGGGTTGGTAAATCGGTGTCTTAACCATTACGCTATACAAGCAAGTTTAATGACTGTGATCAAAACGCTGATTTGAGTTTTTGGTTGCTCAAGTTTTTGGGAAACATACGTAAAGAATTTTTCACTTCAAAGCATTTTTTATTGAAAAATAAATATTAAAAACCAATTCATATGTAAAAAACGAATAATTTTTTTTTTCAAGTTAACTATTTTAAAAAAAAAATTTTAATATTAACATAAAAAAAAATTTAGGTAACTGAAAAAAAAAAAAAATTTCTAAATCGAGCCAGGGCTCGAACTCTTACCCCTTCGGTTGCGAAGCGAGAGTCTTAACAATCAAGCTATTTAGCCTATGATAGCACAAAGATCAGATTGAGGACTTAAAGCAGACAACAATAAAGTACAAGTTATTACGAACTCGCCCCACCTACGCTCATTTTGGGATTGGACGAGGGTCGGTTGGATAGAGGTTAACCTTAGATCGATCGCGGTTCATATAAAATTTGGGATCGGTCCTAGTTTGGTCCTAAAGGGACCCACCTAGGATCGATCGCTTTTGAACCGAAACCATTTCTTACTGCAGGGCCGTTCAATCGAAACGACAAAAAAATGAACACACAACGTGAGCGACGGCAACTCGCGAAATGCTAATGAGTGAAAGAGAAAGGAAAGCCAGAACTGTTTTGGTTGCAAAGCCATTTTTCGCATATTCTCTTTCCTTTCTCATCTTTGTTTTGTTTATGTTCTGTTGCGAAAAAGTTCATATTCTTTCGATATGCGTGAAAAACGAATGAGTGAAAAGCGTAGAGCGCGTAACGCGAAATGCCGCCTCTTCTATATCTATACTCTTTGAAGTAAGTGAAAAACAGCTGCGCAATGTCAACAAATTTCTATACATTTTACGACAAAATATCATATGTCGATAATTCGAAGGAAAATTTCGAGATAAGGGCAAAAAGAAGCTAGTTACACTTTATCTTTTTTGCTTCTTGGTTTTTGTTGCATGTGTTTAGTATAGGAAATTTACTTCCTGCATATCTGCGTACAGCCATTAGAGGACAATATTATTAAAAGGCAATTGAGTGAAATTCGGGGAAAAGCTTCCAAAAAATCTGACAGCACTGCTGTATCAATGTAAATAAATATCAGCTGATATATTTTTGAGTGTTTGTCAAATTTTCAGTCCTGAAATGAGAAGAATGGCGAAAGAAGTGAATATTGCCAGTAAGAGAAAAAAAAATATTTGTTGGATATATGACAAAACCCAGTTTTTTCCAGACTTGCGTTTGATGTATCGCGAAAAGAAGGATGCATTTCTGGAAAAAAATATCAAGCGAAAGAACCGATCACTTTGTTCCGCGAATGGCTAGGTAAATTTTTATCTTAGAAAGTAGAAAAATGCAGCAGTGAATACATGTTCGTTTGTTATTTTACATATTGTATATGTTATAGTACATTTGTAGGTACATATTTTAATATACATTTTTTTTTTATTAAGACGAAGCACTTAAAACTGAAGAAATACTTGAGCCGAATGCAGCCTGCCTTGCAACCGTAAACTCGTGAGTAGTGTCATTAATAATGAATGCACCAAAATATTATTATCCGAAGACTCATCTTCGATGTCTTTACAAGCGAGCAAGAGTTTTGAGTTCCTAACAGAGGACGAAAAGAGTAGTCCTTTTGATATCGAAGTGGAGGGCAAGAGAGAGTAAATGTTTTATTCCCACAATATATCACAATATATTTTTTGTAGAGTGATAAGCAGCAATCAAAATCTTTTTTCTTATGTTTTGCTAAAAAATTATTCGAAGTTATAAAAAAATGTCGATATAAATATTCAACTTAAAGCATACTTTAAGAATTAATGAAATATTTCAAATGGACGCATACGGCTCCTCGGAAGTGAATTCAAAGTTTTGTTCATTCTTCGATAGTTATTATCCTGTAGGAAGAGTGGGGTCAATTATGCCTTGGCGAGCAGAAATCGAGTATAGGAAAAAGAACTAGCACGCGAGTAAGATGAGAGCGTGAGAGGGAGAGAGGAGAGAAAGAGAAGGAGGAGAAGGAGAGAGAGAAAAGAAGGAGAGATGGAGAGGGTGAAAGGGGGAGAGATATGGTGAGAGGGAAGGAGGGATGTTAAAAGTTAGTTTTTTTTCGCGTGTACTTTTTATTTTTGTATAGTCTTAACTTTTTTCCGAAAACCAAAATGGTGGATCCAAAATGGAAAGTGGGAGAGAGGGAGAGATGGACAGATGGACAGATGGACAGATGGACAGATGGAAAAAGGGAGAGAGGGATTGATGGAGAGAAGGTGAGAGGGAGAATTGGTGAGAGGGAGAATTGGTGAGAGGGAGAGAGGGATAGATGGAGAGAGGGAGAGAGGAGAGAGGGATAGATGGAGAGAGGGAGAGAGTGAAAAAGTGAGAGAGAGAGGTAGAGGGGAGACAGAGAGAGAGAGAGAGAGAGAGGGAGAGAGGGGGAGAGGGAGAGAGGGAGAGAGGGAGAGAGGGAGAGAGGGAGAGAGGAGAGAGGGAGAGAGGGAGAGAGGGAGAGAGGGAGAGAGGGAGAGAGGGGAGAGAGGAGAGAGGGGGAGAGGGAGGGGAGAGGGAGAGAGGGGGAGAGGGAGAGAGGGGGAGAGGGAGAGAGGGAGAGAAGGAGATATGGAGAAAGGGAGAGAGGGAGAGAGGGAGAGAGAGAGAGAGGGTGATGTCGAAGCGATCGTGGGAGGGTTGGGGTTTGGTGAGCGAAGCGAAAAGGGGGCGAAGCCCCCTAGTATATATACAATAAGCCATTATAATTGAAAAAATACGATTTAAAATTCGATAGTGCTAAAGGTGGCCGAAAATGGTGAATATTTTGCAATCTAGAGCCAACTTCTACTATCGGCTATTACCGTTGTACTCTGGGGTGTCAGCCCGACCCGAATGCACCAATTTGCACGATGAACAATGTTTTCTTCTCGATGAACAAGCGCTTCGTCTTTGAAACTATACAGTTCGATTTCATTGCTTTTTTCACAATGTTGCCTTTTGAATTGTTTGGCTTTCCTGACATATCGATTAATAAAAACGGATGCATTTGTTATGGTATAGTTAACCATTGTGCTATATTTTGAAATTAATGCAAAACCATATTTACAAAACAGAACTTCATTTATCTTCAAACAACTATACCATTGAACGGTGTAACGGCCTTTTTTTTTTGATGGAGTTAGCTCAGTTTTTTTCAGAAGCGTGTCATTATGCGGGATTTAAACCAGTATTTAACTAAATATAGTGTAGTCTTTCGAGGTTCCGATCTAGTTCTCAAAAAACAAACTTTTTCCGTTGCCCTTCGAATGAGGGTTCACCAAGTTTGTGCGATTCAGACGACAACTGAAATTCTTGGGAGCTCATCTTGGTGCTGTTGCAGATGTCAGCGTGTGGCAGATTTACTTCTGTTAAGAACAGAAGGAAGATCTCGACGGAGACTGCAATTTTGTACGAGCAATATCTTCACATTTCAGTTATTGGAAATGTTCCTTGGGTGCCTAAATACGCTTGCAGATCATGTACCATGCGACTTCATGATTGGAAGAATGGGCGAATTTTGAGCATGCCATTTGGTGTTCCAATGATTTGGTCCGAGCCAAACAACCATGTGCAAACGATGTCAATGGACTAAACCAAAAAAAGGCCGCAAGTTATATTTATTAAAGTGTTCCAGCTGCACAAACCCCGATTCCACATTCCGATGCAGTTCCTATACCGCAAAAGCCAAGTATAACATCAGGATACACGCCATTATCATTTCAAACACTACCGGAATCAAGTGAGACGATGTACACGCCCATAAATTTCACTATTCCGTGCAATCATAAAGAAATATCGCAGCAAGGAGTTAACGTTATGGTACGACAACTTAAGTTGTCACAAAGAAAAATGATTGTTCTGGCGCAGCATTTAAAATCCGCAAATGTCTTGGCACCAGATGTGAAAATTTACAGTGCTCGTGGCCGTCAGCGAGATTTATTGCAATATTTTACAATAAATGAAAACAATTCTTTTGCGTTTTGCAATGATATTGGTGGGTTGATGTTGCAATGAAGTATGAGTACAATGCAGAGGAGTGCCGGCTTTTTTTCGATGGGTAAAAAAACAGCCTGTAAGCGGCGCTGCTGTACTACGACAAATCAAAAAATCCAGTACCTGTTGCACTTTCGGTGAACACGTAGGAATCGAACGAGTCCATTAAAGAAATTTTGAGTTCTGTTCAATAAAATGAACACAAGTGAAAGATTTGTGCAGATTTGAAGGTGGTTGCACTACAAAACAGGCTACACAAAAAATATGTGCTACTTGTGTACGTGGGACTCGCGGTACAGAGAAAGCTCTCAATATCAAAAACGAGATTGGTCACCACGCATAGAGCATAAAATTGGTCATAACAACGTTCGTCAAATTGACTTGGTTCCAATGGAAAGGATCCTCCTCCCCCATTGCATATTAAACTGGGGTGAAAAACTTCATCAAAGCTCTTGTTGCACGAGGAAACGAAAGGGCTTTTGATCAGTTAACATACCGTTTTCCTCGCTTAAGCAAAGCCGATATAAAACAAGGTACATATTAACATATATAATATTACATGATGCTCCAATCGTTCGAGAAAATAAATCTAAACATGTCGTTGAAAGTTTATCTCTTACAACATCACTAAGCTGAGTTTGAACTCCAGTTGCCTTCTGAGTCAGACGAACGTGGTGAGCAGTTCCACCAAATATCTGCCGAGTTGGAGCACTGGTACAGTGGCAAAAAGCTGGATTCTCCCTTAGCGAACATTTGCTGGAATCTTCAAACGGAATAAGATTACTAGCGAAAACAAAAAAAAAAAGAACATCTGGATCGACCACAATACCGTAGCCGTAACAAAGCAACAAAGACTGATCCATGACCTCGCTGCAGCACATATGCGTAACCAACCTACAGGTAAGTACCTACTTAATCCGTGCAACACAACTTAACTCAAAACCACTAATCTACTCGTCCATACAGCCACTTAGAGTCACTTTAATAAAAGCAGCCTCCAATGCAACTTTCACTGTCCAAACTACCCACAAGAATCCGAATAAAAAAGGTAAATCCGTCCAGACTCTCGTTAATCGGAAGAGGAAGCTCCTCAGGGAATTGCAAAGGACTCGTTCTCCATTGCCAAAAAAAAAAAACAAGTAAGAAAGCTAAAGTCGGTCAAGCCCGACTTTGAAATACCCAGCGTCCCGACATTATGAGCGCACTATGTTTTGCTTCTCTATTTGTGGGCGTGGCAGTGGGAAGGCAACATAAATTATTTCCCTACACCTTTCATTCGCCTTGGTGACCCTATGTTGCGAATTTGAAGCTTCTACGCCTTTTACTTCGGAAGTTACGAAAAATCTTCATTTGTGGGCGTGGCAGTGGGCGGGCCGCATAAAATTTTTTCCTACACCTTTCATTCGCCCTGGTGAACCTATGTTGCGAATTTGAAGCTTCTACGCCTTTTACTTCGGAAGTTATGAAATTTCTCTATTTGTGGGCGTGGCAGTGGGCGGGCTACATAAATTTTTGTTCCTACACCTTTCATTTGCCTTGGTCAACCTATGCTGCAAATTTGAAGCTTCTACGCCGTTTACTTCGGAAGTTACGATAAGACCTTATTTTTGGGCTTATTTGTGGGCGTGGCTCGAGGAGGGCGGCGTCCATTTTTTGCCAAAAAATGTCCCTTTTCGTAGTTTACCAGCACACCAAATATCAATGAAATGTGTTGAGTGGTTCGCAAGTTACAAGCATTTTATAGAAAACACATTAAATTAATTTGTGGGCGTGGCAGTGGGCGGATGTCTCCCATTTTTACTTAGGATCATACTCGGATCCCGATATACCTGTGTGCCAAATTTCGGAGGAGATCCGACCACGGACGGACGGACAGACGGACAGACGGACGGACAGACGGACATGTCTAAATCGATTCAGTTTTTGATCCTGATCATTTCTATATATATTTTCCTATATCTCCGGAGCTTAATTCTCCCTGTTACAAGATTTGCACAAAACTAATATACCCCGCTTACGCTGGGTATAAAAAATGGCTCAACGATGCCTAACAAATACTTCATACAGCTATAATAGAAGAAAATTAGCAGTTTTCACAATTTTGCGTGATTTAAAATAAACCTTCTCAATAATCTCGTATTTTTTCTAGAGACTTTAACAAAATATCAGGCTATCAGAATCAGTATATTGTAAACAATTTGACGTCGTTCACAGTACGTGCTACGTACTTTAGGAAAAATAAATGAAATGAGGCAAGTAGGCCTTGAAGTTAAGAAATATTTGGCTAGAAAGTTTTCGTTTTAAGTTTGGAAAATAGGAGAGGGCAGTTACGAACAGCTAGAAATTAATATTCAATAAAAAAAAGGTTCCGGCTTGCTTCTATAAATCAATTTGGTTTTTATAATTTAATCCTTAAAGGTAAGGATTTGACTCTGCACGGTATTGGGATCCTTTAAAGCATTACAAGAAGGACTTGGATGCACGTTATCGAATCCCTTTTACAGCTCAGAAGTGGGATGAAACTAAAATCGTCTAAAACAGAATAAGGGTCTAAAGGACAATAGTTAACGTGTAAAGCAAACGACCGGAAAGAAGGAAAGCATTAACAATCCTTCGCGAACAAACGTCGAACTACGGCAACGGCGGATCGGAAAGGGGTGAATAGTCCCAGGGGTTCGAGAAGC
>CM035808.1:94675082-94693916 GCA_020466095.1 Chlorops oryzae | reverse complement strand
AAATAGGAGAGGGCAGTTACGAACAGCTAGAAATTAATATTCAATAAAAAAAAGGTTCCGGCTTGCTTCTATAAATCAATTTGGTTTTTATAATTTAATCCTTAAAGGGAAGGATTTGACTCTGCACGGTATTGGGATCCTTTAAAGCATTACAAGAAGGACTTGGATGCACGTTATCGAATCCCTTTTACCATATGTGGATTTAACATGACACTCAAAGTGCATTTTCTGCAACAGCACCAACATGAGCTCTCAAGACTTTCAGTTGTCATCTGAATCGCACAAACTTGGTGAACCCTCATTCGAAGGGCAACGGAAAATGCTTTTTGAGAACTAGATCGGAACCTCGAAAGACTACACTATATTTAGTTAAATATTGGTTTAAATCCCACATAATGACACGCTTCTGAAAAAAACTGAGCTTACTCCAGCAAAAAAAGGCCGTTACACCGTTCAATGGTATAGTTGATTGAAGATAAATGAAGTTCTGTTTTGTAAATATGGTTTTGCATTACTTTTCAAAATAAAGCACAATGGTTAACTATACCATAACAAATGCATCCTTTTTTATGAATTGATATGTCAGGAAAGCCAAACAATTAAAAAGGCAACATTGTGAAAAAAGCAATGAAATCTAACTATGTAGTTTCAAAGACGAAGCGCTTGTTCATCGATAAGAAAACATTGTTCATCATGCAAATTGGTGCATTCAGGTCGGGCTGACACCCCAGAGATCAACGGTAATAGCCGATAGTAGAAGTTGGCTCTAGATTGCAAAATATTCACCATTTTCGGCCACCTTTAGCACTATCGAATTTTAAATCGTACTTTTTCAATTATAATGGCTACAGGCATTAATCTCACATTAATTTATTTTAGATACACATATGATACAATTGCAGTCGAAAAACACCAATCAAATGCAATATCTAAGGCCATTTTTGGCAAAAATTGCATTTGTCATCATAAAAGTATGCTTTACAAAATTTTACAGAAATCAAACGAAATCAGGAACATTTAATTTTACGATTTTAACATTTTAATATTTCGACTTTAATATAATTTATAGCATACATTTAGGGTAATGTTAGAAAATGCGTAAAATGGCAACCAATGCAATATGTGCTAAAACAGCAGCTTGCGTTTTCGGTTCATCCGCTCAAGCTCTGCTTCGATTTATTGCTCAATCGATCCACGTGTGACATAAATTTGGTGTTTATGATTTGCGTTCTTTCTTGTTCTTCTCATTGCCTGCAATTGTCTCACAACATGTGCGTGTAATGTTGCACATCTTATTTGCTCTTTTGACAAAACTAATGAAAATCTCCTTTATGGAATTGTTAGGAAATTTTGTTTTCTATACAATTGCAACTGTTCAAGGAATTCATAGAATTTCGAAAAATTCTGCTATGGCCATATAAATTGTTTTAAAAATATTTAAAATCTCTTCTTTTCAGGAAGTTGATGGCACGCTGACACATTTTGGTGAGCAAGGTTGGATTTACGAACGTTTAGCTCCCTGATTGCTCGTTCTTTGATAAAAATAGAAAATTGCTTTTAATTATTTGTTATATTTGTATTGGTTTTCGTATATCAATAAGACAATAAAGGATTATTTCGTATTAACTTGTCAAAGTTTTTTTTTTTTAAATGGATTGTTTCTTATTCACCGTAAAAAATAGTGGAGTCGCAAGAAAAATCGTAGAAAAATTATTCAAAGATTTATTTATAGAATGTGATGGCATTTTCAATCCATCAGTTAGACTCATATGGTTGTTTTCATTTAGTGAAAGTTCTATTGGTTTCAAGAAAACCCTAAAATGAATAGTAAGAAAATATTATGTTTCATTACTTTACATACAATTTTTATTTTTTTTTTTAAACTTTCTATTTTTTATTGAATATTTCTTTAAACAGGAACTAACAATAAGTTTTCAAATCTTAATCTTTAATAAATCTTAGCTACTTATACCGCATATAAAGCATAAAGTATGTTAGTATTTCGATACGACGGACCTCAATTCAAGAGATGGGCTGCTGATGGATTTGATACTCTCGGAGAGCGGGGCGATGCGCGATTGAAGCATACTTTTCGATGGGTGGCGATTGCCGCAGCTTGATTATCGCTTGCCGCAAAGTGCTCGACGGGTATATCGCACCAAGTAGACGGGTGACTTTTGAACAAGATCTACAGCGATGAGTCGATCGTGTAGACGCGTACTTTTCGACGGGTGGCGATGATCGCAGCTGGACAATCGTTGTCGAAAAGTAATCGGTTTCACGGGTTGGCTTCTATATGCGGACCCGGTAATACTTGAAAGTGTAGCGGTCAGACGATCAATCCTTCGTAGTCGGGAACTCGAAGCAGTAAAGGCTAAGGACCTAGCAATTTCTTTGGGATGATGATGCAGACGCTCTGTGAAGGCTGATTTCAGGCGAGCTACTTCATCCCTTACAAACGATATTTTCAGGTATCGGTGGATATTTGCGTTGCGTATATACAAAGGCGCACATGTAATTTCACGAAGAATTTTAGATTCTAATCTTTGTATTAATTCAATGCTGGAGGAACTAGCATTTCCCCACACTTCGACTCCGTATAACCATATTGGTTATAATTTAAGTTCAATTTTTTTTTTTACAAATTTTGTTTTATTCATATATTTTTTTCCAATTCAATTCAATTTATTATTAACATCTGTACCATATGTCCGTTCTACACCAGAGCTACCGCCGTTCGATAGCCGAGCGCTTACAGTTAGGTGAGATCCGAACTAATCGAAGACGTTTTTGTTGTTCAACAGCGCCAGCTCGAGCGAAGACGAAACAGTTTTCGATCGCCGGCAGAGAAGTTAATGTTTTAATCGGCCCGGGATTGTTTGTGTTGTCCGTTTCGCAATTCGCCACTCGTACCGCGTTACCTCGATGGCTGGCCGAGTCAATTGAGTGCTTCTCAACTCTATTTGAAACCATTATACGACCGCAGATTACAATTAACCCACCATGATGATGTCCTCCTTCTTCAAACAGAATACACCCGTGTCGTTGTCCCGCTCAGTTTTCAGCAAGCAATTATGAAAATGCTACATGAAGGCTTTTGGGGAAGTACCCGAATGAAACAATTAGCTAGGCGTTACGTCTGGTTTCCAAATATTGACAAAATGATCGAAAACGTATGCTCAACGGAACACAATTGACTTCGTCGGAGTTTTGCAAATGGAACTGTATCGAGCACCTGACAAGTGCGCCCTTGCATCCCGCTTCGAACCGATTGGCTGAGAGATTCGTTAGAACATTAAAATAATCTTTTTCAAAGATGATGTCAGATAAGGAAAATAAAGAATGTGCGCTATTTAATTATCTGGTCACCTTTAGGTCGACACCTGATCCGATAAGCGGTCAGTGCCGTAGCAACCATAGGGGCAAGAGGGGGCTTTGCCCCCCACGCATTTTTGTTTTTGCCCATGAAAAAAATTAAAAAAGGAGAAAAAATAAATGACAATCGAAAAATAATGATAATCAATCATATTTAATATAATTGCACTTTGCGATTTCTTAGTTTATTGAATCTTAAAAGAATGGTTTCCAGGTTTTGTTGGTCATTTGTCTTTTCACGCACCATATTTTTTATTTCTTTGTCAATTCGTATCGGAATAACGGTTTTATCAATTAAAGTGCTGCTAGATACAGCCGTTGACAACTAATTAGAAACGATGCTTCTCATCTTATAAATCTCCACTTTTCAATTGTTTCCGTTATTTGAACACTGCATTTCCGCTGTCCTTATATTCCCATCTGCCTCTCATTTGAAATGAAATGGATAGCCGTTTCGATAGGCTGCTAAATTTGCATGCGTGGGATTCTCAATTGAAACACGTGATTTTTCTTTTGACACTTAATTGGAAACGAAGTTTTAGCAGTGCCAAAAAGTCAGTTTCTTTTAGTTATTTGTGTATATTTTGGTAAGATTTTATTATTTCGAATCAAGCGAAGGCATATTGAATGAAAAATTATTTAGCTAAATAGCTTAAAGGATGGGAAAAGGCAAAAATTGTACGTCGGCGACAAGAAAGACAATTATTGAGCTTCGTGGGTTTGGCCTCTCATACCAACAAATCGCAACTCAGCTAAATTGTTCCAAAATGATGGTAATTGGTGCTATTTCTCATATTCGAAAATATGAGACCCCAGAAAATGTTCCACGGAAAGCTAGATCACACAAGACCTCGAAACGATTTGATAAAATAATTGTTCGTCTCTCCAAAGCTGACCCTAGAAAGACCTCTGCCGATATACAACGCGATATTATAGAAATGTTTTACAAACAAATATCAAAAAAAAAACGGTTGCTCGTCGTTTGGTAGATGCTGGGCTTCACGGCAGACTCGCACGAAAGAAACCTCTAGTAAGGTTGTCTTACAGAAAAAACGAATGCAATTTGCTAAAAACCATGCTAATTGGACAGCTAAAAAATGAAAATATATCTTTTGGAGTGATGAAACCAAGATTTGGCCCTGGCGGGAGAAAGTACGTTCGACACCCCAAATGTAAAGAACTGGATCCCAGATACACCACGCGCGTAGTGAAACATGGCGGTGGATCTATTTTCGTTTGGGGCTGTTTTTCGTGGAACGGCGTTGGCCTAATTCATCAAATTGTGGGTAGAAAAAACAATGACATTCTGGAAAACGTAATGTTGCCGTGGGCCGAAGAAAACATGCCGGTTATTTGGTCTTTTTTTAAAATTCCGAATCTCAGCCAGCTAAAACTCTTAAACCACCCCCAATCTACTTGCGCGAGCGGAACTCTAGTGCACTCGTTGCCAAATTAACTGGTTTGCTAGGAAACAACAATTTCTATGTTGTTCCCCTAACAAAGGGTAATATTCACGAAACTAAAATACAAACTAAACGGAGGATAATTTCCGCAGGGTAAGAGCTCGAAGCTAATAACAAAAATTTTTATACATACCAGCTAAAGAGTAGCAAAGGCATTACAGTTGTGATCAAAGGTATTGAAGCAGACGTTGACACAAATGACATAAAAAACGAACTGGGGGAAAAGGGCTTTCACGCTAGATCCGTTATATATATATTTAATAAATCTAAAGCTCCACAGCCTATGTTTAAAGTAGATTTGATGCCTGACAACTTAAAGCTGAAGAAAAACGAAATTCATCCCATATATAATTTACAATTCTTATTACATCGCAAAATATCGGTCGAAGAACCACACAAAAGAAATGGTCCAGTTCAATGTGCCAACTGCCAAGAGTTTGGACATACAAAGTCGTATTGTCTCTTGCGCACCGTTTGCGTAGTTTGTGGCGAGCTTCATCATAGCTCAGTTTGCAATAAAAAAGCTCAAAACGATCGCAGATTAATAAAATGTAGAAATTGTCAAGCTAACCATACTGCAAATTACAGAGGTTGCTTAGTTTATCAAGACCTAAAAAAAACGCTTGAATGTCAAGCAAGAATCGGTAAGAAATCCTTCTAATAATATAATTTTTTCCGCACCAATAGCCCCTTCAAATTCTAATAACAACCCTGTGAACTCAGGAATTTCCTATGCTGATGCATTAAAGTCCGCGAGCACTGTTAATCCCCCTGCTAACACGAATAGCAGTCTTGAAGTAATGATACTCAGTCTAGCTCAAACTTTGAATGTACTTGTGCAAATGATGCAAAAGTTCGATAAACTTTTGACTGCAGTTTTAGAGAAAAAATGAGTGTCTTGAAAATTTGTGCGTGGAATTCGAATGGGTTAACTAAGCATAAGCTGGAAATTCAGAGTTTTTTAAGCCAAGAGGAAATTGATGTATTGCTCCTCTCCGAAACTCATTTAACAAATAAAAACTTCTTTTCTATCCCAGGCTACTTATTCTATCAAACCAACCACCCAAACGGCAAGGCGCATGGAGGCACTGGTATACTTATTCGCAAAAGAATCCAACATTTTTTCTCTAGATTCCTATTGTTATGATTTCCTTCAAGCAACGACACTTTGCGTAGTATTACGTGGTAAAAATATCGTTTTATCGGCGATTTATTGCCCACCTCGCTTCAGTATAACAGAAAAAATGTTTCTAGATTTCTTTGTGACACTAGGGGATAAGTTTCTTGCAGCAGGTGACTACAATGCAAAGCATACTCTCTGGGGCTCGCGAACCTGCAATTCTAAGGGCCAACAATTATACAAGACAATAATTGACAAAAATAATGCTCTTGACTTTGTGTCCCCAAGGCAACCAACTTACTGGCCATCAGACCTCCAAAAAATTCCTGACCTCTTAGATTTCGGGATCATTAATGGTATTGCAAGAGAACTTATTTCAGCAAAAGCGACAGCTGACCTCTCGTCGGATCATTCGCCTGTTGTATTTCTATTACACAAGTATCCAATAAAACTTGAACGTTCAATCAGCCTAACAAATCCAAGGACTAACTGGCTGAAGTACAAAAAGTATATAAGTTCGCATATACATACTAAATATAAAATAGACTGCAATGAGCATATTGATGACGCCGTAACTGTTTTTTCTTCCATTCTTGAATCAGCAGCGAAAAATTCTACTCCTAGTACGGAAGACAGGACTAGAAAAACCAGGACCAATATAGAAATTGAAAACCTTGTCGCCAAAAAACGAAGATGCAGGCGCGAATGGCAACGATTCCGGTCACCATTTGCCAAAGATAGACTAAAAGACGCTGAAAAAAAGCTTAGACTAGCTCTATTCCGGGAAAAGGAAATTGAAAAAAAGCCATTTTATCCAGAAACTTACACCCAGGGGTGTTAATCGGGAGTCCATGTGGATAGCGAGCCGCACTTTTAATACTCCTGTATATAGTGAGTCACCTATTCGTAGACCTAACAATGGGTGGGCGCGTTCCGACGAAGAGAAAGCAACGGCTTTTGCAGTACACCTTAATAGAGTATTTCAACCAAACCCGAGCACTATTGTACACAACTTTCCAACTCAATCCGAAAACACAAAAAGAATTCGCGCAAACTTTATTCCGAGTGAGTTATCTAATACCATAAAAAGTGAACTAGTCTGTAAAAAAGCCCCTGGACATGATCTTATTACTCCGAAAATGTTAAAAAATTTACCTTTCGTAGCAGTAGTATTTTTAACTGTGCTTTTTAATTCTATTATAAAGTATGGTTATTTTCCAAAAGATTGGAAACGGTCGGTTATTAAAATGGTGCTTAAACCCGGTAAAGATCCTACGCAAACTTCCTCTTACAGACCCATAAGTCTCCTTCCTTGCCTTTCAAAGTTATTCGAAAAACTTTTGATATCCAAATTGACTCCATTTCTTCAGGAACAACATATTATATTTTCTGTGCGTGAGTCAGATAGGTCCGTGGCGTAGTGAAAGCGTATTCGCTTGGCAATATGAAGGGCTCGAGTTCGATTCCTGTCGCAGGCGAAAATATTTGGAAGAATGACATGTTTCGAAAAACTCAAATAATTGGATTGAAAAACAAGTCTTCACCAATGCTGTCTCACAACTTTGCGCACAAATTCGCTCAACATTTTCGGCCAATTTGAAACCTTTCTTTTTTCTAAATTTGCTTTTTATTCCTCTTAGAACCCCAATTTTTACTAATAATAAAAAAAAAAAAATTGGCGTTCGCTTGGCCCGGGATTTGAACCTGGGTCCTTCGGATCGCGGGGTGCACGCGCTACGCTGTTAGCTACGACAGCGCGGGCCGGTCCCCCATCTATCAACGTAGTATAGCAAATTTACTGAATTGGCCCTGTTGCCTCTGCTTCTGCACTAGTTCAAACGCGACTGTGGATTTTCGAATGGCACCTCAGAGTAAAGTTTTACAGTTCAATGCATTCGCAGGGATATTACGAACGAGTAGTACTGTTGGTTTGGGAAGTAGTCGAAGAATACTTCTGCACTAGTTCAACTTCCTACAGGGTAAGTAAAGAAAGACGAAAGAAGAAAAGAGACGGTGTTTGTTAACTGTTCCAGAACAATATTCTTCACACTTCAATCAATGCTTCTCTTTCTTTCCCATGTATTCAAATGGGATATTTTCGAAACATGTTACAGAAATCGGACCCTCGCCCCTAGCCTGCAAAATATGTTTTTCATTATCGATATGTCTTAACGTGTAAATGCGTACAAACCCTATTTATTATGTTTGTGCCGAAAATCTAAAAGCTTCCAAAAGGTGCATCTTTGGCTGAAGTTAGGACATGGTGTAAGATGTGGCTATTTTTTTTTATCGTCATTTACCATGTTTTCCCGACTCGCTAGATACGTGTTCACCCGACACACTTAAGTCTATCTGTCTCTGTTTTCCCACACGATTTTTACTGGTGGCAAAATAAGACAGATAGTCTTAAACGTGTCGAGAAAATACGTATCAAGTGGTCATGCAAACATGGTATGTAATTGATTAAGAGTCACATAAACATTGACTGAATGAGTCAGTTAATTGTTTTAGTGAAAAAAACACGGGTGCGGCACACCGACACATGAAGGGAAATATATAGGCAAGAGTACATAAACGCTCACACGGGTGACTGATCAGCCAGACGGAATGTTTACGTGGCGTATTAATGAGCGACCATGAAAAAAATTGAAATTTTGAGGAAGATTTGGAAATTGTTTCAGAAACCGTTTCGAACCTGTTTCGGTGTTTTGGTTTTGATTCGGGAACCGGTTTCCAAAAAAACAAAGTATCGGTTTCGGTTTTATTTCGGTTAGGAAAATAAACCGGTTAAAATCGGTTACTGTTACGGTTTCGGTTCCGGTTGCACGCCCTGGTAAAAAGAGCCTTCAGGACTCCAAATTTTACAAATTGGGATAATCTTTAAGAAAAAGTGAAGGAAACCTGGTACGCTCCAGCTAAGCGATGCCAAGACCTAATCACGTCCATGCAAAACCGTTGCGGAGCTGTGTTGAAGCAGAGAGGATTTCCGACCAAGTACTAACAAAAAACAATAGATTTTACTTTTATTTTCCTTTAAATTGCTTGAAATATTTCCGCGTTTCTAATTAGTTGCCCTAATCAAAACTGAGTTTTTTTTTTAAATGTGAAAAAATAATATTCCTTTATGAAAACAGAATTTTTTCTGATTTATTCTTATAGCGAATACTTCAAAGTTTATTTTTTCTATCATATATTCATGAATTAATTATAAAAAACGATAAAATGGACAATTATTCCAAAAAAAAAAATCGTTTCTAATTAGTTGTCATGTTATGGAAATTTTCCCATTTTTTGAATTTTTCGTAGCCAGTTTTTTTGTGTACTTACTTCCAGAATTAAATGTATATAAATTACGGATATATAATTTTTTTTTTTTTTTAAACCTTTTTAACAAATTTTTTCTTTATTTTTGCCTTCCACAAGCAATATAAATCATATCTTGTAAACGGAAAAAAAACAATAGTGGGACTCATGCAGCTTCGCAAATTGTGGGAAATGAGAAATTTGTCACACAACTGTCAAAATTTATATGAAAATTTACGATGGGAAAAGTTACGAAGGCATTTGCGAAGCTGCATGAGTACCACTAATAATTTTTTATAAAGTTTAAAACTTTCTTTATAATTTGACGTATGAAACAAAGGTCGGAGCAAAATAGACGCAAACACAAATTTTTAAACATATTTCAATATACATATTCACTATAAGAGCCCACCAAAAATTTTTTTTTAAATTCACACATCGAATTTTTGTATTTTTTGCCGCTCACACGACACTGTGCGTCGTACGGACGTAATTATGCCCTATTTAGCTTAGGTCCAGACAATATTCTGACCCAAAGTAGTTAAGAAATTACCAATTTTCGACCTATTTTGCGCCAAGTACTTTCTCAAATAAAGCGCATAGTTCGATGGAAATAGCAATGTTAAAATATTGTGTTTTTAAAAGTAGAGACAAACGCTTTACTGCTCTCGAACAAAAAATAAAAATGGAAATAACAACTTTTATTGGTTAAATTGTACCAAACAACGTTATATTCTCAAATTTAGAGTGCTTTGTTGTTGCGTCCTACTTTTATATATGCAACACCAGTGGCACTCTTAGTTTGAGAATATACGCTGTTGGTCGATTTTAAGTCGTCCTTTTAATTTTGATTTTTATAAAATCTATGACAGCTGCATTTTCATTTTTACTTAAAAAGGAATTCAACACCTACGAGTGCCAAGATTCATCAGAACAAACTTCTCACGCAGTGCCGTAGCAACCATAGGGTTTTCTTTTTGCCTATGAAAAAAATTAAAAAAGGAGAAAAAATTAATTACAATCGAAAAAACAATGATATTCAATCATATTTAATATAATTGCACTTTGCGATTTTTTAGTTTATTGAATCTTAAAAGAATGGTTTCCAGGTTTTGTTGGTCATTTGTCTTTTCACGCACCATATTTTTTATTTCTTTGTCAATTCGTATCGGAAAAACGGTTTCATCAATTAAAGTGCTGCTAGATAATGGAAATTTCCCCATTTGTGGGGATAAGGCAAAAAGGGGAAAATGTGATTTTTAAAAACTATAGGCGTATTCACAAAGGCGTGTTAAAGGCGTTGGAAGGTCGGAAATTGGTTAAACTTAGAGAGAGTTTGGATCTTAATCACTTTTATTTAACCTTCTTTATCCGAAAATGTAAAAAACAGTACAAAAAAGTATTTAAAAGTATTCAGTTGAGACATTTTATAAATTGTCCTTTTTTTGCCATGTCTTAATAAGGCCAAAATCTGATTGCTCTCAAAAACGTGCGAACAATTAAAGAAAAAGATAAAATTTTTATCTGATTTCATTGTAAATATTGTTTGAGATCAAAAATTTAAAAAAATACTCTTCCCAGCTTCCTCTTATGTAAAATAATATTTTTAAAACTCAAAGTTGTATATTCAAGTGCAGCTGTTCTTATATATTGTTTCTAATTCTTGGATTTTTTACAATGTTTCTTAACTTTCAAAAGTTCAAAATTTCGTATAGCCGACTTTCCTGAATATAAGTTTAGTGGATGTCCAATAAAACGAATCTTATATGTTATTCCACGCCTAGTTCGTCGAATCGAAATCATTGATTGACGACTGTTTTTATTCGACATCAACTTTTTTTGAATAGCTTAACTTGTGCAACTCTGCTTTAGAACTGCAAAAAAAATCCAAAAATTGTTTTTCTATTATTAAATACATTAATATGTTGAGAGTTAACTGTAAAAAGGAAAAATTGAAAAATATCAAGTTGATGGATATAATGCCGTGAAAAGCGTAGCGGGCGGCATATGACACGTTTAGCATCTACATATGTATATATAATATAATATATTATATTATATAAATTTTCAGGATCTTTTAAACGCACACTATGGTGCTTCTTCTTTTGGAGTTCTGATTCTTATTTTTTTATACTTTTGTTACGACTATCGGTTTCATTGACGTATTGTTTCGAAAGAATGTAAATTGTTACGCAGCAAAAAATTGGCAATATAAAAACCCCCCGTCTGAAAATCCTGGCTACGTGCCTGTTCCAAGTAGTTGAAATTTGTATTTAACTATATGGCTCAGAACATTTCTAGCTAGCACATATTACAAACATGAACTAAAAGTTTAAAAGAATCTTAAAATATAGACCTTTTATTAAAATTTAAGATATATGTTTGGACCATATTCAACGTAAATATCTCATCTTAAATATTGACAAAATATTGATATGAATTTTCGTTTAATAAAAACGAACAAATTTTGAAAAGCGGAACTTTTTTTTTGGTTTCTCTTAGTACAAGTATTGCCTATTAATACCAAATAAAATTATTAAGAATTCGAACCTTAATTTTTGGCCGCACTCGCGACACTGTGAGACATGTGCTCAGGATGCGTTCTACTCGTCAGCGAGCTGTGGCACACAAGAACATCTGACCGGTGAGTGGGGGTGCGAGGCAGTCGCCAAAGCTCTCGGGGAAAGTCCGCATATGCGGATATAAAAGTCCTGGGTTATAAAAATAATGCAACTGCTCCTTTTATAAATCAAACAACATATGCATTCTAAAATGGAGGGAATTAAGAGTGCTTTAGGAAATGTGTTCATTTTTACCAAGTTTAGTTTGGGTTTAAGTTCAAAAACAAAGTTTAGACAAGTTTAAATTGAATCATAATCAGTTGGAAATGCTCCGAAAAGAGAGTCCGAAAATCGTAGCTCCCATTTCTGCTAAATGTTTACATTTTAAAACGCATGTCCGGTACTGGCATTTTGAGAGAATAATTATGTGAGAGCTTATTGCGAAAGCACTAGTCTGGTTTAAATATACATTTGGCACCATTGCAAAAAAGGACATATCCGAAACAAGAACTTTGGCCGCAAAATAAGAATAAGAATCACGTGGTGTTGCTCGATAAAGTCAGCTCACGTCATTTCTATAATAATTGAAAATCGGTTATTCCTAATAAAATTCGGATAAAGTGAAATGTTGTGCAAAACAAACAAGCTATTGAGTAAATTTCCCGTGACTGTTAGTAAAAAGCTGTAGAAAAAAAGCTACCGAGATACTTGGAAATGTAATTTTTGCAATACATTAACGGACTATGTGCAAACGAGCGAAGAAGGTGTCTTGCAAAGAGATCAAGGACGGAATTTGACGCAAAATATTAACCTCGTTCAGCTCTTATATAAAAAAAAATCGCGTATCAATGAAAGCATAACTGGAATATAAAAATTTCTCATATCGTTCGTTTTCTCCCAAAAAATTGTATTGATTATTATTACGTTGAGACAATTACATCGAGGACGCACATATTTATGCCCATAGCGTGCTTCATATCCTTTGATAACAATCCTGAAGGTGTTTATTATGCGGGACAAGAGCTCTCAGGTGTGGTCGAGCTCAGAGTCGACACAACAAAACGCATCAAATGTAAGTTATAGCAGTTGTAAGTTATTGGTGATTTATTTTAATTATTTAAATGTATTTGCTGTTGACTGATGCAAATAAATTGTTAAGGATGCCTGTTGTTAAGTGGAACTTGGAATTAAATTCTGTTGATGGAACTAAAGAAATTGTATCAATGAAAGCAGACGACTTCTAAAATGTACGTTAAATCACATACTTATGACAAAAACACAACAATCCAAAATTATTTAAATAATTTTCTTCATGTTTGACTGCATTTTGAGACAAGTAAACAAATACCAAGAAAATTGTAATTAATGTGAATAGATGATTCCGCAGTTAACAAAGAATAATATAGGTTTATAAAATAAATCATTTTTTACACTCTTCCAAGGAGAGTTGTTCCGATTAGTGTGCGATGAAATGCTTTTAAGAGTATACGGCTTGACTAAGATTCATGAGAAGTCTAACATACAATATAAAAGGTAGTAAAATAACTAAAAAGTTATTTTGCATTATTTAGCAGTAACAATCTTCATTAGAGAGCGTGCCATTGCGTATTCACGTGGACTTTTGAATATGTTGGTTTTCGTAAACAATTTTTGAAGTTTATTTATTTTTAAATCCCTTTTTATACCCGACACACTCTGTGTCGAGGGTATATTGCGTTTGTGTGGTTGTGTGTAACACCCAGAACTAGTCGAGATAGACCATACAAAATATAAATAGAAATGACCAGCGTCACCAAGAGATTCGATTTAGGCATGTCCGTCCGTCTGTCTGTATACAGTTTTCTTATCAAAGGAGATGAGCTATCTTGACTAAATTTGGTATGCGTGCTTATGGGGACATGAGTAAGAACAAGTTGGAGAATGGACCCGATCGGTCCATTTTTAGGGGTACCTCCAGCACTAGTGTCTGTTACGAAAATCACAAAAACTGCTCTAAAATCATTTCAAAAAATTGGAAAAGTGGGCGTGGCAGAAGGGAGTGTTTGAAAGATGTCTCCTACACCCGAAATTCAAATGAGACTTGAAGGGAAGTTGGCACTTATGCTTCCTTTGTAGCCATAAACATCCTCTCCAAAAATTTCTTTGATAGGTCCATTGTTAAGGGTACCTTCAGTACTAGGGTCTGTCACAACATTCTCAAAACTGCCCCAAAGTCGAACTTATTCGAAATATTTCCATGAAACATAGCGTATATTTAAGCCTCCGATTAGAATTCAAAAGCATTGGAAAAGTGGGCGTTGCAAGGGGCGGTTTACATAAAGAAATATAACAAAAGTCGGCATATGAGGCCCCTTAAGGCCTTAAACACCTCTTGATATTAAAAATTATTTGAAAATGTGAGTCTGTGTCGGGTATTTTATTGTCAGGCTCGCCAGAATTTAACACCCTTACTTGTTTTACATTAATATTTAAAATAACACCAAGGAATAAAACTTCATGATTACTTTTCATAGGACTACCTATATACGATTAAATTCTTTCATCGTGTTGTTAGATTAAATTTTTTCTTTAACAATTTAAAAATTAAAATAATTATTGCTTTGAAAGCATTTCATCGGATAGCGATTATTTATACATACATATGTATATTTTCTGAATCACCATGCGACGAAGGAATGACTCATATCACGTGTCAAATAAACCTAGTTGACATAGTCGTATATGGGTTTGCACATACATAACCTATACTCTATTGTTTTTATGGAGTTTACTTGTATTTTACTGAAAAATTAATTGCAGGTTCGTGGGTTTAAGTAATTATTTGCATTTTGTATTCGGTAAACCAATGCCGAAAGGTGAGATGGCAAATTGTTGAAAGCGTTATGAAAGCGGCACGAGTAAAGTAAAGCCAAAAATAGATTCAAGTAAATGTTGAGTTGATATTATCCCGCATTTGCAATATTGATAAAATGAAATTATACATTAAACTAATTCGTGTAATTCAAAATGAATGGAAATAACATACACAGAGAAAAAAAAAATCAACCAGAAAACTGGTTAAATCAAAAGGAAAAACATTCAAAACGGCTTCAAAAAGGAATATTTTTAATTCTAACAATTTTTCTTGTTGGAAAAAATAAAGATTTTCCTTTTGAATCCACCATATTTCAGGTTAAATTGACATGACAATTTTCAAAAATGGATTTAAATTTTAATTGTTGAACTAACCACGGACATAATTGAAATGACAAGATTATTAAAAAAAAAACAAAAACATTTACTAAAATCAGGGCGTGCAAACGAAACAAATAACGTTCGGGTTATGGTTTCGATTACGGTTTCGTTCTGAAAAAAATTATTTCGGTTTCGGTATCGTTTCGTTCCGGTTACGGTTTTTCAAAGACTAAGAATCGCGGATAAAATTCAAGATACTAATCTCTTGCAAAGCAAACCCTAAAATTGTTAAATTTTCAACTGTCGTTGCAGTACATAAAAAATCTTGACTACGAAATATAGACTTCAAACGCACCTTAACCTTTCAGGATTCAGTAAGCAATTCAGTACGGTGTTTCGGGTTCCGTACCGTACCGGGTTCGCTTTATAGACCATTGACATTCACAGCACAAAACTAAATTTGGTGTTGTCAATACGCATTTACACGTTAAGAAATTTCGATATTCTAGAGTCAGACTCACGAAAAAATGTTGTGAGAAAATTAAGCAAGTAGAGAAAGACGTAAGAAGAAAAGAGACGGTGTTTGTTAACTGTTCCGGAACAATCTTCTTTATACTTCAATCAATGGTTCTCTTTCTTTCCCATGTATTCAAATGGGATAATATCGAAAAAATGTTTCACAAATCGGACCCGGCATACAGTGAAAACAATTTTCACCAGCAAGGGACGCATGGGGAGGGAGAAAATCACTTGTATGACACATCCCTTCTCGCCTGGCCTAAAAAAATGTGTTTCATTATCGATATGTCGTAACGTCTAAATACGTACATATCTTATTTATTATGTTTGTGCCGAAAATCTAAAAGCTTCCAAAAGGTACATCTTTGGCTGAAGTAACGACATGGTGTAAGATGTGGCTATTTTTTTATAATCGGCATTTACAATGTTTACACTACCCGCTAGATACGTGTTCACTCGACACACTTAAGTCTATCTGTCTCTCTTTGCCCATACGATTTTTACTGGTGGAAAAAAAAGACAGATAGTCTTAAACGTGTCGAGTAAATACGTATCAAGTGGTCATGCAAACATGGTATGTAATTGATTAAGAGTCACATAAACATTGACTGAATGAGTCAGTTAATTGTTTTAGTGAAAAAAACACGGGTGCGGCACACCGACACATGAAGGGAAATATATAGGCAAGAGTACATAAACACGCACACGGGTGACTGATCAGTCAGACTGAATGTTTATGTGCCGCATTAATGAACGAACATGAAATAAATGAAATTTTGGCGAAGATGTTGGAAATTGTTTCAGAAACCGTTTCGAACCGGTTTCGGTTACGGTTCGGGAACCGGTTTCTAAAAAAACAAAATATCGGTTTCGGTTGTATTTCGGTTAGGAAAATAAACCGGTTAAAATCGGTTACGGTTTCGGTTCCGGTTGTACACCCTGACTAAAATACCTATACAAGAAGAGATGCCAAACAAATTTAATTAAAGATAAAAGCAAATGGCCACAGGCCCCAGTGATGCCAGATTTTATCGATACAAAAAACCCTCATATATTGGAAAAAAACCCACTTTTCCCCATTTTAAAAAACTAAAAACCCACGAAAAATCGCAGAATGATTTTTTGAAAATATGGGCGTAACGATTTCAAAATTGAACATTGGATTTAAACACAATATTTTAATCTTTTAATAAAAGTACATATCAAGAAAATAACAAAAAATAAAAGTAACTTAAAATTGCAGTCTTATTCATGACTTAAAAAAAAACCAAGTTTTTTTACAACACTTAGGGAACACGCGACTAGATACAGCAAAAAGAGTCATGCATGGTACTGGAAGAGGGAAAACACGATTTTCATTCTCATAAGTAGTAAATATACCTTAAATGTAGTGCATAAATTTCGATATAAAATTACCCATACTTTTCCCCATGTCACGATATTTGAGTGAAAAAACCCACAATATTGGGAAAAACCCACAATCTGGCATCTCTGACAGGCCCTCTTCTGAACATAGCCCCAAAAAATTTTCATCGGAAGGACTTCATCCGATTTTGGCACTCCATTGGCGTGACTGCTTTCGCAATGGTTAAACAGTTCGAAGATGAATGAATATCTTATATATCATATTATATTTTATGAAACAAATGAGAATTTTACCAAATGAAAAGAAATGAAATTAAACATATTTCTTTTTAAATCAACGAAAAATATTGTTGACTCAAATATTTTTCTTTTGAAATTTTCGTTCCGCTCGAAAATTAAAAGGACTGTGAATAACAATGCGCCCTTTAAAAAAAAGTCATGGTTAAGTTCGCTCAGTGTTGTTAATTTTAGAGCAGTTTCGAAAATTTCTTAAAAACCTGGCGTTAACATCACTTCCTTAAGGTGTGTACTCTTCGCAATTTTTCATGGAAACATGTGGTGATGCATTTCGGAGATTTCCGATGTGACACTAATCTATTTATTAAAGTTTTTGCGAAACTTTAAATTGATATCCCGTTGCTATGGGCCGGAAATCCGCGCGAAAACACCTTCCAATCAGCACAAACTCTTCATTTAAGAGTTATAGTCAAACTCACGACATTTCATTTGCAGCAGTAGTGACTGGTAAAATTGCAATTATGCGGAGGATTTTATGGATGTTCGGAAATGCATCTGCATTGCAAATATCAAGCACATCAAGGGAGTTTTTTATATTCATTCCAGAAGTGCGTCGATGCCAAAGTAAAACTTCACTGATCCAGAAGATAGGACTATCATTGTGCAAGACAGAAGAGTATAGTGTAAAAAATGGCCCACAAGACTCTACATTGAGTGCTTTCATTTTATTTGGGAATCGGCAATCGAAATTTGATCGGATATTGCGATGATTGAGGAGCCTATCATGAATATGAGCAAGCAAAGTATCAAGGTATGGTACGTATATAGTGATGCGAAATTAATCCTCAACTGAATAAGCTATGACGTTGTAACGGTGAATTTGTCTCGCAGTTAACCGCGGCTTTCGCAATTCATTATCATGCTCCTTGCCGGCTGTGCACGCTTTCTCGAAAATTCCTCGGAAATATTCTATAGCTCTCTCCCTTCTTTCGAGCAATACTTTTCTTGCAGCATCAGCTAACTCAACAACTGCTGCACGATCTTGACTTTTTGCTTCAATTATCCGACTCAGAGACAAAGTCAAAGAATGTACCGAGCTCAAAGTTAACATGGAAATCTGAAAATGTTGTGTCTTTATAGCTGAAAGTTATTAGAAAGCTGCAAATGAAGTCGTGGAGTCCTTCCAAGTTGTCTAAGTTAATTCGAGGGCACAAATAACTGCTGCTTGTAAATGTAAATAACATACATACTTGATTTTTTAGTATTGTTTTGCTTGCATTTGCCCACTGCACACTTCATTTTTACGTTTTCCAAATCTTGTTTTGAAATTCGCCATGGCTTTGCAACTTTTATTATGCACTTCACTGAACCTTTTAAATAAATTTAAAACGGCTTTCAGATATTAAAACGCGAAATTCTCTATTTAATATATTTATAACTGTCAAAGTGATTTCGATTGCAGGATTGCCAGCTCTCACATAATACATAAATTGTTTCGCACAAAATGCTAACTTTCACATAGGGAGATTTTTTTTTTGATACAACCTAAAAAAAAGCTTAGGAACACATTAATTTGGCAACCTTTACGAGGAACAAACTACGTCATCCGTAGGAAAATCATGCGCATGCCGTAATCTCTATTTCTATCATTCTTGGGTCTTCCCTTAAACGTGTATTTGCCTCGAAAACTTTGAAAAATCGTAATTCAAGAAGGCTT
>CM035808.1:94418728-94674982 GCA_020466095.1 Chlorops oryzae | reverse complement strand
GGGTTTCAAAGATGGACATCAGCAAAGAGAAAATTCGCTACATTTTACTGTTTTTCTTCGATAAGGGAGAAACGCAAGCCAGCGGCTGAAAATGTGAATAGCGTTTATGGACCTGATACTGTAACAGCCAATCATGCGCAATTTTGGTTTCGTCGATTCCGTTCCGGTAACTTCGATTAAGGGTGCACCACGCACTGGAAGGCCAATTGTCGAAAATGTCGATAAAATCATGGAAACTATCGAGTCCCGACCGTCATGTTAGCACTGTTTCGATTGCAAAAGAGCTAAAGATTGCACAAAAAACCGTTTGAAACCATTTGAATAAGGTGGATACACAAAGAAGCTCGATGTATGGGTGCCACACGAGTTAACGCAAAAAACCTCATAGACCGAATTTCCATCTGCGAATCGCTGCTGAACCGCAACAAAATCGACCCATTTCTGAAGCGTTTGGTGACTGGTGATGAAAAGTGGGTCACTTACGATAACGTCAAGCGAAAACGGTCGTGGTCGAAACACGGGAACCGGCGGAAACGGTGGCCAAGCCAGGATTGACGGCCAGGAAGGTTTTGCTGGTGTTTGGTGGGATTGGCAGGGAATTATCTACTAAGCTGCTCCCATAGGCAAAACTCTTAACTCGGAACTCTACTGTCAACAATTGGACCGTCTGAAGGAAGCAATCGCCCATAAGCGGCCAGCTTTGGCCAATAGGAGAGGAATTGTGTTCCATCAGGACAACGCCAGGCCACACACATCGATAGTGACTCGCCAGAAGCTCCGGGAGTTTGGTTGGGAGGTTCTTCTGCATCCACCTTATAGTCCGGACCTGGCACCAAGTGATTACCATCTGTTCCTGTCCATGGCGAACAATTTTGCTGGTGAAACATTCGCTTCAAGAGAGGCTTCTGAAATTCGACTGTCTGAATTTTTTGCTTATAGGAACGAGGGCTTCTATGAGAGAGGTATAATGAAATTACCTTTAAAATGGCAACAAGTTATCGAACAAAACGGCGCATATTTGACCTAAATCGGGTCATTTTAACTATCTTAAATAAAGCCCTCAATTTAATGCAAAAATAATGGATTTCTCTTTACTACACCTAATATTTTTTGATGCACATCAATATCTTTTTGTGTATTTAATCATATGTAACAAGAAGCTATTAGAGTAGCTCAGTATCCCAGCGGAAAATTATCTCCTGCATCACAAAGTCACCAATGATGTCATCGATGACATAAAGGTGACATTGTCATGCATGACATCTTGGAGGACATGTCATCGTGGAGGGATGCTGTTCATTTGCTTAACTCTCATTGGCTACTGAAATTTAAATAAGGTTTTAGCATCAGTTCAGCGTTAGCATGAAGTGGCGTAGATGATGAGTGCTCGACTCAGAATCCGGAGATCGCGGGTTCGATCCCTGGCAGAGGCGAACAAAAATTGTTAAAAATAGATTTTTAAAAATTTTCGAAACATTCAAAGAGAGGGCAAAGAAGAGAGTTATTATCAAACTGGTTTCTATAAATTGACATTTAGAGAGAAAAGAGCAAATGTGCTGCTCTCAAATGCTTTTTTCGCCATCGCATCCCCTAGCATGACCAGTGACATTTTCTAATCTTCCGGTGATAATGTCACCGCTGAAGTCCCTGTCAGCTCCTGTGTAAATGTCATACTAAGTGTCACCGGAAATAGCATGCATTCCGGCTCCGAAGTCACTAGGACATCATCGGGGATGATAAGCAATCGAAAATGTTACCTTTCTGAGAAATAATAAGTCTTGCATCATTATCGCCTTTCTAATTAGCATTGAGGACAATGGAAAAATGTTTCCCAATTTTTCTATGGTAAGTCCATTACCTTGTTGAGATAGAGTTTCACAGCTAAGGTGGAAAATTTTCCCCTTTTGAAAATAAGTGGAACTGATAACACTAGTTTACAAAAACAAAGAGTAGAAATGAAATTATGGTTTTTAGACTAAATTGGTGTCGCTGATCACGATAATGGCATCCGTTATTTTTGCCAAAGAATAGTTTTTTAGATATGCGCAAAAACGTGTTTTTGGTTACTTTACGAGATTTTGTCAAATAACTCCAAAACCGCTCGAGTAAATAAAATAAAATTTTATCAGTATGAAGCAGAAAAAAATTTTCCTTTGCAACTATATATGGGCATTTCCACGAAAACGTACCCTGTGCAACCGCAAAAAAAATCACACTTTAACACATTTTTGTTCTTTTTATTAAAACATATATACATGCATCATTTTTTTCATGTAGAGTAATATTAAAAAATATATATGGTTTGTATACAAATTAATTTTGAAATAGTGCTATTTAAACATATCGCAAACAAAAAAATTATCCCTTTTTTGAGCTTTCGCTACAAGCTGTTTTTGAATATGTGGCAGCACAAATAGATATCAGCTAAAAGTATGTCATTTTATCTGGTTTGCAGAAAAGTAGAATGCTTTAGGTTATATGTTGAAATTTTTACAGACGTTTGGAAAGTTAACCTTAGACTGTCACACCGTTACCGATAAACTACAAAAAGTTAAATTATCTTTTAGCAAAAGAATTTAACAAAGTGTTAACCTGCAGATAGTAAGAAGGTAATTCCGTTTAATAATAAAGCGAAACCTAGTTGGAGCATGTGTGACAGATATCCATTTTAACATTTAAAACGATGTCACACCCGTTACTTATTTATTTTCTTGTGTTATATTTTTGGGCCAATTTACCTTACAGTTCATTTATAGTAAATTATAAATAATAAATTTTAAATAATAAATAACATATAATGAATAAATAATTAATAATTAATAAATTATAAATAATAATAAATAAAAATAATAAAAAATTAATTATAAATAATAAATAATAAATAATAAATAATAAATAATAAATAATAAAAATAAAAATAATAAATAAAAAATAATAAATAATAAATAATAAATAATAAATAATAAATAATAAAATAAAAATAATAAATAATAAATAATAAATAATAAATAATAAATAATAAATAATAAAAAATAAAAATAAATAAAAAAAAAATAATAAATAATAAATAATAAATAATAAAAATAATAATAAATAATAAATAATAAATTAATTTATAAAAATAAAAAATAAATAAATAAATAAATAAATAAATAAATAAATAAATAAATAAATAAATAAATAAAAAATAAATAAAAAAATAAATAATAAAATTAAATTATATAAAATTATTAATATAGAAGTTTATTATTTATGTATTAATTAGTAGTATATTATAAATGTCTTAATTAATACTGTATGCTGACGACTCACACTGATCACCACACACAAAACCTTATTCTCAAAACCTTATTATCAAAAAAAGTCTATTCAGTAACAGGAAACCAAAATCGTGTGATAAGAAACCAAAAACTTTTAAAAGCAAGTTATTTAACGGAAAACGAATGAAGCTGTTTTTACGAAAATACTACGTTGATATTTTTTTTAATAGTTACAATGAAATATATATATAAAAAAAACTCGTCTTCCTCATATAACTCTTGTTTCAATTTATATTGTCACACCCGTTACTTTTTTCTGTCACACCCGTTACTTTTGTAAATTGGTATAAAACACATACGAATACCGATACATTATAAGTTAATACCTATTCATAGTCAGAATACTCCTTAGAACTGTTGGTTAAACATTTTTTTGTATGTTTCCTGGAAAATTTTACAGAATCGATTAATAAACACAAATAACATACAAACCCCAATTTTCTAACGTCACACCCGTTACCTCCTTTTGAAGGTTTTTAAGGCATTAAAAGTAATTTTTACCGGATTCTTTGAAATGGTAGAAATACTTTAAAAATGGACGCTTCAAAAATATGCAACACTGTTATCGAAGGGTTGATAGTTTTAGAGAAATTTAAAGAATTCGCCTAAATCTGTCACACCCGTTACTATGGAAATACCCATATCATTTGTTACAATCGGTCTTTTAGTTTTTGAGCTATAGGCATTTAAACTTGCAAAAAGTTGACTTTTTTGGGTTTTTTTTAAATTTTCAAAATTTCATTTCAACTTTTAAGTACTAAAAAATTTTTTTAATTTTTTTGGGTAAAACTCAAAATAAAACATATATTTAGCGTATATAAAACACTAAATTTCTTCCAAATCAGTTAAAAAATAAAGGAGTTATAAGAGATTTTCCACAAAAACGAGTTTAATCGGATAAGGGGAGCCGGGATATAAGGTCTTAAGTAGCAGAGAATTTGTAAAAAAATCGATTTTAGGCAAACTTGAAAGTAACAGTCTTCCGTGAATAATGCATTCTGAGAAAAATTTTGTACTACATGTCAGTGTTGGCACAATCGATTAAATTTTTTAATCGATTGATTAGTTTGATTAATTTATTTTGATTAAAATTAATCATGATTTAAAAAGAAGTCGACTAAAAAAGTAGTCGTAATCGTGATTATTAATATTAGTCGTCAATCGTTAATCGTTAATTTGATTAAGTAGGCAAAATTTTTTCTTTGACAGAAAAAATTGAAATTACTTAAATTTTCATTTTTGTTCAAAAAAGTTTTTTTGTGCTCGATTGGAAAAGCTTTTATAAAGATGGATTCGGATGATATAAATAAGTATCTCTGAAAACTTTAGCGCATCTGCAACTCGAAGGACAAGGCTTCATTTTCGGCGGGAGAATTCGAATCGGGGTAACCTTTATTTGACGGGCACATTTTTACGTACATATGAAGAAAAATATGTACAAAAAGGTGCAAAAATTTAAGGTATTGTGAAGAGCTTGCTAAGAAATACTTGCAATGCGTCGAAACTAGATATGCAGATTTCTTTACAACTTCAAATCGATATCGCAGAGCGCCAATCGCATTAAGCCAGTGATGAATTTATCATATATTCCTTTTGATTCGAATTCGATTCAAAATTTTGGAATACGAATCATTTTTAACGAGCTCGAATCGATCTCTTCAGGCACTTGTGTAAATACGAAGACGAAAAAAAATGGATTTTCACTATTTTGAATTGAGTTTTTCGCAGGTATAGTGTCCTATTAGGGATAAATTTTGACCATTATAGGGCATTATACACTCCATAAAGATAGAATAGCCTCACCCATTTATAAATCTTTTATCGCACCATATCTACGCTTCTAATATTGCAATCAAAACAAGTGGTTGTACCAAATATTAAATTGTGTCTAAATTGCTAATAAAAATGCAACAAAGATCTCAGAATAAAAAACCCCTTAAAATGTAAGCGTTTTATTATTTTTTAGCATGGTGAGTCTATTCCAACTTTACGCTTTTAAAGGCACATTTTTGTAACTTTTAAAGTAAACAAATGAAAAAACCGGTTTGTGGCAACCCACCCCCTTGAAATTTTGGTCGTCTAGCTAATGGCATAAAAATTGTTTTGATTGCAATATTAGAAGCGTAGATATGGTGCGATAAAAGATTTATAAATGGGTGAGGCTATTCTATCTTTACGGAGTGTATATGCCTGATAAATACCTCTTTCACAATTGTGAAAATTCAATTTTTTGCGAATTTTCGCGAATAGTGGTCACGGTCAAATTTTAAGGGTATAGGGCATAATGTCTATCTGTGAAATAATGAAAATAAAATTTTGAGAACTCTCCCACGAATTCGAATTCGATTCGAAATAGTTGTGCTTATTGGGAATAAATATTTTTCAAAAAGCTTCAATTTCAAATTTGAGATATGTTTTTTAATTGCGATTAAAAAATAATGACTACGATTAATAATCAAAAATTATCAAAACGATGATTACGATTAGTTAATTTTAATCATTAGTCACGATTAACAATTTAATCAGTAACTGTTAATCATTAATCAGATTAACTTTTTGCCAACACTGCTACATGTTGAATAGGTTTATAATATATAAATATAACTTATATCTAGAAGCTGTAGAAAAAAAATTGCGCACTTCGAAAGACCTCATTTCATTTTTTCCCCTTTTTTGGTCGGTTTATAAAAGAATTTCCCATATGTTTAATTACATTTCTTTTCGTTAGATATAATTCTGTTTTGTTTTATAAAAAATTATATATAAGATATTCATTCATCTTAGAAATTTTGAAGCATTGCGAAAGCAGTCACGACAACGGAGTGACCAAATCGGAAGAAGTTCATTCGGTGGCTATTTTTGGGGTTATATTCAGCAGAAGGCTCTGTGGCTATTTGCTATTAACTTTAAATAAATTTGTTTTGCCATTCCTTCTTTTGTAGGATTTTGATTTTTATTTCAAAAATTATCTTGTCATTTCAATTATGTCCGTGGTTAGTTCAACAATTTAAATTTGAATACATTTTTGAAAATTATCATGTCAATTCAGTCTGAAACATAGTTGATTCAAAAGCAAAATCTTAATTTTTTCAACAAGAAAAAATTTTTAATTTAAAAATATTCCTTGTTGAAACCTTTTTGTATGTTTTTCCTTTTGATTTAACCAGTTTTATGATTGATTTTTTTTCTCTGTGTACGCTATTTTTGACGATTTATGAAACTCCCTCCCGTTAGACTTATTTATTTAAAAGTTGGAAAATTGTATGTGATTTTTTTGTTGCAATTTTTAAATACAGTTGAACTTCGATTAACCGTGATGCTCGGGACCGGGCTAATCACGGATAATCGAAAATCACGGTTGAAAGAGGTAAAATTTTACATGTATAAATTTTATTATTTTTATTTATTTTTGACAAAAACATGTAAATCTGCGTCTATAAACAACTTATCATATCTCTAGGAATACAAACATTTATTTTAATATGAGAGATGTGAGTGTATTATACGAAAAAAACAAACAAGCAGTCATATGGACATGTGCATCACGGATAATAGAGGTAAATCACGGTTAATAGAGGTAAAAATCAACCACTCAGCATCACGGTTAATAGATAATCACGGTTAATAGAAGCACGGTTAATCGAAGTTCAACTGTACATTGAAGTGCAAAAATGTAAAATTTTGTTACAATGCTAAGTGAAGAAGCTGTATTTTCTTTAATATAATTAATCGTTATAAGTTTTTGTTTATGTTCGATTGGTCCACTTTTATTCCCTCTGCAGGAAGAAAGTGAGGTAGATTGCCCGATAGAATAAAAAGTACAAGAGCAAAATGTAAGAAACGTCATATGTTACAGTTTTGCCATCGCGATATTTTATTATATGAAATATAACAAAAGTGATAATTTTCATATTTTTTCCAGTATCCTTCTGCTTCATTTGAGGGAAAATTAAGGGTCGTAGTTTAATGTCGACTTCAAATTCTTTTTCAGGACACAAAAACTTTAAGTTGGGATATTTAATTTTTATTTTACTGAGTGTGATGGAGAAAATCTGACCCCGGATTCGTGATCAGCACTCCAAAAAAACATAGGGTAGGGTATGTCATCCTCCTGATGCAGGATTTGTTTGTTTTTTTGTGCCGGTGTTATAAAAAAAAAAAACTCTCGAAGGAGCTGATGTGACATAAGGTTCCACAGTGCTTCGTTCCATAAACAAAAATCAAAAAAACAAAATTGTTTTAATATCTTATTAATGAAATATTTACCTATTTTCGGAAAGAGAATAAATAAAACAACTAATATAATTATAGAAAAATAATTATGGTTCTACTCTTAAGATCACCACTAGAGGGCGCCCAACTAAGACGATTTTTAAGCAAAACTGCTTTAACAAAAAAATTCGCTCAAGTCGATTCTCAAAAAATAATGTCAAAAATGTATTTTTTGTGTGAAATGGCTTCAACTTTAATTTTTTAGTTTTTTGAATAAGATATAAGTAAGAAATAAAAAATATAATTTAATATGCTTTCCAGACGTATAACGAAATCTCGAGATTTCAGAAAATTTTCGAACAAATTTGACATTTGAAATCCAGGCGATTTCAATTTTGTTCTGAAATCCCGAGATTTCGTTGTACGTCTGGAAAGCATATAAGACAAAGGGGCTTAATATCATTTTGTTTTTGCTTTGAAAATCACAAATTTTTGGTTGGGTATTCAAAAATTACGAAGCTTTATGGAGGGGGCAAAAAATATACGGAAAAACGGGGTTTTTTTTATTCCTATTTTCAATACCTTAGATATTCGTCTAATAAGCTATGACAAAATCAGACTTCTATCGAACCAAAAAATAAAGTAAAAACATTTTTCACACTGTATCATAGTGTGCAAATATCGATTCTTTTTCTTTCATTTTATGAAAAAATTTTCATAAACTATAAATTAAATATAAAATTCAGCAAAATAGCTTTTCTTAATCTCTAGCAACAAATTGATAACATTTCAATTTTTATTTTACTATAAAAAATATATCAATAATAAGTTAAATAGAGATTGTCTGAAGAAAGAATTGAATTATTCAAATATTCACTTTGTGCTCGGCTATTTTTTCTTCGTAACGTCAAGCAGCCTTGTATGCGCATAAGCAGTGCCGGCCACGAAGCAAGATAGAAAGCAAAAAGAGCGTAAGTGCTCGTATGTATGTACACAAAATTGCTCTGAAATCAAAGCCAAGCTGAGAGCCAAAAATTCGTTCACTTCGAAGAAAATGAATTTTTATACGTCAGGAATTTTTTTCATCGTGGTCTTAGCATTCATTATTTTATTATAAAATATAGATAAATTCAGCACATCATTTTGTTTTGTAAAATAATTCTCTGCTCTGCACTGTAAATTTTCAAGATAAAAGAGCTCAAGATGAGCTGAAAAAGCTCCAAACTGGACCATCCCTACCTCTTGACGAGGCGTCGAGGCGACATATCGATCCACGAACATACCCATTCTAAAGAATAAAATTTTTCGGTTTCTGCTTATGTTCGGAACCACCTATGCCGTGATTCGGCATTTTCGAGCATGTTTTTTTATCAAATACAAATACCGAAACTCTTTGAGGAGGCACGCATTTTAGAAATCTTATGCGAATAAACCGTGCCGTATGAGTACGAGGCTCCACAACACATTTCGTGTGTGTCGAGGAGTGTATCGCAGTGCCGGCTTTAAAACGTGGGATCGACGATGCTGTGGCAAACAAATCCGTCTTCGTGTTGGGCGGTTTGTGCCAATGTTGCTATAACTGTCTGAATGTTCCGACGGAGCCCATATTGGTACAATTGGCAGCCGATTGCCGTAGACTCGTGCGAGGCGAGGCTATCGACAATCGTCGTCGTATACGTCATCGACGGGGAACACAGTCGGAGAACAAAACGACAACGCTCGTGAGCCGTTATCGCAACGTTACCGACGGGATTAAGTCGAAAGTCAAGCGACGCACAGTGTTCGTCTTCATATACATATCGCGGCAATAAATTTAAGCAGATGTCGTAGAGCTATGAAACTTGGCACCAAGTCATTTATTTACATAATTAAAGAAAAAATATGAAGTTTCATCAAAATCGGCCAGCGCCCACCGCCCACCTCCCAACAAACCAAAATTTATTTTTAATATAAAACGTGTTCCTTTCGTTTAAAATGTCAGAAATTTATTCATGTTGGCTAATATTTCATAAAAGAAAGACATCCTGCAAAATTCATTCCAAATCGGCCACGCCGACCACCCACCAATTCGATTTTTCAATAGAGTAAGATGTGTTTTAATTGCGCAAAATATACTTTTTTTTTCTAGAAAATAAATAGAATTGGATTCGACTGTAAATTCAAAGCTGAACCGCATATTTATATATTAGATAACATGTCTTTTAAACAATGTTCATCCAGTTCTAAATGTTTTTTATTTGGTTGACGTCTTATATGACTAATGTATGGGTCAGATGACACATCTAAGATATGCAAAGTTAGGACAATCACAATATAAATTTGCGTTCACATTGTTCTAATATTTTGCATCACCCTAATGAAATTGAAAAAAAAAAAAAAAACAACCATCGAAGTTTCTATGCAAGTTTGTTTTGATTCTTTTCTTTTTGCCTTCGTTTCTGCTTTATGGTTTAAGCGCTTTTAGTATAGCAACCACGTTTAACAAAAGACAAATCGAGATAAAAATTTTTTGCCATTAACTATAGAATGTGAAATGTTCAATAAAACATCGGTAATTAACTTGTGAACACTAATAGATTTAATTTATAAATCCGTTAAAAATTTAAAATTCTTATAAAATTCAATTTAAAATTTAAAATTTTTTTCCACAATTTTAAAATATTAATGGATTTCTGATAAGGTTATCAAAAACTTTTTTCTCGTACATACTTTTTAGCCATAACTCATATTTTAAAAAGAAACGCTCAGGCTTTCTATACGTTTCTTCCCAACGTTTTTTACAATTGGCAAGAAATCTACGTTTAATTTCATTTTTCACTATTCCCATTTCATTTTCAGTTATCACTGGTTTTTTTGATTTGATGAAATTAGTCAAATTAAAGAAACGTCGTAATCGCAATTAACAAGTTCCTCAGCTATTTCTGAATAAAACGCGGAAAATACGCTCATTTTGCTTTTGTTTATTTCTTATTATTTTAAAAAACTTATTAAATGCAACTTCAGAATTTCCTTGTTTTTGATTCGCTTTGGTTTTTCTCCCCTTATCCTCTTTATTCTTAAACTCTTCAATTAGTTAAATGTTGCTATTATAATTCGGCTTAAATGAATAGGAATGCCAAAAAGTATACTATAAAATTTTTCAAAGATTTTTTATTGCAATTTGTCCATGCATTTATTTTTTACAAAATTGATGTATCTTAAAAGTGCTAGGCTATGCCGGCCGTTTTTTTTTCATTATATGTTAGAACTAACTAAAAGCTTCAATTTTTAACCCTATTTGAAAGTAACTGCTTCGTAACTCACATTAGTAAACTTATCCAACAAAAATAGCAAATCCTGTATTTTTGGAGTCATTTTTCATTTCCGCATAACTTTTAAACCACTAATCGTATCTTACTGATTCCTGTGGTAATTTCATGAGTAAATGTTATATTTTACTAAAGAACAAAATTTTTGGTACGGAAAGATTTTATTTTATATTAATTCCGTACTCAATTTAATGAAAAGACTTAGTCAATATAATACCCATGCATGTTTTTGTAACTTCCAAACGGAGTATACAAAGTACAATTTACTTTTGAAACAAAAGCTTATGGATTTCTCTTATTTGGACAATTCTACATCTACAAACTGCATCATTACTTTTTCGAAAATCATATGGCCGAAAAAATTGATTTTTTGCCGCTGAAAAACCACTGTGCGACGCAGAACCGTCATCGTTAACTGGATTCGTCATCGACGGGGATGCTGTCGGAGACCAACGAAGGTGGACGAATGTCGTGAACCTCGCCGCTCGACTTGTAGTGCGTGTGTAGCGGTCGTCGGGCGATCGTTTCTTCTTAGCCTCGAGTGCGTTGAAGTTGAGGCTAAGCACCTAGCCATTTCATTTGGATGCCGCTGGAGTCTATCCAAATAGGAATTTTTAAGACCATATAGAACTATAGCTGCAACTTCGGCCAAAAGCTATTACGTGGTACACCATACTTTCTATTACGTGGTTCACCACAACACTCGGCTTATGGCGTGGCTCACCACAGTTGAACTTTTTCACCAAATCATGCCATAACGCGCCAAAATTTGGCCGAAGTTGCAGCTATAGTTCTATATGTTTAAGACGCACTAATTCCTCTTTAACCAAAGGGATATTAAGGTCACGATAGATATTTTCGTTCCGTATATACCAATGTGCACCTGTAATTGAACGGAGAATTTTTGATTGGCATCTTTGAATCAATTCTATACTTGAGGAACTTGCATTACCCCATTAATGAAGGCCATATGACCATATTGGCTCAAAAAAACTTGAAAGCGCATAAATCAAGAAGGCTAAAGAAAAATTTATGCAATTTTGTATGAAAACATCTACAACTGTTTCTCGCTGTGGAATGTGCACGCAACCAAACGCAATTCTTTAACTCTGCGCGAAAGCAAACGCACAATTCATTCATAAAGTGTCCTTTTACGCAAGCTTCTAACACTCGCCTTTCGTTTTTCTGTTTTCAATCACTGTTCACATTATGAGATGGGACGAAATGCATTAGGTACGAAGTGTATCCCCATATGCGTGGTATGATATTCAAAATGCAAAGAGAGCCGATAGAGTTTTATTATATTAATACTCTTTGTTTATACTCTTTGATTTCACTTCAACCAATTTTTCATATTTCCGTTAATTTTGTGAGTGAGAGTGTGTCAGAGTGGTGTGAAAGTGAGTGAGAGGGAGTGAGAGTGAGTGAGGGTGAGTGAGAGTGAGCATGAGTGAGAGTGAGTGAGAAGGGGGGAGAGTTAGTGAGTGAGTGAGCATGAGTCATAGTGAGTGAGAATGAGTGAGAGTACGTGACAGTGGGTGAGTGTGAGTGAGAGTGAGTGAGAGTGAGTGAGAGTGAGTGAGAGTGAGTGAGTGAGAGTGAGTGAGAGTGAGTGAGAGTGAGTGAGAGTGAGTGAGAGCAAGTGAGAGTGAGTGAGAGTTAGTAAGAGCGAAAAAGAGGGTAAGGCAGGGAGGAGTGGGGGAGAGAGGAAGAGACGGTGACAGAAAGGGAGAAGAGGGAGAGAGGGGGCGAGAGATGGACAGAGGTGAAATGAGAGGAAGAGAGAGTGAGAGTAACATAAGAAGAAAGAGTGAAAGAAAGATAGAGAGAACTATAAAGAAAGGCGAAGTATGGAGAGATGTAGGCAGAAGATGGGAGAGATTAAAAAACATTGTTTCTTGGACATTTTATGTTTCTGATGTTTGATGCATTAGTATCTTCGGAAGCGGCACGAAGTTTGCCGGGTTCTGCTAGTTTTTGTTAAATTATTGTATTTCTGTAAAAGCTCTACTCTTATTAATTTGTATACCAGAATTATATTATAGGTTAGTCAGAAAGTCGGGAAACATATAAAATGAAAGGACTCCGTCGAATTCCCTTTTACCGTATTCAAAGTATAAAAGTCTAGAATTCCCAATATACGAGCTTTCTGCAAACTCAGGAAATAAATTTCCCAAAAAGCTTATTATATGTAATTTTCTCCTTCTTTGTAAAGGGGAACTTTTGGAGAAAAGCTCTCCATCTTCCCTTTGCTCACTAATCGAAAAAGTGTAGAAATATAAAGCTTTAGGAAAGCTAACATTTAACATTCTTTGTATTTTGTTTTTTGAATGTATTAGGAATAATCATGTTACGATATCAAAAAAAGATTCATGCAGGGCAAAGTTAGTTTTCCATGCGGCTTAGCGATCCAGCACATATTTATATAAGCACAGAGATGAGTGCGCGCGTGCGAAATAAAACAACTAAATGAGTTGCAACGAATTAATTGAAAAATCAAAATTTTTAATTTCCATCACATGTATTAAAAAAGTGAAGCATACTTTTAGGGGAAGTGAAATTGTTCACTCTCGATTTTTGTCAGTTGAAAGACACCGCTTTTAAAAAAAATTTTAAAAGCTTTGATGTTTTTTGAAATGGCGTTGTAATGGGAAAACAAATAACAAATAAAAAATTTAACAAAAAAAAATATATATATATGTGTATTAGTGTCATTGCAAATATTCGCATTCACGAATATTCGCATATTTCTGGACATTTTGTATTCGAATTCGCCAAATTTTATACGAATATTTGGCGAAGATTAATGTCCGAAAAATATACAAATCGTATGGTTGTTATAGTTTTCTTTTATGTATTTGATAGGTGTATTGATTTGTACATTTCTAAACAATATTTAAAAGTTGTTCAAAAAAGGCTTGGAGAAAAACTTAAAATTCATCTCTCCTTACGAAAACAGATTAATTAAATAAATTCTTTTTTTGGATCATGGCATAGATAAGTGGCGCTTAATTTAAAACTGAACATTCGCATTTGCGAATATCGGCGACAGATATTCGCATTCGAAAATGCCTAAAAAACCACATTCGTAACATCACCAACACATATACAGTAGGGTGGTCCTTATTTTAAAAATTTTCTTTTCTTCGCGCGACACCCGTCATTTTAATATATACCTACCACGAGAAAATATTTCTGTATTTTTTTTGAAATTTTTTAAAATTACATTTAGGGGTCGCTACCTGCGGCCAATTTTACAACTAAACGCAATATATGAAATTGTTAGTTTCATATAAAATATTGAAAATTTTCACAAGCTCGCTGTCTGTGATCATAGGACAATCAATTGTGTAAGCCTGTGTAAAATTTTACCATCGTCGTCTTCACCGTTGCAGAGATTTAAGGAGTTTTATAAAATAATTCAATTTGAAGATAACATACATAACATAACTTTGAATTGAAAAACTCACTTGTTTTTTCGTTATAAAAATAAATTAACACCCCTATTATAATTGTCGACTACTGATAGAAAATCGAAAAATTTATATCGTCGACTAAAAATTTTCAATTTCTAGTATGTGGAAAATTAAAATTTTTTGTCGAAGATAGAACTTTTTCGATTCTCTATCAGTAGTCGACAATTATAATAGGGCTGTAAGACTATATTATTTGATATATTTGGTCAGAAAAGAACAAAATGCTTATAACACATTAAACAAAACGGACATTCGCTCTTCTTTAGGTCGAATGAATAAAATATTTTCTCTTTAAAAGAATTTACACATTGGCCAAAATCTGTGGGCGCGGCAGTAAATGTGGTCAGCTATAAAAATTACGCACATTTTCAATCGGAACTTTATATTTCCTGTCCCAATATTTCAAATCAATCTAGTCATTATTTCTTTTTGAAACGAAAAACAAGTGGATTTTTCAATTCAAAGTTATGTTATTTTTATGTATAAATATCTCCGAATTGAGTTGTATTATAAAACTCCTTATATCTCTGCAACGGTGAAGACGACGATGGTAAAATTAACACAAACTTACAGAATTGATTGTCCCTTAACATCAGATAGCGAGCTGGAAAATCGCTCAATAGTGATTAGCTTGGTTTCATTTAAAGTATACATAAAAATGAAAGTTTAACATAACAAATTAAAATTTTTCGACTTTGGACATCATTTTTTTTACCATTCTTTTAAAGATTTGTAAGTTATTTTTGATTTCATATTAAACAAGTAAAGAAGTTGACATCGGCTTAAGCCGATTGCACATATACCTTTTCCTCAGCCTTAAATATGTTGAACATTACCTTAACAAATTCCTGCCCTTTTCGTTGTTTCTAGCTACACATTATCTGTGCTTCGATTTAGCTTCACAAACCGAAATTATATTTAAGTACAAATTTATTGCGAATCGTGGTCTTAATCACGTTTTAACCGTTAGAGGACATTTTGTCTAGCAGCGAAATACTCAATTCAAAATAGTGAAAATCAAATTTTGCGAATTTCGCGAATGGTGGTCAAATTTAACCTTAATGACGACTTTATTGGCGCAAAAAACACAATCATAAGAAGCAAAAAAAATCATTTTGTATACAGATATGAGAATAAGAGAAAGAGGCTTTTTCTAAAAGTGTAGGATGATTTACCATAAATATGATGAACTTGGAACGCTGACGTGGAAAATTTAAAACTATTTTTAATTATTTACCAAGCTGAAATCTGTAGAAAATGCTTTAAAAACCCCTTGGATTTTTGTACTGCTGTAATTTTTATTATATATTTTATGAAACTAACCAATTTCATATGGAGTTAATATGGAAAATTTTAGACGCTGGTAGCGACCCATTTAAAAAATGTAAAAAAAATACAGAAATATTTTGTCGTGGTATATATTAAAATCAGTGTTCGCGGAGTGTCGCGCGAAAAAAGAAAATTTTTTAAAATAAGAATCACCTTAGTATACAGTTAAGTATGGATAAATGCAAACACATTTTTGGTAGATTCTTCAGCACGTATGCGTTCTTTGAGTTAATCTGTGCAGATTTTCATGAGAACGCATGAAAAATGCATCAAAGCACCTTATGCTATGTTCTCACTAGGCCGGGTTAGGGTTATCGGCGAAACCCAGGGTTCAAATGTCAAAACGCATATAAAAAAAATTATCTAACCCGAAAATAAACCCCGGGTTAACATTTAACTCTGAGGTTAGCGCAGAGTTGCATTTGAAATTTTCATTTACATTTGCTAACACCGGGTACAAAGACCGGGTCAAAATTTAATACGACACTGGCAGGAAGCTTTCCCGTGCAGAAAATGATGATATTTTAAAAAAAAAATGTTTCGTTCAAAATGAAGTTATATTCAAAATTCCATACAAAAGCAGACCTTTTTTGAAGCGCTACAGCTCGTAAACGTACCTCCTAGGCAGTTGCTGTAGAAGCAAAAACTACTCGTATTGCATCGACCTATCGAGGGTTTCATTTTGTACACTTTTTTCCCGGGAAACCCTGTATAACTATATATTATATGTCACTCAGGAGCCGTTTCTATTTTGGCTCTTTTCAACACGGTCTTGGGTACCCACCACGGTCTTGGGTACCCACCAAAATGAGCATTTTCACTTAGGTACTCACCAAAAGTATTTCTCTCTCGCTCTTTTTTTGCCTGCTGAGTAACATCTCCTTCTAACTGGCGCGAAAAGTCCCGCCCAAAATCTATCTAATGCACCCCTGAGGAGTTACAACGCTTTTAAGTTTTTCTGCACAAAGGTTCCCCCGCGTTTATTTCAATACTCCAAAAAAAAAGTTCATGGTTTTGAATAGCCAATTGCATGTGCTTTGAGGCAAAAATAAATCTAGAGTCAAAACTTAAATGTTGATGGAAATTTAAGTGAGGAAACACAAAATTTCCAAATTTGAACTCAATTTTTCCATTTGGCAGCTATTTTGTATGAAAAAGGTCCAATTAAACGCTAGTTGAAAAAAATTTTTCCAGATTAACAAATTCATTACATTTCTTTTGGTATCAATATGTCGAACTGGCTTTTTTCCCCCCATGACAAAAAAATTGATTTCTCTTGATCCCACTTTTTAATTCACAAGAATCTTGAACTTAGCGTGCGGGTAAAAAACGCATCTAGGGCTTAGTAGGCTTGGCTCATTACTCAACACTTTGCAACTATTAAAAATACAAAAAACAGTATTAATGAAAAATGGTTTTTTCGGATGAAGAATACGCAGATATGATTTTTGTGTACGGGTTCTGTAATGGAAACCAAAGGCAAGCCCGACAAGAATACGAACAACGGTTTCCTAACAGAGCTGTCCCGGATCAAAGAGTTTTTGGCGCAACCTATAATGGCCTTCGGAATACTGGAAGTGTAAGAGTACAGACGTCAAGCCAAAGAGGACAAAGAGATGGTATTGTTCAATCGTATGAGGATGAGGAAGTGTTTAGATTAGTGCGAAACAATCCACGGCTTAGCACTCGTCGCGTTGGTGCTATGACCGGCTTAAGTCAGTCCAGAGTGTGGAGACTTCTTAATAAAGAGAAATTTCACCCATACAACTTCCAGCCAGTGCAAGAACTTGTTAAAAGCGATCATTTAAAACGTGTCGAATTTTGCCAGTGGATAAATCGTAACGACGCCGAAAATGCTATGTTCCTATCAAATATTTTGTGGACTGACGAGTCACAATTTACCAAGGACGGAGTTTTTAATTACCACAATGAACACATATGGTCTCAAAGAAATCCTAAAGCAGTTAGAGACGCCACTAGTCAGTTCAAGTTTAGCGTTAATGTTTGGGCCGGTATTTTGGGACAACGCATAATAGGCCCGTATTTCTTTGAAGGAAGCTTAAACGCGGGGAGATACCTTAATTTTTTGGAAGACGAACTGCCAGTTCTCCTAGAAGATATTCCATTAAATTTCAGGAGCCAAATAATATACCAGGACGACGGAGCTCCACCACACTTCGGAAGGTCAGTTAAATCCTGGATGGACCAGCACTACACGAACCGTTGGATAGGGAGGAATGGCCCAGTCAATTGGCCACCACGATCTCCAGACCTAACACCAATGGACTTTTTTCTATGGGGATATATGAAGGATATAGTTTACTGAAAACCAATCACAACAAGAGATCAACTAGTTCAAGAAATTAATCAGGCTTTCGGTATCGTACAGCGAAACATGGTGAGCATTGATTTATGCGATGAAATGCGGAAAAAGGCTTACAGTTGCATTACATGTGATGGTGATCATTTTGAGCAGTTTGTTTAAAAATAAAATGAAAAAAGTAACGGTTATGTTTTTTCAACTGTTTTTTGTATTTTTAATAGTTGAAAAGTGTTGAGTAATGAGCCAAGCCTACTAAGCCCTAGATGCGTGGGATCAAGAGAAATCAATTTTTTTCTCATGGGGGAAAAAAAGCCAGTTCGACATATTGATACCAAAAGAAATGTAATGAATTTGTTAATCTGGAAAAATTTTTTTCAACTAGCGTTAATTGGACCTTTTTCATACTAAAATAGCTGCCAAACTGGAAAAATTGAGTTCAAATTTGGAAATTTTGTGTTTCCTCACTTAAATTTCCATCAAACATTTAAGTTTTGACTCTAGATTTATTTTTGCCTCAAAGCACATGCAATTGGCTATTCAAAACCATGAACTTTTTCTTTTGGAGTATTGAAATAAACGCGGGGGAATTTTTTTTCTAACCTTTGTGCAGAAAAACTTAAAAGCGTTGTAACTCCTCAGGAGTGCATTTGCGGCCCCCCCTCTCACACAATTTTTTGTTGGTCTCGACATCCCTTATCACCCTGCGCCGGATGTACTAGCTCTCGTGAATCACCCTGTATATATGAACATTAAATTATAAATGAAGAAGTGAGTGGATGAAGGTGTTATGATATATATCTCGGAATTCGTAAATATCCAGATCTAAATTACGTGCTAAATAAGAAGCAAAAATGAAGGGTGCGCTAAAATTTGCTCGCAAACGATTAAAAATATGATCTTTCTCACATTTACTTATTTTATGATGGCATTTTACAGTCAGAAATACTTTAACAGACGATCAATCGCGAAAACATTGACTTCGTAGGTACTTTGACACGAACGGTATTTTTGTAAAATCGCAGTGTGTATTGCTAAACTCAGAAATTGCAACCATGCTGCGATTAGTTGTAAGAAAGAGAGTATTTTAATCGCTCTCCGCACCCTGCGAAAAAGAACTAATTCCAATAAAAAAGAGCCAATGCGCCAATAGGTAAAAAACTCAAATTTCGGCACTACATAGCCAAGTGTGGCAGCCCTGGTTTTATATTGATACAGCTGATTCACATTTGCAAAGGAAAAACAAAATACATTTAAAGTTGGAATTTTAAACGTTGCACGTTAGAGCCTATACTGAGATATGCAGTAAGTAAAGCGCCCACAAGAAATCCGTGCAAAAAAAATTGAAAAGTACTTGGAATACAGATATGATTAAAAACTGTTATTATCATTGTAAAGAATGGAATAGTAAAAAAAAAGTATATGCATGTGCTTTAAGAAATTCTATTGTTTTAAGAAAATATATTAATGATAATCATAAGTCGCTTTAGTTTTTGTTATTCTGTAAAACCTTTACAAAAAAATAAACAAATAAAACCCAAATAAAAAAAATATATTATGGTTTTTTCTTTTAAAATTAATATCGGGTATAAAAGTGTAAAACATTTTTTTTAGGCAATTTACTATTGTGAAAAGCTTTTGTGTTTGTAGATCAAATTTAAAAGGTGGAAGGTTACAAAGGGTCATCATGTGTATTAACCAAAAGTGGAGCACCCATTTTGCTCTTGCTAAAAAAGGGGAAGAAAGTTTCATTGGGAGACCATTATTTCAACCATCTTACATGTGAAAAAAATGTACAACAGCAAAGACTTTTTTTCCTTTCGACTTTCAAAAAAATAAAGCAAATAAATTCCATGTTCAATAGTTTATTTATTTTTTTTTTTATTTTTTTTTTTTTTTAATATGTTGAACTTAAAAAAACTTTAGTTAAACTTTATTATTACCATTAAAATGTAAAACATTAGTAATCATTAAATCTTCTTCGGAAGTGAGCAGCGGTTGGGAATTTGGTATATCAAACTCGCTTTCTTCTTGCATCTCTAAACTGTAACTGGATGGAGTTCCAGTTTTCCACAATATATGTGGAACTTTGTTAATTTTGGTCAGGTCCTCCTCTCTTAATTTCTCATTGTATCCAGGTGGTAATATTAAAATAGATTCCGGAAGCTCCACTCCCACTTTTTGGCCATATTTCGTATTCATCCTTTTTATTGATTCTATTTGGAAAATATTTCCAAACGGAAGCCACTTGATTGAAGTAAATGCTTTGTTTTTCTGCATCCTCCCGATTTGATTAAATCGGCTTGCGCCAAAGTCCTGTGTTGCTGTTGGTTTAATTAAGGATGATGACGAGGATGAGGACGATGAAGTTGTTGCTGCCGCTGTCGAAGCTTTCAATGATGACATGTTCTTTCTTCCTGTCATTTGTGTTAGAACTATCAGTACCTTCAAATTATCTTTTTGAGTCTTAAAAACTTTCTGAACTTGAACTGAAAATGTTCGACTTTTTATACCAAATTTTGTCTCTTCTTTTTCCACACCAATTCCAATAACAGCTGACAAACATCATCAATATGTCCACACACAAACGTGAGAGACCTACGTTCAGAACTAGTCAAGTGCATGCTTATGCATCGGGTCAACAGCCTATTAATGATCAACAATAAACATAATCTTCTTGCAGCTGACAAAAAAACTATTTTTACGACTTTTTTAAATCACAATGCGACCTTTCTATTTCCATTCAACCCAATTTAAATATTCCTATTGGAATTTGTGGCTCACCGCGGTGTTCTCTTTCAATCGATAAGCTGCATTCTCTTTTGATCTAATAAGCACCCGCAATATGTCCACACACAAACGTGAGAAACCTACATTCAGAACTAGTCAAGTGCATGCTTATGCATCGGGTCACACACACACACACACACACACACAACACACACACCACACACACATATATAGGAATTTTCTTGGCGATCCTCAAAAATTTTCTAAACAATTCTCATCATTTTTCCTCCTCCATCCTCATCATTTTTCCTCATCCATCCTCATCATTTTTCCTCCTCCATCCTCATCATTTTTCATTGATTCAGAATCCCCATATTCTACCTACTCAGTTATTTTATTATAAAATATAGATAAATTCAGCACATCATTGTTTTGTACAATAATTCTCTGCTCTGCACTGTAAATTTTCAAGATAAAAGAGCTCAAGATGAGCTGAAAAAGCTCCAAACTGGACCATCCCTACCTCTTGGACGAGGCGTCGAGGCGACATATCGATCCACGGACATACCCAGTTCTAAGTCGGTGCCGGTTTGAGTACGAGGCTCTCACAACACATTTCGTGTGTGTCGAGGAGTGTATCGCAGTGCCGGCCTTAAAACGGGGGATCGACGATGCTGTGACAAACAAAACAGCGTCTTCGTGGTTGGGCGGTTTGTGCCAATGTTGCTATAACTGTCGAATGTCGACGGAGCCCATATTGGGTACAATTGGCAGCCGATTGCCGTAGAATCGTGCGAGGCGAGGCTATCGACAACTGTCGTCGTATACGTCATCGACGGGGAGCACAGTCGGAGACAAATCGACAGCTCGCGAGCCGTTATCACAATGTTACCGACGGGATTAAGTCAAAAGTCAAGCGACGCAGAACGGTCATCGTTAACTGGATTCGTCATCGACGGGGATGCTGTCAGAGACCAACGAAGGGGGACAAATGTCGTGAACCTCGCCGCTCGACTTGTAGTGCGTGTGTAGCGGTCGGGCGATCGTTTCTTCTTAGCCTCGAGTGCGTTGAAGTTGAGGGTAAGCACCTAGCCATTTCATTTGGATGCCGCTGGAGTCTATCCAAATAGGAATTTTTAAGACGCACTAATTCCTCTTTAACCAAAGGGATATTAAGGTCACGATAGATATTTTCGTTCCGTATATACCATGGTGCACCTGTAATTGAACGGAGAATTTTTGATTGGCATCTTTGAATCAATTCTATACTTGAGGAACTTGCATTACCCAATTAATGAGATGGGACGAAATGGCATTAGGTACGAAGTGTATCCCCATATGCGTGTATGATATTCAAAATGCAAAGAGAGCCGAAAGAGTTTTTATATATTAATACTCTTTGTTTATACTCTTTGATTTCACTTCAACCAATTTTTCATATTTCCGTTAATTTTGTGAGTGAGTGAGTGGGTGAAAGTGAGTGAGAGTGAGTGAGGGTGAGTGAGAGTGAGCATGAGTCATAGTGAATGAGAATGAGTGAGAGTACGTGACAGTGGGTGAGTGTGAATGTGAGTGAGAGTGAGTGAGAGTGAGCGAGAGTGAGTGAGAGTGAGTGAGAGTGAGTGAGAGCAAGTGAGAGTGAGTGAGAGTTAGTAAGAGCGAAAAAGAGGGTAAGGCAGGGAGGGAATGGGAGAGAGAGGAAGAGACGGTGACAGAAAGGGTGAGAGAGGGAGAGAGGGGGCGAGAGATGGACAGAGGTGAAATGAGAGGAAGAGAGAGTGAGAGTAACATAAGGAAGAAAGAGTGAAAGAAAGATAGAGAGAACTATAAAGATAGGCGAAGTATGGAGAGATGTAGGCAGAAGATGGGGGAGATTAAAAAACATTGTTTCTTGGACATTTTATGTTTCTGATGTTTGATGCATTAGTATCTTCGGAAGCGGCACGAAGTTTGCCGGGTTCTGCTAGTTTTTGTTAAATTATTGTATTTCTGTAAAAAGCTCTACTCTTATTAATTTGTATACCAGAATTATATTATACGTTAGTCAGAAAGTCGGGAAACATATAAAATGAAAGGACTCCGTCGAATTCCCTTTTACCGTATTCAAAGTATAAAAGTCTAGAATTCCCAATATACGAGCTTTCTGCAAACTCAGGAAATAAATTTCCCAAAAAGCTTATTTATATGTAATTTTCTCCTTCTTTGTAAAGGGGAACTTTTGGGAGAAAAGCTCTCCATCTTCCCTTTGCTCACTAATCGAAAAAGGTGTAGAAATATAAAGCTTTAGGAAAGCTAACATTTAACATTCTTTGTATTTTGTTTTTTGAATGTATTAGGAATAATCATGTTACGATATCAAAAAAAGAATTCATGCAGGGCAAAGTTAGTTTTCCATGCGGCTTAGCGATCCAGCACATATTTATTAGCACAGAGATGAGTGCGCGCGTGCGAAATAAAACAACTAAATGAGTTGCAACGAATTAATTGAAAAATCAAAATTTTCAATTTCCATCACATATATTAAAAAAGTGAAGCATACTTTTAGGGGAAGTGAAATTGTTCACTCTCGATTTTTTTTTCAGTTGAAAGACACCGCTTTTAAAAATAATTTTAAAAGCTTTGATGTTTTTTGAAATGGCGTTGTAATGGGAAAACAAATAACAAATAAAAAATTTAACAAAAAAAAAAATATATATGTGTATTAGTGTCATTGCAAATATTCGCATTCACGAATATTCGCATATTTCTGGACATTTGTATTCGAATTCGCAAAATTTTATACGAATATTTGGCGAATATTAATGTCCGAAAAATATACAAATCGTATGGTTGTTATAGTTTTCTTTTATGTATTTGATAGGTGTATTGATTTGTACATTTCTAAACAATATTTAAAAGTTGTTCAAAAAAGGCTTGGAGAAAAACTTAAAATTCATTCTCCTTACGAAAACAGATTAATTAAATAAATTCTTTTTTTGGATCATTGGCATAGATAAGTGGCGCTTAATTTAAAACTGAACATTCGCATTTGCGAATATCGGCGACAGATATTCGCATTCGAAAATGCTTAAAAAACCACATTCGTAACATCACCAACACATATACAGTAGGGTGGTCCTTATTTTAAAAAATTTTCTTTTCTTCGCGCGACACCCCGTAATTTTAATATATACCTACCACGAGAAAATATTTCTGTATTTTTTTTGAAATTTTTTAAATTACATTCAGGGGTCGCTACCTGCGGCCAAAGTTTTACAACTAAACTCAATATATGAAATTGTTAGTTTCATATAAAATATTGAAAATTTTCACAAGCTCGCTGTCTGTGATCATAGGACAATCAATTGTGTAAGCCTGTGTAAAATTTTACCATCGTCGTCTTCACCGTTGCAGAGATTTAAGGAGTTTTATAAAATAATTCAATTTGAAGATAACATACATAACATAACTTTGAATTGAAAAACTCACTTGTTTTTTCGTTATAAAAATAAATTAACACCCCTATTATAATTGTCGACTACTGATAGAAAATCGAAAAATTTCTATCGTCGACTAAAAATTTTCAATTTCTAGTATGTGGAAAATTAAAATTTTTTGTCGAAGATAGAACTTTTTCGATTCTCTATCAGTAGTCGACAATTATAATAGGGCTGTAAGACTATATGGATTTGATATATTTGGTCAGAAAAGAACAAAATGCTTATAACACATTAAACAAAACGGACATTCGCTCTTCTTTAGGTCGAATGAATAAAATATTTTCTCTTTAAAAGAATTACACATTGGCCAAAATCTGTGGGCGCGGCAGTAAATGTGGTCAGCTATAAAATTACGCACATTTCAATCGGAACTTTATTTTTCCTGTCCCAATATTTCAAATCAATCTAGTCATTATTTCTTTTTGAAACGAAAAACAAGTGGATTTTTCAATTCAAAGTTATGTTATTTTATGTTATGTATAAATATCTCCGAATTGAGTTGTATTATAAAACTCCTTATATCTCTGCAACGGTGAAGACGACGATGGTAAGATTTAACACAAACTTACAGAATTGATTGTCCCTTAACATCAGATAGCGAGCTTGAAAATCGCTCAATAGTGGTTGAGCTAGGTTCATTTAAAGTATACAAAAAATTGAAAGTTTAACATACAATTTTAAATTTTTCGACTTTGGACATAATTTTTGACCATTCTTTTAAAGATTTGTAAGTTATTTTTGATTTCATATTAAAAAATGACGTTTTAAGAACACAATAGCCTTAAAAAGTTTAAAACAGCTTAAACCATATTTGAGAAATATGAGTTTCAAAATATCAATGGTATTTCAAAACTTAATACGCGATGAACTTGGAACGCTGACGTGGTGGAAAATTTAAAACTATTTTTTAATTATTTACCAAGCTGAAATCTGTAGAAAATGCTTAAAAACCCCTTGGATTTTTGTACTGCTGTAATTTTATTATATATTTTATGAAACTAACCAATTTTCATATGGAGTTAATATGGAAAATTTTAGACGCTGGTAGCGACCCATTTAAAAAATGTAAAAAAAATACAGAAATATTTTGTCGTGGTATATATTAAAATCACGGAGTGTCGCGCGAAAAAAGAAAATTTTTTTAAATAAGAATCACCTTAGTATACAGTTAAGTATGGATAAATGCAACACATTTTTGGTAGATTCTTCAGCACGTATGCGTTCTTTGAGTTAATCTGTGCAGATTTTCATGAGAACGCATGCAAAATGCATCAAAGCACCTTATGCTATGTTCTCACTAGGCCGGGTTAGGGTTATCGGCGAAACCCAGGGTTTCAAATGTCAAAACGCATATAAAAAAAATTATCTAACCCGAAAATAAACCCCGGGTTAACATTTAACTCTGAGGTTAGCGCAGAGTTGCATTTGAAATTTTCATTTACATTTGCTAACACCGGGTACAAAGACCGGGTCAAAATTTAATACGACACTGTCAGGAAGCTTTCCCGTGCAGAAAATGATGATATTTTAAAAAAAATTTTTCGTTCAAAATGAAGTTATATTCAAAATTCCATACAAAAGCAGACCTTTTTTGAAGCGCTACAGCTCGTAAACGGTACCTCCTAGGCAGTTGCTGTAGAAGCAAAAACTACTCGTATTGCATCGACCTATCGAGGGTTTCATTTTGTACACTTTTTCCCGGGAAACCCTGTATAACTATATATTATATGTCACTCAGGAGCCGTTTCTATTTTGGCTCTTTTCAACACGGTCTTGGGTACCCACCACGGTCTTGGGTACCCACCAAAATGAGCATTTTTCACTTAGGTACTCACCAAAAGTATTTCTCTCTCGCTCTTTTTTTGCCTGCTGAGTAACATCTCCTTCTAACTGGCGCGAAAAGTCCCGCCCAAAATCTATCTAATGCACCCCTGAGGAGTTACAACGCTTTTAAGTTTTTCTGCACAAAGGTTAGAAAAAAAATTCCCCCGCGTTTATTTCAATACTCCAAAAGAAAAAGTTCATGGTTTTGAATAGCCAATTGCATGTGCTTTGAGGCAAAAATAAATCTAGAGTCAAAACTTAAATGTTTGATGGAAATTTAAGTGAGGAAACACAAAATTTCCAAATTTGAACTCAATTTTTCCAGTTTGGCAGCTATTTTAGTATGAAAAAGGTCCAATTAACGCTAGTTGAAAAAAATTTTTCCAGATTAACAAATTCATTACATTTCTTTTGGTATCAAAATGTCGAACTGGCTTTTTTCCCCCCATGAGAAAAAAAATGATTTCTCTTGATCCCACTTTTTAATTCACAAGAATCTTGAACTTAGCGTGCGGGTAAAAAACGCATCTAGGGCTTAGTAGGCTTGGCTCATTACTCAACACTTTGCAACTATTAAAAATACAAAAAACAGTATTAATGAAAAATGGTTTTTTCGGATGAAGAATACGCAGATATGATTTTTGTGTACGGGTTCTGTAATGGAAACCAAAGGCAAGCCCGACAAGAATACGAACAACGGTTTCCTAATAGAGCTGTCCCGGATCAAAGAGTTTTTGGCGCAACCTATAATGGCCTTCGGAATACTGGAAGTGTAATAGCCTTTTTACACTAACATAGGAAACCTAGGTTTGCGTTCGTAACCTAAATGCAAACCTAGCGCCTTTACACTGCACTTATCGAGGTTACGTTTGACAGTTCATTTTTCTTTTTTTTTTGTCAAACATCAATAGCAAACAAAACCGAAAAGTTGAGAAAATGGATGCGAAGCAAATGATTTGTTTATTTAACGAAAAACAAAACGAATTGTTGCAAAAAATTCTCCATTTGAGTGAGATATCAAAAAAAAAAAAAAAAAAGAGCTAGCCCGGTTGAGAATAGCTTATAAAGCAGCGTTTTTAAGAAAACGAATTTTACTTTATTTGTCATTGCTCCAGCAAAATTGTCGAACGACTTGGGCACATTCCGCATCTTCGCTCCACACCTTCTTTTTCTTTTTTTCCCCGAAAACCTTTTCTTTTAATTCCTTATTCATTTCCTTTTCAAAAACTTCGATTTGATTTCAACTTGAACTTCTTATTCTTTTTCTCATTCTTCTTCTTCTTTAATTCATTCCCCATTCAACGAAAATTGCCATTTCACAGGGAATTTCTCACAATATATGTCAGTTTATTGAATGCAACTATGTGCCTTATCGAGGTTTGGGACTGGGTTAGCGCCAAACCTACCACTTGACTGGGTTTGCTTTTGTATGGGAAACCGAGCGGTTTGATACTGGGTTTGGCAGCAAACCTAGATAAACGAGGTTACCCCGTATGTGTAAAAAGGCTATAAGAGTACAGACGTCAAGCCAAAGACGACAAAGAGATGGTATTGTTCAATCGTATGAGGATGAGGAAGTGTTTAGATTAGTGCGAAACAATCCACGGCTTAGCACTCGTCGCGTTGGTGCTATGACCGGCTTAAGTCAGTCCAGAGTGTGGAGACTTCTTAATAAAGAGAAATTTCGCCCATACAACTTCCAGCCAGTGCAAGAACTTGTTAAAAGCGATCATTTAAAACGTGTCGAATTTTGCCAGTGGATAAATCGTAACGACGCCGAAAATGCTTTGGAAAGTCAGTTAAATCCTGGGTGGACCAGCACTACACGAACCGTTGGATAGGGAGGAATGGCCCAGTCAATTGGCCACCACGATCTCCAGACCTAACACCAATGGACTTTTTTCTATGGGGATATATGAAGGATATAGTTTACTGAAAACCAATCACAACAAGAGATCAACTAGTTCAAGAAATTAATCAGGCTTTCGGTATCGTACAGCGCAACATGGTGAGCATTGATTTATGCGATGAAATGCGGAAAAAGGCTAACAGTTGCATTACATGTGATGGTGATCATTTTGAGCAGTTTGTTTAAAAATAAAATGAAAAAAGTAACGGTTATGTTTTTTCAACTGTTTTTTGTATTTTAATTAGTTGAAAAGTGTTGAGTAATGAGCCAAGCCTACTAAGCCCTAGATGCGTTTTTTACCCGCACCCTAAGTTCAAGATTCTTGTGAATTAAAAAGTGGGATCAAGAGAAATCAATTTTTTTCTCATGGGGGAAAAAAAGCCAGTTCGACATATTGATACCAAAAGAAATGTAATGAATTTGTTAATCTGGAAAAATTTTTTTCAACTAGCGTTAATTGGACCTTTTTCATACTAAAATAGCTGCCAAACTGGAAAAATTGAGTTCAAATTTGGAAATTTTGTGTTTCCTCACTTAAATTTCCATCAAACATTTAAGTTTTGACTCTAGATTTATTTTTGCCTCAAAGCACATGCAATTGGCTATTCAAAACCATGAACTTTTTCTTTTGGAGTATTGAAATAAACGCGGGGGAATTTTTTTTCTAACCTTTGTGCAGAAAAACTTAAAAGCGTTGTAACTCCTCAGGAGTGCATTTGCGGCCCCCCCTCTCACACAATTTTTTGTTGGTCTCGACATCCCTTATCACCCTGCGCCGGATGTACTAGCTCTCGTGAATCACCCTGTATATATGAACATTAAATTATAAATGAAGAAGTGAGTGGATGAAGGTGTTATGATATATATCTCGGAATTCGTAAATATCCAGATCTAAATTACGTGCTAAATAAGAAGCAAAAATGAAGGGTGCGCTAAAATTTGCTCGCAAACGATTAAAAATATGATCTTTCTCACATTTACTTATTTTGTGATGGCATTTTACAGTCAGAAATACTTTAACAGACGATCAATCGCGAAAACATTGACTTCGTAGGTACTTTGACACGAACGGTATTTTTGTAAAATCGCAGTGTGTATTGCTAAACTCAGAAATTGCAACCATGCTGCGATTAGTTGTAAGAAAGAGAGTATTTTAATCGCTCTCCGCACCCTGCGAAAAAGAACTAATTCCAATAAAAAAGAGCCAATGCGCCAATAGGTAAAAAACTCAAATTTCGGCACTACATAGCCAAGTGTGGCAGCCCTGGTTTTATATTGATACAGCTGATTCACATTTGCAAAGGAAAAACAAAATACATTTAAAGTTGGAATTTTAAACGTTGCACGTTAGAGCCTATACTGAGATATGCAGTAAGTAAAGCGCCCACAAGAAATCCGTGCAAAAAAAATTGAAAAGTACTTGGAAGTAAATACCCCAGCAAGAATCGTAACAGTTATATAACTAGTTACGTCGGCCGAGGGGTCGGCCTATGTTTGAGATGGAGGGATAACTACGTGCATCTCCATGGGGATGCACGTGGATATCCCTTCGGGTCCGGACAGCAGGTAGTGCAACTATAACCTCCACGTGGTGGCCCTGGGCAGTTTCTCTTCAAGGTCATGTCTCTGTTGGGGAACTGGCGAATTATAGTTGGGCGGGGAGAGGTGACACTCCCTCATAAGGGCAAGGTGTAGGCCCAGGACTGTGTGCCGTCCTGCCCTCTCCTCTCCAATATATGTTGCACTATGCGAAGCCTATGCCAGTCTAGGCCCGCGTGCCAGCTGGACACGCCTATGTTTGGGGCACTATGACAGGCAGCCGCAAGTGCGTTGTGTCGTCCTCCTATGTCCACCTCTATACCTATGTTGTGCTGTCTATACCCTTCTCTAACACACAGGTCTGGGCCTGTAGTTTGGACCCCCATTTTTGTCACCCCCTAATTCCTGGTGAAACAGCGTGCACCAAGGAACGCATGGCCAGAGGGTAGCTGGCCAAGCACGCGAACTCCGGATACCTAGGCGACCTCCGGTTTAAATCAGCCTTCCCGAGGTATGGGGCTCTGCCTCGGGTGACCGTTTATTTCCCCTTACAAAGAAAAACTTGCATGGAAACACCAAGAAACTTAAAAGAGGACTGCACAGCTCTCTCTGTGCAGAGCAGGGCCCTCGGCCCTTCGACACCTGAAGTGGTGGCTACCCAAAGCCCCGCTCCAGTGGTTGAAACTGATGCCATGTCAATCACCGGTTCTGAATTGACCGATGATTCCATGGTAACCATTACTGCCGAAGAAGAAGACAGACTATTGGATTTTAAAGAGCCTCAGTCTGTCCAACCGGAGGCAACAGCGATGTCCAAGAAGACGAAAGAGAGGCTCTCCGGAGCCGCTCGAAAACGATTCAAGCGACTTATAGACGCAGGACATCAGCCTGATGAAGCCAGGAAACTGGCTAAGCTTCCTCGTGTAGCGGACAGCGAACGGGGAAAACGACCGCGCGGAAGCGAGTCTACCCCAGAGGGTAATCCGCCGAAACGGATGACTGAGATAGACGGGCGAAATACACCCGTGGTGTCTCAGCCAACCCAGGTGGCCTCTGGGAGAGATCTTCGGGTAAACATTGTACCCGCGTCGTTCCCGGACGCTGTCTGTTCCACGGAGGAGCTTAAAAAGATCCAGAAGGATCTACTGGAAAGAATACTGCAGCCAAGGGAAGGGGAAGCCACAAAGCCCCAGTTCCTTGGATGCAGTTTCAAACCTGGGTGGCTGTCCCTTCAATGTCGGGACAGAGCCACAGTGGAATGGCTCAGGGGAGTAGTTCCCGAGATCCGGCCCTGGGAAGGTGCGCAATTGAGAATTGCGAGCGAGGCAGAAATTCCCCGCCCACAAATTTTCATCGGCTACTTCCCTGGCGAAGAACCGAACCACCGCATTCTGGGCTTCATTAAAGCCCAAAACAGCGGCTATAATGTGGACAATTGGCGTGTCCTCAACCGCGTCCAGAAAGCAGCGGTAGTAGAGCTAACCATAGCTCTCGATGGCAAATCCGCCGATGCACTCAAAGCCAACAATGGGACGCTGAGCTTTGAGTTTGGGACGGTCCACTTAAGACCAAGCTCGAAGCCAAGAGATGGAAAGCCCGGAAAGCGCCCTAGCTCCAGATCAGCGATCGAGGACGGGGAGAAGGGCTCAAAGTCAAAGAAGGCAAGCAAAAAGCCCACGGTAGCGGCGGTGCCTTCTAAACCAAGCTCGGAGGCTCTGAACTTGGAGCCCAGCACCAGCGCCTCGGCACGGGCTGCGCTAGCAACAGGAGGACAAACGGCCATCCTGCAAGCCATAGCCCTAAGACCACCCCTCACGGTTGGCAAGCCCCGCCAACAATCGGGAAGACGAAAAAAGGGGGAAGGTCAAAGCGCGGAGGAGCGGGTACTCGCGTCAACTTCCAGGGGCAGGAAGAAGAATGCCAGACGCTAGTACCACAAAAGGAAGGCAGCTAAAATGACTTCAAATTAACCTCCATCGAGCAAAAGCAGCCATGCACGTGCTCGAGAGGAGGTTTCACGGGGAAGGAATAGGTGTGGCTATGTTACAAGAGCCCTGGGCAACCCCCCGTGACATCCTTGGTTTGTCCAAAAGTATGTGTAAGGTAATGTATCATATCTCACACGAACGCCCTCGGGCTGCACTTCTTATCAGCAATAATATAAATATCTTCCCAATCACAGAACTAAACAGCCGGGACCTAGTGGCAGCCATTGTGGACGTGCCTAGGAGTGAGGGAGTAATAAAAATAGTTCTGGCCTCTGCTTACCTTCCAGGAGACGACGCACAGATCCCTACGCCGGAGCTGGAACAACTGGTAAGGTACTGTCGGGCGGAGAAATACCAACTGATCGTGGGTTGCGATGCTAACGCCCACCACTCAGCATGGGGTAGCACAGACATTAACAACAGGGGTGAGTACCTACTAGATTATATTAGTAGTAATAACCTGGTAGTGGTAAATACAGGAAATGAACCCACTTTTATGAACAGTATTCGAGGGGAGGAACTAGATATCACCCTTGCTACCCCTTTCATATCCAATTCTATCTCCAACTGGCATGTCTCAAATGAAGCCTCGATGTCAGATCATAGACACATTAGATTTGACATCCAGGCCGAGATCATCTTTGAAACAGTTTATAGAAATCCCAGGAAAACTAACTGGGAACTCTTCCGCGCTCATTTGGAAGCGGAAATTAACTACTCACCGGCTCTGATTCGAACACATGAGGAGCTTGAGCTGGAGACAAACAAACTCCAGGAAGCCATAACGCACGCCTGGGAACGCAGCTGCCCATTGAAGACCCGTAAAACCCGCAGGAATGTCACCTGGTGGAACAGGGAGCTAGATGAGTGCAGGCGAACGGCGCGCAGGCTATTCAACAGGGCAAAATCAAATGGCGAGTGGAATAGCTATCGCCTTGCCCTAACGGAATACAACAAGAAATTACGAAAGTCAAAGCGAATAGCCTGGCGAAGCTACACTGAGAGTATTGAAAGCCTGCCGGAGGCTGTTAGACTCCAAAAAGTGCTCGCAAAGGAACACAATCCGGGTATCTGCTCGCTAAAGACTCCCTCTGGGAAATACACGAGCACGCCGGATGAAACATGCCAGCTGCTATTGGAAACGCACTTTCCAGAATGTACCCTAGCAGACGAAAATCTCTCCACCCATACACCAAATGTTATGGGAAATAGGAGAGAAATGAGCCTAACGGGTAGAATCTTCACAATCAATCGTTTAAAATGGGCAGTAAAGAGCTTTAGCCCTTTTAAATCTCCTGGCTTAGATGGAATATACCCATGTATGCTACAGGAAGGACTGGATATGCTAAAAAGCTGCCTGATAAGGATATTTAGATCCAGTCTTTATCTCAACTATATACCGGCAGGGTGGAGGAAGATCAGGGTGGTCTTTATCCCAAAGGCGGGCAAAAGGTCGGAACAAACGCCTAAGGCCTTTCGCCCTATCAGCCTCAGCTCATTTCTCCTAAAAACTATGGAGAAAATGCTGGATAGATATATCAAGGAAACGTCACTTAGTGTCTTCCCACTCAGCGAAAACCAGTTTGCTTATCAAGCAGGGAAATCAACTGAAACAGCCATACATAGCCTGACGACGACCATCGAGAAGGCGTTGGCGGCAAAAGAAGTTGCCCTAGGGGCTTTTCTGGACATCCAAGGTGCTTTTGACAACACCGCCTTTGATGCAATCAGAGCAGCCATGAATCGGAAAAACATAGAATCCGTCATAGTGAAATGGACCATATCAATGCTAGAAAGCAGACGAATCACGGCTCAACTCGGCAGCGTCTCCAAGACCATTATAGCCACTAGAGGATGCCCACAAGGAGGGGTCCTATCACCTCTACTATGGAATATAGTAATAGACGAACTGTTGACAGTGCTGACAAACAACGCCTACACAGTTCAAGGATATGCAGACGATGTAGTAATTGTGGTTCAAGGAAAATTTGAAACCACGATAACTGAACGAATGCAAAAAGGACTTAACATCGTCCATAGATGGTGCTGCGACAAAGGGCTGACAGTAAACCCTTCAAAAACGGTACTAGTGCCGTTTACAGCTCGCAGGAAACTCCATCTTGGTACGATCCACTTAAGCGATGTTCCAATCACAACTTCGGACACCGCTAAGTACCTAGGTGTCACATTCGATAAAAAGCTTAACTGGAATGAGCACACAGAGAGGCTCATCAGCAGAGCCACTAGATTGGTGATGATGTGCCAACGGCTCCATGGGAAAACCTGGGGCCTTAAGCCTAAACTTATCTTCTGGTCCTACCAAACCGTGATAAAGCCCGCAATTACGTACGCGGCGCTAGCATGGTGGCAGAAGGCAAGTCAGAGGAAAAACCCAGGCTGCCCTTAGCAAACTCCAACGCCTGATCTGCTTAGGCGTGACAGGAGCGACTAAATCATGCCCCACAGCGGCAATGTGCGCCCTATTGAATTTAACACCTCTTCACATAGAAATACAAATGGAGGCTGCAAGAAGCGCACTTCGATTACCTAACGTTCTCTCCTTGAAAGCAGGGGATCTCACGGGCCACCTTAGCATCCTGGAAATGGCTTTCTATGAACCTTCATTCAGGATGCCAGATGGTTGCGAGAAAACATACATATTCAACAGGAAGTTCGAGTTTTTGATACACCCCCGACAAGCCTGGGCGGATAGAAAGGTATGCCTACCAGCGGAAACACTTGCATGGTACACGGATGGGTCAAAACTTGAAAATGAGAACAGTGGGGCCGGAGTCTATGGCCCCAATCTCAAACTATCCGTCCCGATGGGGAAATTTCCATCAGTCTTTCAGGCAGAAATTTATGCCATTGAGCTATGCGCCAGAGAATGTCTAAGAAGACGCCTTTCTGGAGCGCTCATAGCCATTCACTCGGACAGCCAAGCAGCGCTCAAAGCCTTGCAATCCAACGTTGTGAGCTCAAAACTTGTGCTGCTCTGCCTAAAACTTCTTCAGGAACTATCTAAGTGCAATCATGTAACGCTTATATGGATTCCTGGACACGAAGGATTTGAAGGCAACGAAATAGCAGACCAGCTAGCAAAGAAGGGAGCTGATACAGACTTCGTAGGTCCAGAACCCTTCTGTACAGGCGAGCTATCTTTACAAAATCCTGGAGGCATGGAAACACAGGAAGATTAGCAGGCACTGGGCCATGCTCGACGGCCTACGGCAGGCAAAAAATCTCCTGAGACCAGGCTGTTTTAAAGCCAAAGAAATTCTAAGCCTCAGTAGGCTTGAAATCAGCCTACTAACCGGATTCATGACTGGTCATGGACCAGTTGGGTACCATCTGAAGAGAATAAAGCTCTCAGACACGGACATATGCCGATACTGCATAGAGCAGTGCGAGACCACCACTCACCTGCTCTGTTCTTGCCCGGCACTCGCCACCAAGCGATTGAAATACCTCAACAAGGCGTTTCCACAGCCTGATGAGATAAAAACATTTAATCCCAGATCAATCGTAGCGCTTATCAAAAGCCTTAGATTGAGCTGGTGTTAACAAGACACGGGATAGCACAATAGATCACCTTTGGTCGCAGTGCACAATTGTCCCTCTCCTCTCCCAATAATAACTAGTTACGTAACCGATACGGATACCAGATGTTGCGGTATTTTCTTCGTTACAAGCTTATGGGCAAGAGGAGATTTATACCGCAATGTTGCTGAAAAGATGTTGCACACACTGCATACATGTAGCAACTATCTTTTTCTATTGCGCCAATCTGGGCATAGGTTCGCCTCTTTTTGGCACATTGCATGTATCTGAAATGTTGCAGTACTTGTAACTAGTTAATACCCTGTTATTAGTAAAGAAAAGATATGGAATTCTTTTTTCATGCAACCCACCCTTTACCATTCGATAATTTGAAATAAAAAAAAAAAGTTATTTCTAAAATTTATCTAATATATATAATATAATTCTCGTGTCACGGTGTTCGTTACCGAACTCCTCCGAAACGGCTGGACCGATCTTTATGAAATTTGGTATTCATATTTGGTAGGTATGAGAATCGGACGTAAGGTATATTTCATAGCGCTGGGTGAGGTAGTACGCGAGTAATTGGCAAATTTTAAACCACTTATCCTAAAGTTGTGAAATGGGTATCGTCGGAAAGCTGTTAACGCGTACATTAATGTACGGTATAGTTTTGAAAGAATGACTTTACCACAAACCGCGAAAATTGCAAATTTTAAAAAATCAAAAAAAAGGTTGTTTACTGACACAGGTAGGTATGAGAATAGGACGTAAGGTATATTTCATAGCGTTGGGTGAGGTAGTACGCGAGTAATTGTCAAATTTTAAACCACTTATCCTAAAGTTGTGAAATGGGTATCGTCGGAAAGCTGTTAACGCGTACATTAATGTACGGTATAGTTTTGAAAGAATGACTTTACCACAAACCGCGAAAATTGCAAATTTTAAAAAATCAAAAAAGATGATTTACTGACAGAGAAAAAGAGAGAGAGAGCAGAAGAGAGAGGCTGAGAGTGATGGGGAGAGAGAAAGAGTCGGATCGACACTTACAGGCATGTTTCACAAATCAATATCAACCTACTCCGAAAAAAATTTTTTTTTATGTTCTATATGTTATGTTTTTTTTTTTATTTGGAATCAAAAATTTGAGAGAAATTTTCGTTCCTAATTTGTATTTGTTATCTGGATTTATATATTCGGTATACAAAAAGTAGAATTTTATCTATTTGAGTGTGTGTTGTAATGCCAGCAAGGCGCAGGGGGGCTAATTTGGCCCGTCGAACAACAAGAGCAACAACCATGCGAAACAGAAGAGACGCACAAATAGGTGAAGGGAACGAAAATGTGCGTGAGAGGATGTCGCGATTGCGCGCATCTCAACCACAAGAGTCACGAGCTCACAGAATAGAACAACGACAATTGGAACGGAGACAAGCGCGGCGGTTCGTAGTTAACACAAATAGAGAAAATGACCGACAACGCCAACAAGTACATCGAGCATTTACATATGCTTCATTCCTTCGTCTCGCATTTGAGTACGAGCCAGATGTTGAATATTCCGCACATCCGAAAGTGGTGATTGGTGCTATGGACAAAGAATGTCCCCATTGTCATGCGCTTAAATTCAAAAATGAGTCAGCCGGGATGTGCTGCGCATCAGGAAAAGTGAAAATACCAGAAATTGAGACACCACCAGAACCATTGAACGGCCTGCTCATTGGGACAGACCCAGATTCAAACCTGTTCCTGAAATCCATTCGGAAATTCAATGCATGCTTCCAAATGAGTTCTTTCGGAGCAACAAAAATAGTTCGCAATACTGCGGCAAATGGTCAAGAATTCAATTCAACGTTCAAAATCAGAGGCCAAGTGTACCACCAAATAGGCTCATTGCTGCCAGTGACAAACGAATCACACAAATTTTTACAAATATATTTTATGGGCGGTGAGGACATCAATCGTGTGGATGCACGTTGCGGTTATAATAACCTCAATTCGCCTAATGCCAGGCGCATCGTCGGTGAACTGGACACCCTGTTGAATGAGCACAATGATTTATTGAAAATTTTCAAATCACACATGCACAAATTGGAAAGTGACAATCATGCTATTGTCATCAATCCTGACAAAACACCAGCTGGAGAGCACGTCCGAAGATTTAATGCGCCTGTTGTGGATGACGTTGCTGGAATCATGGTTGGCGATCGCACAGCGACGCGCGAAATTGTGATTCGAAGAAGAAATAATAATCTGGAGTTCATCGCTGACACACACCGTTCATACGACGCTCTCCAATATCCGCTAATATTCTGGAAGGGACAAGATGGATATTGCATAAACATTAAACAACGAGATCCCGCAACAGGTAATTCATTCATTATGAACAGTAATGGCCACCACTACATTTACATTTGTGTGTGTAGTAGTTCATATTCGCTCATTTAGCATCGTCCGTCGTAGGTCTTGCCTGCTTGATGCTTTCTGTACGACTAAATTGATTTTGACTTCTCGCCTTTGCTTTTAATTTGAGAGAAATTTTGTATACGTACGAGAGCTTACGCTCGCGTTGCTTCCAGCTTGCTTCCGTGGCCAACGCTGATTATGAACATCATTACTCATTTTGAATTAATATTATTAATGTGTTGTTACAGGAGCCGAAACAAACAAGAAAGTGAGCTCGAAGGATTTCTATGGGTATCGTTTGATGACTCGACGCGATCAGGACAACGTTATTCTGCGATGTCGTGAGTTGTGCCAACAATTTATGGTCGACATGTACGCGAAGGTAGAGAGCGAACGACTTCGATTTCTGCGAAACAATCAACAGAATCTGCGTGCGGAAGAATATATTCATTTGAGGGACGCTATCATGAGCAACGCCGACACTGCTGAAATTGGTAATTCTGTAATTCTACCATCATCGTACGTAGGCAGTCCACGTCATATGCAAGAATACGTACAGGATGCTATGACTTTCGTGCGTGAGTACGGACGACCGTGTTTATTTATTACGTTTACATGTAATCCAAAGTGGCAGGAGATTACATCTTTGCTATTCCCAGGCCAAAATGCAATACATCGCCATGACATTACAGCGCGTGTGTTCAAACAAAAACTGAAGTCTTTAATTAGCTTCATTACAAAATTACACGTATTCGGTCCAACACGTTGCTGGATGTATTCGGTTGAATGGCAAAAGCGAGGATTACCTCATGCACACATTTTAGTTTGGTTAGTCGAAAAAATACGCCCTGAAGAAATCGATAGTGTAATTTCCGCGGAAATTCCAGATCCGTCTACCGATCAATTATTGTTCGATATTGTTAAAAAAAACATGATTCATGGCCCATGTGGTAGTCTGAATCGTTTATCACCTTGCATGTTAGATGGAAAATGTGCAAAGCACTTTCCTAAAGATTTCACCAATGACACGATAACAAATGTCGACGGATATCCAACATATCGTCGAAGAAATACTGATAATGGTGGACAATCATTTGCGTTAAATATCAATGACATTGACATTGACATTGACAATCGCTGGGTGGTACCATATTCGCCACTGCTGTGCAAAACATTCAATGCTCATATTAATGTTGAGTTCTGCAGTTCTGTTAAGAGCATCAAATATATTTGCAAATATGTGAATAAAGGAAGCGATATGGCTGTGTTTCAAGTTCAAAATACCAATGTGAATTCTCATCGATTTAATCAAAACGACGAAATAATGTGCTACCAAATGGGGCGGTACATCAGCTCCAATGAAGCTGTCTGGCGAATTTTTAGTTTCCAAATTCATGAACGGGACCCAGCAGTTATACATTTAGCCGTCCATCTTGAAAACGGCCAGCGCGTATTTTTCACCAACGAGACAGCAATTCAGCGTGCCATAAATCCACCAAAAACTACACTAACCGAATTTTTCGAATTGTGCAATCGTCCAGATATTTTTGGTGCCTTTGCGCGAACATTAATCTATTCCGAAGTACCACGATATTTCACATGGAATCAAACAAAAAAATGGATGCCCCGCAAGCAAGGAATACCAGTTGATGCGTGCCCCGGCCTATTTAAATCAAACACTTTAGGTCGAGTATATACAGTCAATCCAAGGCAGGCCGAGTGCTTCTATCTGCGACTGTTGTTGGTTAATGTCACCGGCCCATTGTCATTCAAAGATATACGCAAAGTAAATGGACAACAGTATCCAACGTGTAAAGATGCATGCCTTGCACTCGGCTTGCTCGAAAACGACCATCAGTGGGACGATATGCTTGGTGAAGCAGCATTGTGCTGTACAGCAAAACAAATTCGTCTACTATTCGCTATAGTGTTGACTACATGTTTCCCGGGTCGAGCAGACACGTTGTGGAATAAGTACAAAGATTCATTAACTGACGATATATTGCACAGAATTCGTATACGGTGCAACGATCAAACGATACCATTTAGCGACACTATGTACAATGAAGCATTGATTGCTATCGAGGATCTATGCGTTGCCATTGCCAATTTAGAACTCAGTCATTTCGGTATGCGTTCGCTAAATCGAAGTGCATCGGATTTAATGGACATTGAAATGAATCGTGAACTGCAGTACGATACTGCCGAAATGGCAGCGACTGTTACTCGCAATGTCCCACTACTGACTCACGAACAAAAAATCATTTACGAACGCATTATGATGGCAGTTTCGGCGGGACAAGGTGGATTCTTTTTTTTGGATGCACCAGGTGGAACTGGCAAAACATTTCTTATTTCGCTAATTCTCGCCGAAATACGATCAAATAATGGCATCGCATTGGCTGTTGCATCATCTGGCATTGCAGCAACTTTATTGGATGGAGGCAGAACAGCTCATTCAGCATTTAAACTGCCATTGAACATTCAAAATAACCCAGACCCTATGTGCAACATAAAAAAACAATCGTCAATGTCTAGAGTGATGAAACAATGCAAAATTATTATCTGGGATGAATGCACTATGGCACACAAACATTCTCTTGAGGCGTTGAACAAAACACTCAAAGATATAAAAAACAACAATCAACTATTCGGCGGCACTCTGTTACTCCTTTCAGGTGATTTCAGACAAACACTTCCCGTCATTCCACGTTCAACGTACGCTGATGAGATCAACGCTTGCTTAAAATCATCGCCACTTTGGCATAGTGTTGAAAAACTCAAGCTAAAAACAAACATGCGCGTCCAAATGTTACAAGATCCATCCCCTGAAACATTCTCGAATCAATTATTAGATATCGGCGATGGAAAAGTTGCTGTCCATGAAAACACTGGATGCTTAAAACTGCCAACCAATTTCTGTACAATCGTCGATTCGCAAAATGCTCTCATTGACAAAATATTTCAGGATGTACGCACACATTACATAAATCATGAGTGGTTGGCAGAAAGAGCCATTTTGGCAGCAAAAAATGTAGACGTAGACGATTTAAATTTCAAGATACAGCAGTCGTTGCCAGGGGAATTGGTATCATACAAATCGATCGATACAGTTTGCGACGCCAACGAAGCTGTAAATTATCCAACAGAGTTTTTGAACTCACTGGATTTGCCAGGTATGCCACCACACCTTCTACGACTGAAAGTTGGATCTCCGATTATTTTACTTCGGAATTTGAACCCACCACGGCTGTGCAATGGTACGCGATTGGTGATAAAAAAATTGATGAGAAATATTATCGAAGCCACCATTTTGAATGGAAAATTCCGAGGCCCATAGAATTCAAACGCGTTCAATTTCCAATTAGATTGGCATTCGCCATGACAATCAATAAGTCTCAAGGCCAAACGATGTCCGTTTGCGGCTTAGATTTGGGTACACCATGTTTTTCACATGGACAGTTGTACGTGGCATGTTCTCGCGTGGGCAAACCATCAAGTTTATTTGTGTTGGCTAAAGACGGACTGACAAAAAATATCGTACATTTAATGGCTCTTCGAAATTAATAATGATTTTATTTATTTCTTTATCTAACTTTATGATAAAAAATACAATTGGAACGGAGACAAGCGCGAATAAAAATATGGAAAAGGTAAAAAAAAGCAAAAAAAAGTGTAATTATATTTTTGTAAATTTTTAAGCTTTTATTTAGATTCAAAGAAGGAGTTTAAGTTAGCTATTTCAAATAACATGAAAGGAAGGAAACTGGATCAATTTTCACAGCGAATGGCCCAATAAATGAAACGAAAATTAAGGATTCAAATAAGAAAAATATTGAATTTAAATAAAGAAAAAAAAACAGCCTAAAAAAAGGTAAAATGGAAACAGTGGATGTGTAATGGGATTCGAGTTACTGTAAAAAGTTTAAGCACTAAGATAGCTTTGAAATTTAAATGATAGAATTTGTAAATTAAAAAAAAGAAAACTAAAAATTTCGTGAATATTTAAAAATAAATATAAAACGAAAAAGATCAATATTGAAGAAAATGGAGGAGGAAAAAAAAGAAAAACCTAACATAAGGTAAGGTAAAATAATTTATGTTTTTCTAAATTTTTAATCATTTTATTTAGGTTCAAACAAGGAGTTTATAGAAAATTTTCCATTCGAAATAACATGGGAGGAACTAGGATTAATTTTTTCACAGAAAAATGACCCAATAAAAGAAATGGAAATGAAGAATTCAAATAAGAAATAATTATAGAAAATAAATATTAAAGAAAATAAAGACAGAAAATACAATTGGAACGGAGACAAGCGCGAATAAAAATATGGAGAAGGTAAAGAAAAAAGCAAAAAAGGAGGTAAAGTATAATTATATTTTTGTAAATTATTAATGCTTTTATTTAGGTTCAAAGAAGAAGTTTAAATTTGCTAATTCAATAAACATGGGAGGAAGGAGACGTGATCAATTTTCACAGCGAATGGCCCAATAAATGAAATGAAAATTAAGGATTCAAATAAGAAAAATATTGATTTTTGTAAATCATTTTTCCAGAAAAATAAAATAAAAAAAAATTATATTCATTGTTTTTAATACTGATTTTTTTCTATAAGCAGCGAAGCGCGCCGGGTATAGCTAGTTTTATATATAAATAAGAACTTAAAGTTTTTTAAAGCATATCAGTTTCATAATATTCCTTCAATAATTCGAATCTGGCTCCGCCGCTTGCAACTTTTGAAATAATTAAATGGCGACATATCTTATTTAGTTTATTATTATTTGCGCATCCTAGTACAAAAGAATATATATTCTTATAACTTTACTAGTCAATCATAAAGCAATTGGAGAGTTCTTAACAAAGGAGGAATAAAAAAGAAGAAAAAAAAAAAAAAAAAAGAGTGTGTAATACTAAATCTATAAGATTGGGAAATAGGAAAGAAGAGAAAAAGGGAGGAAGGAAAGAATTAGAATAGGTTTATTGCATAATAACTAGAGGGTTAATTGTGAAAATTAGTCTGTAGGAAAATTGTAGCAAGTCTTTTAAATGTTGTGGCGTTGTTTAAAATTTGAATGTTAGGTGGAAGTGTGTTCCAGAGGCGAGTTGTACTTATGAAGAACTGGCGTTCCGAATTCAAAGAGTTATGTCGTATTGGGACTAGTTTCTTACCTCTATTAGATCGAGTGAATTTGAGCCTGCTGTACAAATATTTGGGAGCCTTGTGAGCTACAATCTTTTGTAAAAACATCAAGGAACGCAGGCGCAACAGATTATTAAATGAAATGCCGTAAATTAACGAACTGAATTGGGAAATATGCTCAAAACGTCTACGTTTATAGACATACCGCGCAATGTTGTTAAACATGACGTTTAATCTTCGTTTGCTTAAATAGTCACTGCTTGCATAAAGTTCAGAGCCATACAATAGGACTGGCATCAAACACGTCTTTGCTAAAAGTAGTCGAGCTTTGAAGGGAGTAGAGAGTTGCGATCGCCATAGTATACGGAGCAAACTATAGGTCTTCCCAATAGCGCAACGTATGTGATCACTCCAGGTGAGTGAGCGGTTAAAGATCACTCCAAGATTTTTAGCAGTTTCAACGAATTTAATTACTTCCCCATTAATTTTAATAGATGGAATTTGAGTCAAATCTAAGTTTCTCTTGCTTATGATTATGCATTTGGACTTTTTAGGGTTAATGCATAAACTGTTGTTTAGGGCCCAAGAGTGAATCTTGTCGAGATCGCTATTTAGCTCAGCAGCTCCGAGAGATAGAGAGTCAAACTTACAGCTTACATAGACCTGAAGATCATCTGCATAGATGTGTAATTTACAGTGAGTTATTTGAAGAGGAATCTCGTTTATGTACAGCGTGAATAGCAGAGGACCCAATATTGATCCCTGAGGTACCCCTCTATTAACGATTAAAGGCAGCGAGTGAGTATTTCCAACACAAACTTTCTGGATCCTTAGTGTTAAATATGAATTGATAAGAGCAGTAGCAGAAGTTGAAAAGCCAAAAAAACATGAGAGCTTTTTGCATAATGTATTGTGATTAACAGTATCGAATGCTTTACTGTGATCTAGTAACGTTAGAAAACTAATTTCATTGTTATCGAGTGCGCTTCTGAGGTCTTCCGTGACGTCAGCTAGTGCAGTAATGCAGCTTCGCTTGCTCCTAAAACCAGATTGGCAATCAGTTAGAAGAGATTTCTCAGTAATATGATTATGTATTTGCTCGTATATAATTTTTTCAAGGGCTTTAGAAAGGTATGAGAGAATAGAAATTGGACGTAGTTCCCCATTGGGTTTAGGGATTGGAATAACTTTGGCTCTTTTCCAGCTGCTTGGAAAGATAGATTTAGTGAGAATATTGTTGAAAATTCCAGTAATATAAGGTAGTAGTATTGGGAGAAGTAATTTAATAAATTTAGGGTGTAATTCATCTAGGCCTACGGCATTCGATGTGATAGACAGTAAACTTTTGAATACACTTTGTTGGTCTACGCACGAAAATTCAAATTGATTCACAACGGTCTGATTGCAAAGATCGTACTCAGTTTCTGGGAAATTAGCTGACTGGAAATTAACGAATTGTTCATTAATAGCATTTATATCTTTCGGATAGGTATCAACGCTGAAATTAGATGAACTTCTCAAGCCCATATTTCGTATTTCTTTCCACATTTGTTTAGAGTTGCGCGCGGAAGAAAATTTTGAATTAAAAAATTTTGCTTTTTCAATTTTGATTTCTGAAGCAACTTTTTTACGAAAATATTTGAAACTATTCAAAAGGTCGGGAGTTCTATATCTTTTCCAGCGCTTATAGAAATGGTCACGCTTATCCATAGAGTCTCTAATGTTTTTGTTGAACCATGGCTTATCAGAGACTTTTGCTGTAAAAGATTTAATGGGAATATGATCATGAAAAAGCTTCAAAATGTTCATTTCCATAAAAGAAATTTGGTCGTCTACAGACGTCATTAAAAAGATTTGGTTCCAGTCGACTTCTCTGGTGGCTGTATCTAAAAGAAGGGTGTTAATATTATTAAAGTCACGATATGTAATTTTTTGTGAAGTTTTCTTTAGCTGAAAATCATATGTTAGGAATAATAAATCATGTTTAGAAAACTGCGCCGCAGTAAGCTGATCATATAAACGTACATTCTCCAAATTATCGACAAAAAATAGATCAAGAAGTGTGCTGCTATGTGCAGTATAGTGTGTGGGGATAGTTGTATTGGTTGGGAAAACTCCAAGGGATCGCATATTGTTAATAAGGTTTGATTCAGCAAGCACATTACTATTAAAATCACCAGCAATAACAATATTTGAATATGCAACTGCGGTGGTTTCTAGAACTTCAATAAGGGGCAAGACATCAATATTTCTATGGGGCCTGTACATGCAGCCCAACAGCAATTTGTCATTGGGACCTTTAACTTCAAGTAATAAGTACTCCAGTTTGCAATCAGGGGGCGACTTTTGCACTTGCTTAGTCGAGATACTGTTTAACACGTATATTGCCACGCCACCTGCATGGCTTTTGCGATCGGCCCTGTGGACCTTATATCCAGAGAGCCTGATTAAACTGTCAGGAATGTCAGCTTGAAACCATGACTCAGATACACAAATCACGTCTACTCCACTATCCTCAAATATTAGTCTAAATTCATCAATTTTTTTGTAAAGACTTTGCGCATTAATATGAACAACCTTTATCCCAGGTTTTTGGGCACATAAGACTTTGATGAGGGTACGAAGATCGCCACTGGAAACATTAATATCATGTTGATTGAATATCATCTAAAAAAATAAAATGAATTATATTGAGGAGCAACGCCAGGAACCTTAGAAGAATCGCATACTTACAGTCTGATTTGGTAGATGAAGGAGGGAAAGTGCTACAGAGTAAAAGATTAAAAGTTGGTGAAGACCTGAAAAATTCTAATAAAGGAGTAGAGCATTCAGTGCAAGAGAAAATAAAAAAAGAAATAAGACATATAGAGCAGCTGAAAGAGAAAAGATAGGAAAAATAAGAAAAATTCAATTGGGGCAGTATACAAAACTTAAATACTATTCTGAACATGCTTATCGTAGGGCGTAGACGGTAGCAGAGCTTCACGTTATTATTGTAGATTGGAGCGAAAACAATTCTCTGTCAATATTCTGTTATCAGCAGAATGTTGTAGGCATGTTAATGCTTTTAAAGTCGTCAGAGAATCCACCTGTACAGCTTCATCACTGCTTTTCATTTTTATGTAAACCAAGCCGCGTCTAGTGAATGCACTATGAATTGTTTTTTCCCTTTTCAAACGGATCGCAGCCCGGAGAATGCTGTAACTCTCATTTGTAATGCTCTCATTAACGTAGAAAATAGCATTAGAGTTGATGCCAATTATGCTCAATAGTAAGCTCTCCTTTCGAGAGCGGCGAAATACAGCTATGGCCCTCAAAATTGCATTGCGGTCATAAGCAGAACTCAACGTTACCAATATATCAGGGTCAACGGCAGTCGGTACGTTAGATCTTCTCGGGAAACGATAGATATTGGTGATTGGTGGTACAGGCATGTTAATCGCATCACAAAGCAGACGAAACATTTTTCTCAGATCCTCACCATCGTTGTAGGGTATGCCGTGCAGACGCAGGTCGCAAGAAACTGCTTTATTTTCATGTTTGGCCAAACGGTCGCGCAGATTGTTTACTTCCTTCTTTAGAGTTTGGGACTCGATTGAGTGAATCTCCAGCTGCTCAACTCTCATTGCAATTGATCCCAATTCACGCCGAAACTCACCCATTTGCTGGTTAAGAACACCAAGAATGTTACACTCAGATTCCTGTATTTTAGCAGCAATTAAATTGCTCTGCTTTTCCAAGCGCATGTCGATCAATTGGAGTAATCGAGGAGTTGCGGTGTAGTCCGAGAGCTTCGGAGTATTGTGAGCGGGAGTGAGCGCTGCAGAGGTACGTTTACCGGCAGGTGTAGACATTTTCTCTCAGTAGATGATATACTCGTTGATATGAAAGATAAGTGCAGCGGGCAGAGAGAGAGCAATTGAGCGAGCGTTGACAATCGTAAAGCCTTATGTAGAGACTATGCAGTTGACATTCAAATAAGAATTTTAAGCACTGAGCCAAATTTATAGTAGAAAAATCGAAGAGACATGGATCACAGCCGACTAAGGTTTGGTTTAATATAGATTTTGTAAATTAATACCACGTTTTAGCTATTTAAATTTAAACTTTATTAGGAGCTAGCAAAAACACGTCAGTGCGGCTTAAGAACTCGTTACTCTTATTGATGTATAAACATCAGAGACATGCAGGAATGAGTAAATCAATGGGTACATCATTGAATACTTGCGTCAAAGTAGTATTTTGGAGTATTTCTGCGATTTATTTCCTTACTATGTACATATTATTTTAATTATGTTTTTATTCATGAGCATCACTTTGGCATATCCCAGTTAAGGAGACTGGAAACAATTTACTGGTTACTTATCGCGAAAATTCAACACTAGAAATATGTGTTTACAGAATATGCATTGGTGTTAGTAGCTGCAACATTTGCTCATATGTGTTAGTGAGTTTCGGTAGCAGTTTCTTGCTGGGTACTTTACTTTCGCTTGTACTGAGATGTCAAGTAATCAAGTGCTCAGGGTTGCATGCGACTTTCCTGGTTTACTTCGCCATAGAAATGAACATGTCCATTTTCTATGCGAAGTAAATGCCAGGGGCCGTACTCTGTATTGCGATGCGATACGCAAATCGATGCGATAGCTTATTTCAAGTCGCAATTGGAATGGTTGTTTGCACATATTTCCTTTTTCAGTTTAATTTGTATGTTGGAAATGCATTTCCGAACCTTTCAGTTCATTTTTACGAATCAAAAACTATAAAAAACCGTTCCAATTGCTACTCGAAATAAGCTATCGCATCGATTTGCGTATCGCATCGCAATACAGGGTAAGGCCCCAGGACAGCTGATTGCGGCACATTTTTCAAAGTAAATACTGACACCGACTTCGAAGGTGTTAAATTATTGGCATACTTTAAAGAAATGCAAAATATGAATTGGTTTGGATATGTTTATATAAACCACACACAATATTTTCTTGTATTCTTTTGAGATAAGATAGAGTTTAAATGCTTTCAAGAAGCATTCATTGTTTGCTGTTGTTTTTATTTTTAATTATCATCTGTTTTATAGAGGTCCACAATAGAAATGCACAATCATTTGTAGTATGTCGCCCCAACATAGACTACTTTCATTGTATGTCTTTAGTAATATCAGTTTGTGTAATTTCCTCATTAAACTGTTTTATCTACACAGAATATGTACTCTGGGCTTATCAAATTGGGAAAGACAATTAAGTATTTTTAAAAATGTACGAATGTAATCTCATGCGGCGTTCATGCTTTAATACAGACTTACCCTACTGAGCCCGTACGGGAAATTTGCATATATGGGTATTAACAGAAAAATGTTAAGCATATCTAACTGCCTTTCTGATCTGCATAAAATTTTGATAAGTGTAAAAGTCTGAAAAAGCACATTTTGCACATTCTTCAATTCGGGACTTAAAATTGCTGAAGTTACTGTCACGTCCGTTAGGAAATACCCATGTGGGCACTGCTGCCCGCGAGCAAGCCGGAAATAGCGAAATAAAACAATTTTTTGTACCTATAACAATTTTGCTGACCAATTACCAAATTTAAATTTGAAAATTGTTGGTATTCTGTATTTGACCATTTTGGTCCTTTGATTTGCTGTTAATAAAATTGCTTTATTTACTACATATCGCACACCCTCTTCTAAGGTGACACAACTCAAAATTTCTCATTTTTCAGAAAACGCAAAAAAAAACAAAATGCTTCGCAGTGTCAATCAAAGCAAGAAGAAAAGCATTGACGGGATATTGCGGCTTTTTATAATAACCAAAACGGAATATGTAGAGCTTTTTGTGCAGTAAGAGAGGTGAACTATGAACATGTTCGATATGTTAACTCGAAATTGGCGATTTTTGAGTTGTGTCACCTTAGAAGAGGGTTATTTTATAGCAGATATTTTAACAAAACACAAAATTTCGTTTTCCCAAAATGCGATTAAGGCACAAACCTTAACCAATGCCCATCTGCCGATTGAAATTTATTTGTAAGAAACAGCTGGCGTTTAGATCAAGGGGCTTTTTGAAAGATTATTTTGGCATTCGTATATTTAAATTTTAAAATATTCAGTCGTTTTGATATTTAGAAACAGATGTTTTGTGAATGTGTTGCCAACTTCTCTCTTCTTAACCAGAACCGACTAATTAGACATTGAGAAAATGAAATTGCTTAACCGACACATTTAATCATTCAAGTAATTTAACTGCCGGTTAGTTAATCTAGACTTTAACCAGACATTCAGAAAACGAGCCTAAGTTAGTCAGAAAGTCGGGAAACATATAAAATGAAAGCACTCCGTCGAATTCCCTTTTCCCGTATTCAAAGTATAAAAGTCTAGAATTCCCAATATACGAGCTTTCTGCAAACTCAGGAAATAAATTTCCCAAAAAGCTAATTTATATGTAATTTTCTCCTTCTTTGTAAGCGGAACTATTGGGCGAAAAGCTCTCAATCTTCCCTTTGCTCACTAATCGAAAAAGGTGTAGAAATATAAAGCTTTAGGAAAGCTAACATTTAACATTCTTTGTATTTTGTTTTTTGAATCTATTAGGAATAATCATGTTACGATATCAAAGAAAGAATTCATGCAGGGCAAAGTTAGTTTTCCATGCGGCTTAGCAACCCAGCACATATTTATTAGCACAGAGATGAGTGCGCGCGTGCGAAATAAAACAACAAAACGAGTTGCAACAAATTAATTGAAAAATCAAAATTAGACACGTCTTGTGAAGAACTGGAACTTAAAAAACAAAAGTGGCTAAACAGAAATTGAAAAAATACTAATAGTTTGTAATGGGTCGAGTGATCAGGTACCTATCTTGGTACTGAGCTGCTCAACTCGATACTTTTTTGGTCATGAAAACACTTAAGCTAACAGCTGACTCATGCTCGGTCTCTTTTTTTTCGTTTCCGGTAGCCCGAGTGATAATATTTGTATATACAGGGTGTCCCGGGAAAAAGTGTACAAAATGAAACCCTCGATAGGTCGATGCAATACGAGTAGTTTTTGCTTCTAGTACATATCCTGGAAAAAAATGGACGCCGTCCTCCTCGAGCCACGCCCACAAATAAGCCCACAAATAAGGGCTTATCGTAACTTGTGAAGTAAAAGGCGCAGAAGCTTCAAATTCGCACAATAGGTTGACCAAGGCGAATGAAAGGTGAAGGAAAAAATTTTATGTTGCCCTCCCACTGTCACGCCCACAAATAGAGAAGCAAAACATAGTGCGCTCATAATGTCGGGACGCTGGGTATTTCAAAGTCGGGCTTGACCGACTTTAGCTTTCTTACTTGTTTATACTTGTTCAAAGTTGCTGTCGCGCCGCGTAAACGCCGACTAATGCACGGCGACAATTAATTACTCATTACTTCACAGACAGAAAGAACGAACTCGGCTCTTCCGCGATTTTAGCGACAGCGAGGGTCACTAACGAAAAAACGGCGATTCGATCGACAGGCTCACGACCAGGCTCCCGGAAAATCAATTCGAAAAAGAAAAAGAAAACCCAAATTTTTAAATTAAAAGAAAAAGACAAAAAAATACTCTCTAAAACTAAGTACGGCAAGAAGCCGCAGCGCTCGAATTTTTTATAATCAACTTATAAGTGCTTTTTCAATTCTTTATTATACCGGCAAGAAGCCTAACCTTTTTTTTTGTGTTCGATATCTATAAACGCGAAGACGCATCGCGCAATTATATATATAAGTCATCAGTGAATTTTCCTTTTTTTTGTTCAATCGTATATACACCGGCAAGAAGCCTAACTTTGTTTTGTTTTGTGCGAGATCTAAACGCGAAGACGCGTCGTGCAATCTTCGCAATCCACCCCATCGCGCCTCCTGCATTCCATCTCATCGAAGTGGATCAAACCGACTTCACCGTCTCCCGAAAGGCTGAAGGTACGTGCCACTTTTATTGTTATATTTATCTCCCTCGACGAGGGTGAATTGTACATTTGGCGATCCTGAGCCAGGAGTCTGGAATCAGACTCTGGTGGACCATTTTTCAGAGGAAGGGTTGGGAAAGATCAGTCCACGCCGGCCACGTGCAGGGGAATTCGAGTGCCCTTCAGATGTCATTCCCGCACTACAAAACCACAAGTGCATAATCACGCGCCAAGCTGGTGGACCGACCTTTTTCCCCCTCCCTCCTCTAAGCTAGCATTCGCGCGTACCTGAATGCTAGTTCGAAGACCAAAAAGAGCAACCAAAAAGAACAAATTTGGCTGCGAAAATTGAGCAATAACAACAACAAGCGACCGGCGCCAAGCCGTCTGTTTGTCATTGCGACGTTTCGTCGCTGAGTCTAGTAGACGGCGAGTCACTCGATCAGTGAGCGGTGGTTGTTGTTGTTGGCTGTTGCATTCGGTGCTTTGACTAAGACAAGTCGTATACATATAATCATTTCATACACACACGGACGTACATACTTACGTGTTCGCTGGACGCAATAAAGAGTTGATTGCGTTGAGCATCGAAGAGACAAACAAGCGACGAGACATACATACATACGTAAGCTCGAAGTCAGCTTGCTTTGGTCGATTCTAGTGGTTTATTTTGCCGTTGACGAAGATTCGCTATTCGTGTTGCGTTTCATCTTTAATAAACATTTGCTACTTGTGTTTTATTTTAATTGGGGTTGTAGGTGAGGTGTTGCGAATAAAGGAGGTCTTGTTTTATTCCGATACGCTACGACCGGCATTGGTCGTTCTTATTATGGTTTGTGCGCTTTAATTTATATTATAATTTTTCAAAGAATTCAGTTGAAGACGACAAATATTTCTCCAACCTTTTCTGCTAGTACGCTACAACCAGCACTGGTCGCATCGGTGTCCCTGCTGAGTATTTTTCTCCCGTTTGGTTTATGGAATTCAATTGGAGTCGAAAACAATTGATAAACCAGTTCCCGCAAATACGCTACACACAGCAGCGGTCGCCTACTTCACGCCGAACAAAACCGTAAATATTCCAATATTCACCGAGCCTTATAAAAATTATTGGAGGCGCTACAACCGGCATTGGTCGCCACTATACATCGAAAATACAATTTTACGGGATTTTAGGAAATTTATATCGCAACGCAGGAATATTGAATATTCGCTGCCACGGTTGCATATTGTTCAATAAATAAATATAAACAATCCTGTGTGGTCAGGCGATTTCCCAGCCACATTTTCTCCCCCTTTCATTAAATTAATTCCGTTATAATGTCGCCCCCAGTTTTATAGAAGCTGCCGAAGATCTAGTGCAGGTATGCAAGGATTTATCCAGCGGTGATGCGGCGAATCAAACTGACTCTCTGCTGCACTTCAAGATAGAAGAAATCGATTCTTATTGGCGGACTGCCAAGAATGCCTTCCAAGTGGCTCGATCAGCTGAAGGAGCGAATGCCGAAGCGAATGCCGAAGCGTATGCAACGCTCCAATCCACCCTAACGCACTGTCGGAATACGTACCTCCAGACCAAGGCACATCTACAAGAAATGATAAAGCTAATGAGCATCGAGACGCTGCCATTATCCAGCACCCATGCGCCGCACCAAATCGATCAACTGGAATCTGATGACTATATAAGGGTGCCCCCGTGTGATGTCATGACCTTTTCCGGTGGATACAACGAATGGCCAGCGTTCCGCGACATGTTCACTGCCGTGTACGTGAACAATCACCGATGTCCACCCGTACAAAAATTGTTCCATCTCCGAAATAAGACAACAGGCCCCGCCGGGGCCATTGTGCAAGGATACCCGCTCGTTGGGACCAATTTTACGCCGGCGTGGAGGGCTCTCAAAGCGCGCTACGAAAACAAGCGCATCCTAATCGACCATCAGCTGAAAACACTGTTTGATCTGCCAGCAATTGAAGAAGAAACTAGTGAAGGAATTCTGAAGATCCAAAACACCGTCAACGATTGCATTGCGATGATGAAGAGTCAAGGTGTTACCGATTTCTGGGGCGCGATGTTAGTCCATTTCTGTTCCAGCCGACTGCCAGCTACCACGATCGCCCATTGGGAGCAGTCACTTTCGACGCATCGAGAGTTGCCAACATGGGAGCAGATGAACACGTTTCTCAGCAACCGTTTCGAGGTCGTTGAACGCCTCGCCAGCTTCACCAAAGTGAAAGCCCCCGTTCTCTCCTCTAGCCCAGTGACTCCTTCGGCCAATGTGTTCCATACCGAGGGAAAATATAAGGTTTCTTGCGCATTATGTAATGGCAATCATCGACTGCGACAATGTGACACGTTCCTGGGACTCTCGGTCGACGACCGAATCCAATTCATCTCGAAACATAACAGATGTCTCAACTGCCTTGCTGCCAATCACCTGAAGGCCCAGTGCCCCAGCACATTCCGCTGTGCGAAATGCAAGAAGCTCCACCATACCCTGCTCCATTTTCCTAACTCAAGCTCAGCCCAGAATAATTCGGTTTCATCTTTTCAGTCTAACCAGGTGTCCGGCCCGTCGACGACGAGCCAATCCGTGCAGGCTTCCGCACAACAGACGAAGATGATGACCACTGTGGCAGCTAACAGTGGTGCTACTTCTAATGCACATGCGCATGTGGCCACCAGCCAACATCAAGTGCTATTGCCGACGGCTTTAGCCCATATTGTACATCAAGGAGAACGATTTCTGGTGCGGGCACTCTTGGATCAAGGCTCACAGCGAACATTCATAACGGAACGGATTCAACTCCAGTTAGATTTGCCTGCATACGCGATGACTTGTAATATATCTGGCATGGGCGGGCAGCAAATCCAAATCGCAAAAAGAGAGTGCGCCCTCACGCTTGCATCGCCCCGCTCTGACTTCGCCGAAAACATCAATGCCATCGTGCTGCCGAAACTGACAAATTGGCTACCGTCATCGAAAATCTCGAATATCAATTTGAAGGATGTAGAGTCGCTCGATTTAGCTGATCCAAACTTCTTGTCGCCCAACCGCATCGATATGATTATTGGATCTGATCTTTTGCCAAAGATCGTATTGGCCGGCATGCGCATAAATATTAGTGGAAGTCTGCTTGCACAAAACTCAGTTTTCGGCTGGTACTTAAGTGGACCCATCGCCGATGAAAATGTCCACACCTTCACCACCACCGTCTCCGCCGGAGATCACCATGAACGGCTCCACGAGCTGTTAAAATCCTTTTGGGAACAGGAAGAAGTTCCCAACCATCCGCAGCCTCCGCCGGAGGATGCTTATTGTGAGGAGCTATATGCTCAAACGACCTATCGCCACGAAACTGGCCGCTATGTCGTGCGTCTGCCGTTTAAAAGCGAATTTTCCAAATCCACTGTACGTCTAGGTGCCTCTCGATTTGGAGCGCTTAACCAATACCGGAATTTAGAGCAACGGCTCGCACGGCAGCCACTCATGCGTGACACATACAACGCCGTGTTGCTCGAGTATCTCAAGTGCGGACACATGGAGAGATGCTCCGCCTCCGAAATTTCTAAGGATAATAATTTCTTCTCATTCTACCTTCCACATCATGCAGTGCTGAAGCCTGAGAGCACGACAACCAAGGTGCGGGTCGTTTTCAACGCGTCGCAGAGAACAACATCCACGTTATCCCTCAATGACGTCCTCCATACCGGACCGGGGCTGCAAACGGATTTGGTCATCTTATTGTTGAATTGGCGCACCTATCGATTCGTTTTCAATGGCGATATTGAGAAGATGTACCGTCAGATCATGGTCCACGACGACGATCGACCGTTCCAGCGCATCGTCTTTCGAGAAACTGTCGATGCTCCCGTTCGCGACTACGAGTTGAAAACGGTAACTTTCGGCGTGAATTGTGCGCCTTTTTTTAGCAATACGGACGCTCCATCAGCTAGCCAGTGACGCTGAACAGGAGGCCCCGCGAGCTGCCGCGATACTACGGCAAGAAACCTACGTCGACGACGTATTGGCGGGAGGACACTCACTGGAAGACGCCTGCCAGGCAAAATCGCAACTTATCCGCACGCTCAGTTCCGCAGGATTTCCGCTGCGGAAACTGACAGCCAATCATTCGAAATTGCTGGAAGATGCCGAGCCTTCACATCTCTTGGACGCAGAGTTCTTGAAATTTAAATCGGCAAGCGACGCAAAAATGTTAGGCATCCGCTGGAACGCAATAACTGATTGCTTTTCTTACAAGTTAAGTGCTCAATCCGCCACCGCCTCCACCACCAAGAGGCAAATTCTATCCGATATCGCGAAACTTTTTGATCCGGCAGGATGGCTCACTCCGATCATCATTCGAGCTAAGGTCCTGATGCAGCAATTGTGGTTGGAGGGCACCGCGTGGGATGAACGAGTCACCAATGAAGCGCTAGAACGTTGGCATGCATTTGTGTCGGATCTGCCATTTATTGAGCAGATTCAGATCCCGCGATGGCTGCAATATGAACCAGAATCGGAGGTCCAACTCCACGGATTTTGTGACGCGTCCGAGCGAGCATACTGTGCCGCCATCTACGTGCGAGTGGAACATCGCGGCTACATCTATGTTCACTTGCTTACTTCCAAGTCGAAGGTGGCTCCGCTTCAAACAGTCAGTCTACCCCGGCTCGAATTGTGCGCCGCCGTGCTACTTTCTAAATTGATAAAAAATATCACTGGTCAACTGCGCATCCATCAACATGAAACCTTTCTATGGACGGACAGTTCCATCGTGATCGCATGGCTGAAACGGCCGGCCAACGCGTGGAAAACGTACGTAGCCAACCGAATCTCGCAAATTTTGACCAATGTAGGCAATTCACCATGGCGCCACGTACGATCAAAGGATAATCCGGCCGACTTGGGGACACGAGGAGCCTTGGCTCAGGACTTACACGGGAATCTGCTTTGGTGGAAGGGACCACCATGGCTATCGAGAGTGGCAGATGAATGGCCGCAAAGTGAAGCACCAACGGCCCCAATCATCGAAGAACGCAAAACGACTGTGTTTACGATCACCGTCGAAAATGATGAGCTGCTAGCGCGATTTTCCTCATACGATAGAGCGTTGCGAGTCACCGCGTACATGTTGCGATTCTGCAAGCAAGCCCGCAAAGAGCTGGCGCCAAGTCCAACGACACTCATCCTCTCACAAGACGAAATGCATATCGCACGCAACCGGCTCATCTTAATGTCGCAAACGATGCACTATCCACTCGAATATCTGGAGCTAAGTGAAGGTAAACCGATCGGAAAGAAGAGCGAATTATTGACGCTGAACCCCATGCTGGATGACGATGGCCTCTTGCGAGTGAACGGTCGCCTGATCAATGCCGATCTGACTACAGATGAAAAATATCCCATCATTTTGCCGGCCGCGTCACGATTCTGTCGTTTGTATCTGGACTTCATGCATAAAATGCTGCTGCATGGGGGTGCTCAACTCATGTATCGCATGGTACGCCACCAGTTCTACGTCCCGCGTCTGAAACGGAAGATTAAGAGCTGCATCAGCCGCTGTCACACATGCGCGATCCACAAACAACGCTTGAGAACCCGGATGATGGCCGCATTGCCAGCAGAAAGAGCCACTTTATCGCTTCCATTTACACACACTGGAGTGGACTTCGCTGGTCCGTTCGACATTAAAAGCTCCGCCGTCCGTACAGCTCCATTCCTTAAGGGATACGTCTGCGTTTTTGTGTGCTTCGCCACCAAAGCTATTCATTTGGAACTTTGTTCAGAAATCTCAACCGCGGCTTTTCGAGCCGCTTTCGACCGCTTTGTCGGACGACGTGGATTACCCAGACGAATTTTCTCGGACAACGGTCGCAATTTCATCGGTGCGAAAAATAATTTGGATGCTGAGTTCACACAATTTCTCTCCAGAGCCGCGGATGATCTTCAGCAAAAATACTCCATCCAAGGCTTCGAGTGGCATTTGATTCCCCCTCACGCACCTCATATGGGTGGATTGTGGGAGGCCGCCGTTAAGAGCTTTAAAACGCATTTTGTGAAGGTAGCCGGCCCCCATAAATTCTCGTTTGAAGAGTTCACCACGCTATTGGCGCGCATCGAGGGAGTCCTCAACTCACGTCCGCTCACCCCGATGTCAGAAGATCCGGACGATTTGTTAGCATTGACACCGGGGCATTTTCTGCGAGGAGCCCCGCTGACAGCATGGCCCGAGGAATCGCAAGCCGAATTGCCACTCACCACACGATGGGAACGGGCGAAGATTCTATATCACCGCTTCACTCAACGATGGAAAATGGAATATCTCCTTAACCTGCATAAACGAGATAAATGGAAAATACCACAACCCAATCTCAAAATCGGGGATTTCGTTGTCATAATGGATAATCAGTTACCTCCATTCGAGTGGCGAAAGGGAAGAATTGTCGAAATACATCCCGGAGACGATGGTCTCGTACGCATTGTTGACGTGAAAACACAATTTGGCACCATGACACGGCCAGTTACCAAACTTTGCCTCTTGCCAGTCGAATTATCTGAAGAATTATGACTAGCTCCTCCCCATTCGCAACACCTCCCCCTCCCCCCTTCTTCCATGCCCAAAATCTATCTTTGCATTTACACCTTCTGTACCTTTCAGCCGGACAACATGAATCAGCTCCCGATCTGCCCGATATGCCCGGTCGGCGCCCGCCGGCACCATCTGGAGGACTGCGGCCGCTTTCGAAGCTTACCGGCCGAGCTGCGCTTGCGGACGGTGCAGGTCCACAAGTGCTGCCTGTCCTGCATGGCGCCGACGCACCTTCGGAGGGATTGTTGGTGGCCGCGACGGTGCAAACATTGCGGAGAGGACCACCACCCGCTGCTCCATCAACAGCAACATCGGCCCCGAGCGCTGAGTGCCGGTCCGTGGCGCCCCCCAACAGAGCCGCCGGAGCTCATTCCACTGCCCGTGCGCCGAAGACGGCCCAGCCGGCGTCAGGGACGGCCATCTCAACGCAATCCCTCGCCTCGACATCGACGCTCTCCGCCACTCCAGCGCAGCCCATCGGCCCGCCGCCACCAGTCCCGACCACGTCGCCGTACATCCTGTCCCCAGCGAACCCGACGCCCAGCTCCGCCGCCGACGCGATCGGTCATCCCAGCAGGGGCTTCACGGGCCACCGGCAGAAACAGCCCGCCGCCGCCACGAGATCGCCACCGTCCGCTCAGCATGTCCCGTCGGAGTTGCCGGGTTTGCTTCGCGCCATCCTCCCGGGGATCCACCGCCTTATCGTCACCGGCGAGCCGAGACCGATATGAACCCCCCGAGGCAGAGCAGGCTGTTATAAGGGAGGTGATCAGCGAAGTTCGGGAGTTTCTGCTCAGCCGCGAGAGGTAAGCAGGAAAAATTGTTGCGTAGCGCAAGGCGGGCAGTATGTTCAAAGTTGCTGTCGCGCCGCGTAAACGCCGACTAATGCACGGCGACAATTAATTACTCATTACTTCACAGACAGAAAGAACGAACTCGGCTCTTCCGCGATTTTAGCGACAGCGAGGGTCACTAACGAAAAAACGGCGATTCGATCGACAGGCTCACGACCAGGCTCCCGGAAAATCAATTCGAAAAAGAAAAAGAAAACCCAAATTTTTAAATTAAAAGAAAAAGACAAAAAAAATACTCTCTAAAACTAAGTACGGCAAGAAGCCGCAGCGCTCGAATTTTTTATAATCAACTTATAAGTGCTTTTTCAATTCTTTATTATACCGGCAAGAAGCCTAACCTTTTTTTTGTGTTCGATATCTATAAACGCGAAGACGCATCGCGCAATTATATATATAAGTCATCAGTGAATTTTCCTTTTTTTTGTTCAATCGTATATACACCGGCAAGAAGCCTAACTTTGTTTTGTTTTGTGCGAGATCTAAACGCGAAGACGCGTCGTGCAATCTTCGCAATCCACCCCATCGCGCCTCCTGCATTCCATCTCATCGAAGTGGATCAAACCGACTTCACCGTCTCCCGAAAGGCTGAAGGTACGTGCCACTTTTATTGTTATATTTATCTCCCTCGACGAGGGTGAATTGTACAATACTTTTGTTACGACTATCGGTTTCATTGACGTATTGTTTCGAAAAAATGTAAATTGTTAGGCAGCAAAAAATTGGAAATATAAAAACCCCCCCGTCTGAAAATCCTGGCTACGTGCCTGCCACTAATGTATAAAACGAAAGTAGTAGCAACTCCCAAGTCGGCGGGTTCGATCCCCGGTCAGGCAGGCTTAATTTTTTTTTTTTTTTTTTTTTTTTTAACATATACCATAACATTTAGGTAAATAATATTTGAAAACCTTACAGGTATAAAAAGCTTTAAAACTAACATTTTATGCAAAAAAAAAATACATTTTGGAAAGCCGGGATGGGGCCCTCCCTTCTCTCTTATTTATAAGGCTGAGAAGCTAGATATTTCTTTCTAGCTGTCCCTTTTTTCCTTTAATATATTTCCACTTGGCGACATAAAATAAGGCACAAATGACATAAGTCACAAAAAAAAAAAATTACATAAGGCCCAAAAAATAAAACCCAAAATTTTATGACATAAGGCCAAAAAAAAAAATGACAAGTCCCAAAAAAAAAAAAATGACAAGACCCAAAAATTTCATAGCGAAATTGTGCCTTATGTCATATGACATAAAACCAATTTTTATTTTTTTTTTAATTTTTGGGAATTATGTCATATGACATAAGGCCCAAAAAAAAAAAATTACACAAGGCCCAAAATATTAAATTCGAGTTTTTGTGTAACTTTGACCACTGATATTTCGCAAATGCGGTCTTTCCGCAATTTTGAGTCTAAATCTCCTGGTGACGCTAATCTTTTCTATATAAATTTAATATGGTACTTGACGACGTCTGTCGGGTATAAAATAGAAAATACTCAAAAACTTTAGAAATTTTAATGTAGGACACAGACTTAATGCTTACGCTATTGTGATGAGGGGGCTTCGCCCCCTGCTCGCTCGCTTCGCTCCGTTTCGTACCCCCGCTTTCTGCACGCGTTTTTTTTTTATTCGAGTTTTTGTGTAACTTTTACCGCCGATTGACCGATTGATTGATTTTACAGCTTTTAGTGCATAAGGATTAAGTTTTCCCCCAACTTTTGCCCTGACCAAGGGTTTCAACCCCTTTTTTCCGCGTAGTCCGTGTGCCCATCTCCAATCCAAACTAATAAAATCAATGAACCCACACTGCCTCTTAAAACTAAAATTTCCAAAAATGACATAAGGCCCAAAAAGTTTCCATACAAAATTGGGTTTTATGTCATATGACATAAGGCACAAATTCGTCATTTATTATTTTGGGCCTTGTGTTATTTTTCTTTTTTGGGCCTTATGGCATAATGACATAAGACCCAAATATTTTTATGACATAAAACCCAAATTTTTGGGCCTTATGTCATATGCCATAAAACCCAATTTTGTATGGAAATTTTTTGGGCCTTATGTCATTTTTTTTTGTGACTTATGTCATTTGTGCCTTATGTCATGTCCCCCTTTCTACTTACTTGAAAAATTCCCATTTGTAACACATTTCATTCGCCTGCTGTAGGATTTGAACCCGAGCCCTTCGGATTGCTGAGCGAATACGCTACCCGTACGCCAGGGAAAAATCTAATTCGCGTGCACTAAATATGTAATTTAAAGTCAAATGAAAACTATTTTCGTGTTTTTTGATAAAAGTTTTTTAAATACGTGTGTAGAGAAATTTACTCCTAAAGAATACGCATGGTGTTAAAGACATGTTTGAATACGTCCCGTACTACAGTTTTGCTATAAAATAACTACGGTCGTAATATACACGAATCGTTGTAAATTACACAACCGATTTTCGCTCAGTGTAGCTCTGCATATTCGCCCAAATTCACATCATATTGTGATATCATAGTAATTGGAAATTCGTCACAATTTCAAATCCGAACATAATATTTTTTTTAAAAGGAAATTCATTTTTTAAAATGTAAAATTGTTTTAATTTTTGAAACATTAAAGAAAAACATTTTTTTAAAAAATTTTTTGATTGGGGGATATTTTAATTCAGTATGTTTGGACTGTAAAGAGGCAACCAAAAAAATCGTCAACTTTTCATTAAAAAACACAATTCTTTAATTGTTGATACTGTAAGACAGCAACATATTTTGTTTTTCATTTTCGGGAAACTTGATTCAGGATGCACAACGCATTGGGGGAGCAAAATTCGATAAAACAATTACACATAATGGCATGTTTGATTCAAACTTAAATTGAAATTTGAAATTTTAGTTACACAAAAAGTTCATGTTTCATACAAATTCTAAGAACACGTGTGCTTTACGTGCAATTTCGACGTTTTATGTTAATTCATGCAGTTCAGCAAAACGTTGTTTGAAAATTGAACATTGGAGCTTGCGTTTTTTTTTTTTTGGTTCAGAATTTCAAGGTTTTTCAAAATTATTATATTATACAGGGTGCGACAATTATGTATTAAGACTCGAACCATATCTCAGCAACCAAGCGCGCCATCTATGTGTGAGTAGATGCGTTTTGAAGCTTCAACCTTTCTCTACTAACTGTCAAAATTTCATGGCATTTGTTTGACATTTAATATTTATTGACATTCATTTTGCAAAACACGTGTTCGTTTGATGTTGAAATTTTAACATGGAGCAAAGAGCGGTTATTAAATTCCACGCAAAAATTTTTCGCTCGGAATCAGGTCTGTGTGTTGGATCACCCGCCGTATTCACCTGATTTGGCACCGTGTGACTTCTTTCTGTTCCCAATCCTGAAATTAAAGTTGAAAGGGTGCTTTTTTGATGACATCCAGACCATACAACGGGCTTCGACGAGGGCACTGGAGGCTATTCCGAAAAATCAGCTGGAACACGCGTTTGAATCACTATCAATCGATGTAAAAAGTGTATTGAATCAGGAGGAGAATATTTCGAATAAATATACCGAAAAATTACCAGATATCGTGTTTTAATTGTGTTTTCTAGGGGCAGTCTTAATACATAATTGTCGCACCTTGTATATGGGTATTTCCACAGAAAGGTCTACCGGAAATGAAAATGCCCCAGTTCCTTAAAAAAAATTTTGGGTATGTACTATCATAGCAACACATCTGAATTCTACTATTTAAGAAGATTGGTGGTTATAGTCAGCCCTCATTTCTGTAAAACATAGCGAAAGGCTTATTTTGTTGTATTTGTATTTTTTAAATTACCTTTAAAAGTGCTTTATCTATGAAATTTGGGACATTTTAGTAACCTGATCAATGGCAGTTATCGTCCTTAAAAATTCCTATCAGAAGGATCAACCAAAACAACAACAACAAAAAATCTTTAACGAATAAGTTGATAATTATCTTCTAATTACGCAAGCTCAATTAAATATTGTTTTTGATAAAATTTATTATTGGCCCTTCTATTTATAATACCAGAATTGATGAGTTGAAAGGAAAATAGGTTAAAATAAAAGACTATTTTCATGAAAAAAAGCCTTTTTTTAAAAAAATTCACGTCACGTATGTCACGTAACGTATCATAATATGCCTCAACAAAAAAAAAGTAGAAGGAATTTTGTGGATTAAAAAATTTGACACGACAACTGCAATATTTCTCGTCATTGTTCATGAAGTTTCCTTAAAAACCTCATATTATTTAGGAAGATTTTTGCAGTGCAATAGATGAAGAAAAAACCGACTTCCGTTTTTTGTCACGTGCGTCTCAGCATTTAATAGAAAATATCTCTGGACCGCACTTTCGCTGGCCACCACATTTAACACCAATTATTCTACAGCTGAGTAACTGTCAGATAAGGGAGACAAGGAGTTGAAAAAATTGATACTTCACCGAAATTTTTTGCATCAAATGCATACGACTGTCACGTACGCACCTACGGAAATACCCATATACATATATATATATGTACCACCTTATATGGAGAAAAAAAAAGTGCGCCGTATACCAGCGAATATGACGCATTTTTGCAAGACAATAACAAAAAGAAAAAAAAATTTTTTTTCGATCGAACCTAGAGGTCGCGCATTGGTATATTTTCTTCATATCTCTGGTGTTTACAGTGGATTTTAAAGTTTGATACATCAATGTTTTTGTCGCAAAGATACCAATATGGCCTCTTTAGAAGTCATTGACCTCAGGCGTACCGTTCTAGTACTTACCCCCAAGATAAAATATTTAATAGCATACTTTCAGGGAGAATTGCTTTTTTTGGAATATTAAACGGTTATAGTTCCCTAATGCGTCATTTTACAACAACAGTGTTTTCGGAAAAATTACGAAATTTCTTAATTTTATATGAAAATTGTTGAAAGTAATGATGCAATTTCAAAGAGTACCAATTCCTTTGCAATTTGTAAAAGGAAATAAGGATTTTACTCTTTTAGTTCCAAAGCTATGTCCTAATATATTTTTGTAAACATTATAACAAAAACACGTTGCATACTTCCAGGCTTACATTTGAAAATTTCGTTGCCTATATGATAGCCAATCAATATTAAATAGACTCAAAATGACGAATTTTTCATGAGCATTAGTTTTCTGCTAAATTTTTCGCCGTGCTATTATCCCTTTTCCTAAAACCTCTTGCTATAAGACGAATTTACTTTGTCCTTGAATATTTTCCTAGATTGTGAAAAATAGGTAAGTTCTAACTACTACTATGGATTAGTTAACAATTAATTTCCTATCTTCACTTCACCCTAGATATGTCTTCGCTAAGAAAAAGGATTTGTGTGGCTTGTGGGTGCAATGATAGTTTCCTTTAGCCCAGGCAAATCGCCTACAAAAATGCAGGTACTGCAAAGGTTTTTCGAATTACATCTAAACAAGAAATACACTATTGGAAAAAGCGCCCAAATAACGGCAGAGGAGTTTAAACGTACATTTGTAACAGCTCAAGAAACCGCCAGCATTTCACGCTCTGTTAAATTATTACATAAAAAGTGGCGAAATTTGAAGAAAGACACAAACAAAGAAACCAAGCGATTTTTAGAGCAGCGGAAGAAATTTCTAGCTTACTTGAATACCGCGTTCAAAATAAAACTGCTTTGCGCAAACAATACTCAAAATACAATCTGTATTTTAAAAAGCACGGAAGAAAAACAAACTGATAATGATGATGATTCGGACGAACACTACGAGCCAAATGCAAAAAAAATGCCTCAAGAAAGAAAAACGGATATATCCCAAAAACAAGAGCTTTGCTTATGCCTTGATAAGGCCGGAATTAGCTGCCGAAATGCAGCTTCAATATTAAAGTGCAACTCATTGCTTGAATTTGATGAAACACCTTCAAAACTGGCTTTCTCAAAAAGTACCTTATGGAGAGAGCGTAAAAAACAAAGGGTCATTATTTCAACTGACATCAAGAATTCTTTTGTCAGTTCTGAATTTATAACAGTTCATTGGGACGGAAAAATGATGCCTGATTTGAAAAATAAAAGGAAGAAATTCCATCGCCTCTCCATCAGCGTCACCGGGAATGGAAAATCTCAGCTTCTAGGTGTGGTACCATTGCCGTCGGGAAGAGGAGAAGACCAAGCTGAAGCAATTTACAAAATCATGCAGGAGTGGAACTTATCAGGAAATATAAAATTTATGTCGGCTGACACAACTTCCTCCAACACCGGGAATCGTAATGGTGCATTTATGCTTCTTAGCGCAAAACTCAATCAGCCATTGATTTATTTGGCATGTCTCCATCACATGCTAGAGCTTGTAGCCGGCTCGGCCTTCAAAGGATTGAAAATTGAAGAAAAAAGTTCTTCACCCGATATTCAACTGTTTGTTGAATTTAAAAAAAAAAATGGGATCATATTGATAAAAAGGACTTTTTGGATTGCATCAATGAAGAAAAAGTTAAAAAAAATTATTCGAGAAGACGAAAGATATGACATCATAGAATTTATTAAAGGCCAACTTGAATTGTCTCACGCAAGGGATGACTACAAAGAACTCCTCGAACTGAGCCTAATTTTCTTAGGATATAAAACTGAAATTTGTCCCACAATTAGATCTCCAGGAGCAGTAAGCAGGGCTCGATGGATGATGAAAAATAATTTATTCATTAAAAATTTGCATTTCCGTAATCAGCTTCGATCGTTTATAAGCGCCTTAAAGAGAGAAAAGCTTCTCGAGTTCAACGCCTTTATTTTAAAGGTGCATTTGAAACATTGGTACCTTTGCCTGTGCCCTAGATACGCTCCTTTGAATGAGCTTCATTTACTACAGCAATTAGCCAATTACAAACAATTTAATAAAGAAGTTTCTATCTCTACATTAAACATGTTTTTGCGACACCAATGGTATCTTTCGGGAAAACTAGCTGCACTAGCATTCTTCGATGAACGCATCGAATTAAAAACTTTGCGTTTGATGGCCAAAAATGTAAACTCCCCAAATGATCCAAACGAGGAATTCAAATTAACAGAAGATGTGCTGGATCAAACCAAAATTGAAAATTTGATTTCGAAAGAAAGCTTAACCCTTTTCGAAGCATACATTATCGCTTTCAATTTTTTGAAAACCGATCCTGGAAAGTGGAATCAAAATAGGCAATACCAAAAAGCAAAACGATTAATTGAACAACTGCAAGTGGTAAATGATATTTCGGAACGTGGAGTAGGTTTAGCAAGTACTTATACCAGTGCAACAACCTGCGAGTTGAACTTCCAGAATTTATTATTGAGCGTGGACCTTTATCGAAAAACATCTAATAAATGACTTCCTTAAATCACTTTTTAATCTGTTTTTTGTTTTTGTTAAATTTAAGTTTATGGGTAATTAGTTTAAAATGGTAAGTGCCGGAATGTCTCAAACGCATTTAGGTTCGCAACCACAACTTTTAAGATTCTGAATACTCCAACGCTAATGCCGCCAAGGTAAAAGTTAGGAAAAGGGATAATAGCACGGCGAGAAATTTAGCAGAAAACTAATGCCCATGAAAAATTCGTCATTTTGAGTCTAAAAGCTTCCAAAAGGTGCATCTTTCGCTGAAGTAAGGACATGGTGTAAGATGTGGCTATTTTTTTTTATCGTCATTTACCATGTTTTCACGACCCGCTAGATACGTGTTCACCCGACACACTTTAATCTATCTGTCTCTGTTTGCCCACACCATTTTTATTGGTGGCAAAAAAAGACAGATAGTCTTCAACGTGTCGAGTAAATACGTATCAAGTGGTCATGTAAACATAGTATGTAATTGATTAAGTCACATAAACATTAACTGAATGAGTCAGTTAATTGTTTTAGTGAAAAAAGCACGTATGCGGCACAACGACACATGAAGGGAAATAAAAAATTTAAACCGTATCGCAAAAATACATTGCATACTCTAAGGCTAAATTTGTAAGGACCCACCTTTAAATCAAAAATGTAAAAAAAAATTGTCTTTTTGGAATCTATTTTTTAGATGCCGATAAATGAAAAAGAAACATGTATTTTTGCTACAAAAATATTTTTTTTAGGTTTATAGGTTTACAGAATCTTAGTTTCCTTACCAATCTTAAAACTATATAGGAATGAGTCTTAGAGGCGTTAGTTTTCTTTAGTTTGAGTGGTACTTCATTTGAATTGGTCGATGCATGGCCGAGTTCTGCTCAAAAAATCTATAATATCCCCGAAAAAAAACGTTTCTTTTTAAAAAAAATTAATATAAAATAAACGATTCCATGAACAAATTTTTAAAATATTATTTTCGTGTTTAGAAGGCCAAAGTCTATGGGAAAAGTGCATTGAGATCTCCTGTACACGCCAAAAATTGTTATTTGTAAACTAGTGTTATTTTTGAATTGAGGAAATATATTTTAAATACTCTAAGTTTTATACTGTGTTTACACCACTAAATGTAAAAAACCTCTAAGAAAAGTTAGAAAAAATAATTGTTTTCAAAATACAACAGAAACTAACTAAAAATGGCCGGGTTTGGCCGGCCTGAGACGTATTGCACATGATAGGTAAATTGTTTACTATAATAATAACAAATAAGAAAGCTAAAGTCGGTCAAGCCCGACTTTGAAGTACCCAGCGTCAAGATATTATGAGCGCACTATGTTTTGCTTCTCTATTTGTGGGCGTGGCAGTGGGAAGGCAACATAAATTATTTCCCTACACCTTTCATTCGCCTTGGTGAACCTAACATATGTTGCGAATTTGAAGCTTCTACGCCTTTTACTTCGGAATTTACGAAAAATCTTCATTTGTGGGCGTGGCAGTAGGCGGGCGACATACATTTTTTTCCTACACCTTTCATTTGCCTTGGTGAACCTATGTTGCGAATATGACGCTTCTACGCCTTTTACTTCACAAGTAACGATAAGCCCTTATTTGTGGGCGTGGCTCACGGAGGGCGGCGTCCATTTTCTTACAGGATATGTCCCTTTTTGTAGTTTACCAGTACACCAAATATCAATGGAATGTGTTGAGTGGTTCGCAAGTTACAAGCATTTTACTGAAAACACATTATATTCATTTGTGGGCGTGGCAGTGGGCGGATGTCTCCCTTTTTCACTTAGGACCATATTCGGATCCCGATATACCTGTGTGCCAAATTTCGACTTGATTGGTCCAGCCGTTTCGGAGGAGATCCGACCACGGACGGACGGACGGACGGACGGACGGACATGTCTAAATCGATTCAGTTTTTGATCCTGATCATTTCTATATATAACATATATGTCTATATCTTCGGAGCTTAGTTCTCCCTGTTACAAGATTCGCACAAAACTAATATGCCCCGCTTACGCTGGGTATAAAAACCAGTATTTAATATAGCTACAGAAATGATAAAAACCAATATTTTCCTTAAATTTACGAACACTCTCTAGCGGTAGAAAAATAAACAGTATAACTTTTCGAAAGCTATTAGAAGAAACAAACTAAAATTGCAAAATATAAAAGCCTACTTCTTGATTGCTATATAATTAAATATTTCAGTATATATATTGGTTGTTTGACCTAAGAGGCACTCGAGGCTCAACATAAAGTGTTTCAAAAGTTTCGGTTAGAAAAAAAGGAAAATCTGTAGAGAGCGCTGCAAAAAAGGCCTTATAACACATTTGCTTTTATCATCGGAGCCATTGCTTACAGCTGAGAGGAGTTTTGGAGGACCATATTTTTTGGGGACGGAGTCTACACTTCGATTGCTTATATATTATGAATAATCAGTATTTGGGCTCTGCAAAAATATTAAAATTTACTCAATTTTATTGACCCTGAATTATTGATGCATGGGTTAAAAACTTAATTTTTTTCGAACTTTAAGGGGGAATAGGGAAAAAAGTAGGCGTGGTTTTTTTTTACAATTTTAGTTTTTTATGATTCAAGAAGTTCAAAGTAAGGTGTGTGTGTGCCGAAGTTCAAGTTTCTGGGTCAAAAACTCACGATTTTGGCATGTTGAGTTATATGGGAGGTGGGCGTGGCAGTCGACGAATTTCCAAGATTTTTACAAAAATTCTTAGTTTTATTGAAATAAACGTCCATGCCAAGATTCATTGCTTTACGACCACTCCTCTTTTTTTGGCCACGACATATATGGGGCAAAACACGTTAAGTGCACCACCGGCAAAATTTTTTCTCCCCGATTTGGATGAAACTTGGTACAGTTGTTACGATGTAAGAGTACGTTAAATGTGCAAAAAAAGAGTAAATTTTAATCACAGGTTGCCGAGATACAGGGTGTCAAAGTTTAGATTTTTGCTTCGAAGAACATATTTCATTGAATTACAATGGGGCTAAAATCGCCTCGCTTAAAAAATTTTTCGAATGTTTCTTAAAAAAAATTTTCTGAACTTTTCGAACACAATACTTAAAAAATTTTTCGATAACGGTAAATGAGGAAAATTTGGCATTTTAGTTTTATTTCTTGATTTTCTAGGAGAGACGTCATGTTTTTATTTTTATTTTTTAATTTTGAAATAAAGCTTAGTTCTTCCCCTTTAAATTGATGCATAAATCAGAATGGGCGGACCATCATTAGTGCTCCAAATACACCTTTGAAGGTGCTTAGCTAGCATATTTCCCTCAATACCACTCTGCGCGGTCTCAAACGAAGAAAAATGTTAATCGAAAAATTTGGCCATCATTACAAACTTTTTAAATTGAGTTTAGAAGTCGCGCAGAGAACTTAAATTCTCTTCAAAAACCGCCTTAAAGGGCGCTACAAATTTCTTTTTAGTTTTTGTAAATTTCCAATTTGAGAGTTTTTCAATTTTTTCTGTATAGTCTTAGGGACAGAAAACATAAATATTGATTGCAATTCATGGGTTTTCCGGGAATAGATCGGTGTTTCACCGATCAATTGATTTATAATATATTTACGCAATTTCGTTTGCGACCGCGCCATTCTTCAAAATTCAACACTTTTTTCCACACCTGAAACGCCTAGCCCCTTATTGTCTTCAAAATCGATAGCATAATCTCTCCTATTGGCCGTGGTCATGCGGCTACGTAGTTAACGGCTTAGATGTTTTGGGTACTTCATTGTTAGGCTGATGCCTGACATAAACACCCTTACTTATTTCATTTCCCCTTCTCAGTGTAATTTTATGGAAAAAGCTCACAGATTTCCCTCTATTAACTTACCGCGGAAAGGTATACCACTGGAAATACAAAAAACTTTACGAAATTCAAAATTGCAAAAGCTCTCGCTTTTGTGCTTAGACTTTGTTTGTAAAATTTCGTTCGACAAAATTTGACTTGTGGAACATTAATTCATTTGCTACGAGTAGACAAATTTAAAATGTCACAATCAGGGTTGGGAAATCCGTTCTTTTTGATTCGTTCGCGAACGAATCGTAATCACACGAACTGAATTTTTATTTCGTTCGCAAACGAAATGCTTTTCGATCGCGAAAAATATTTTTGGTTCGTGAACGGAATCGTAAAACCAAACGAACGGAAAAAAAAAATTCGTGAGCGATTTTAATCGGAATAAGGGCCAATATTACCAAACATATTTAAAAAAATTTTTAAATTAAATAAAAAATTTTTTTATTTTAATTTTCATTTTCAACATGCAACTTTTTTAAGTATAGCAAAATGTGGCAGCACGCTCCACTGTCAGGGTAGTCAGTAAAATTCACAAATGATTGAAATATTATTTTAGAGCACGGAGCCGTGTGCGCGCGATTTTTCATCAGTCTCATATCGCTGTAATCCGAATCCATAAATTTAAAGCTATGCTTGGTTGCATTTGCGCAGATTTTTTCCGTAAAATTTTAGAATGAATGTAATCAGCTGTTTTTCTACCACTTAAAACAGGGCTGTACCATATCTTTAGAAAAAAACTTAAACGACCTGCTGAGGTAGTTTAAAATATAAAAAAAATATTTTAAAAATTTCGTTGGTGAAAATGAAAATCAGATTTTATTTTTAAAATTTATTTAAATATGCTTGGTAATATTGGCCCTTAATCGGTTCTTTTCCGTTCTCCGCAGTAGGTATGCAATTTTGTATTTTTTAGGGGTTGAAATTTTCTTCTCAATCTTGAAGAGTTTGCTGTGTATTGGCCGCTGAACAGAAATGAATTAAAAAATACAACGCACAGGTAAGAATTGTGCTCGTGCGCTAAAACCTGAACTGAATTTTTCCGTTCTCTAAAAAACTCTTTCCGTTCGGCAGCCAGCGAATTTTAAAAAATTCCGTACATAGGTAGAAAATTTTGCTCGCGAATTAAAAAACGAACGGTTCGCATAGCGAGCATTTTTCGGTTCGCGAACGGAATTTTTTCGTACCCTGGTCACAATACAGAGAATTACCTCAACACCGGCACTACGCCTTATGATTACACTGTGGTAGTCGAAAAAAAAGTAAAGACCGAATTTATTTCGGGAACGAGGGATCGACCTGCATCATTAGTTTTTTGAGTTATCGGTACGCCGCACAGTGGGATTTCTCCATACATCGTGCGGCAAAAAATAGAAGGAATAGTCCTATCACAATGTAAATTGGTATGCGGATGTAAATTGAGGTCATCAAGATATAAACTAAAATTTATTGAAATCGATTGACCCTTTCGGGTACTCCCATAGACCCCTACATGCAGTTTTGTATGGCAGCGACATCTAAGACTCAACCGATTTTAATGAAACTTTGTCAGAATGTTGTTTATACTCAAAAACGAATATATACAAAAAATGGTTCAAATCTGACAGTCCCTAGGGGTACTTCCACTGGATAACTGCCTTTTCAGTATAAATGGCATCATAGTTTCGTATATTCTCACATTCGTTAACAAAAATTTTAATATAATGTTTTGTTTTCGTAATTTCTAAGTTAGTTCTTAATTTCTTATAGAAATTGCCATCAGAAATTATAATAAAGCGTTAATGAATAATGATCATCCTTAACATATGCAATGATTTTTTTCTTAATATCCAGACATTTGCCCGGTGGGTTTTAACATAAAAATGGACTTTATCGAGACAATCGTAAGTGGGCGGTAAATTTTTTTTCATAGATCGTTAGAACAGAATCCAGACTTTTATTTTTTACCATCTAGAAGACAAAGCACGACAAAGCATATAATCCATTGAAAAAAGGAAAGACGTCATTTTCGAGGTAGAATTTTTGATAGCCCACCTCTTCTTCGATATTCAATAAAATGCCACAATTTTTATTTCCTTTTAAAAATCAAACTCTAAATTTTAATAAAAAATCGCCTTTATAGCAACAGTGGTAGATTTAATATATAATAAGATTTAGCTTAATTTTTTATATAAAAAATTATGTTTTTTGAAAAAACAGTTTTGAATTATTCTTATTTAGAGGTTTGTCTGTTAGATTAAATCGACAAATCATACAATAAGGATGGTCAAAAAATCCTATTTCTGCCGCTGAAATCCTACTGTGCGCCGTCATGCAAAAATTTTTAAAAATGTTTTTTGACCAATTTTAGCCCAGATCTATGTGTGAGTTGAAGTTTGGTATTCTAAGCTAACACCAAAATGTACTCTGAGATATTCCAAGTAATTCTTCCGAAAACACCGTTATGATAAAATGCCGAATTAGGGAGCTTAAGCTCCTCGATTTAAATTAGGGATGCGGATTGAACATAAATAGATGCAAAATCGATGTTTTTCTTCGATGCATCTGTATATTGTTACTCGATGGTTACTTTAACAATGTATCGTTTATAAAAAACCGTTTTATTGTAACGTTTGTCTGCTGCTGCTGGGTAATTCTATGCGCCTCGATGCACGCCCTTCGATGCATCGGGAAACATCGATGCATTTTTCGATGTATCGCATCGAAGAAAAACATCGATGTTTTTCGGACTGACATCCCTAATCTAAATACATATCGTCGGCTTAAAGTGTAAACCTGCTAACTAACAATTTCAAAATTTTACACGGTAAACAAAAAACACTTTTTTTTCAAGATTTCAAAGTAGGGAAGGAGACCCAAAATATGGATGGTTTATTTTGTTCCTATATGAAATCTCTTATAAATTTGATTCTGTGCACTATACAAAGTCAACTTGGAGTCACTTGTTGGTGTAAGCAGTGATCGTTGACCACAGTTGGACTTAGCAGTTTTACTCATCACCAATTTCTCCGTATTTAGAATTTGAAATTAAAAAAGATTTTTTTGCCTGACGATGCAGTGTGCTTTTTTCTTTCGAATGACATCGAAAAGTCAGAATCGGTTAAAAGTGGACTTAGCAGGTTTAAACTTTAAGCCGACGATATGACAAATATCTGAACAGTGTGGGTAAATAAAAATTAGCCCAGATCCTCGGGATCAAAAGCTTCAATCCTTTTCGATCATTTAAATTGGATATTTATGTTAAATATTTTTGTTCTTAAAGTGAATAGATGCTTGCAACGGGACCAATTTGACCATTTTTAGTTCTGTTTAAATTATAATTGATAATTATCAATTTACATATTTCGTTAGTATTTTTGATGACCTGGAAGTAACGAAAAGATTTTATTTTACGTAAATTTATTTTCTTATCCTTCGACTTCATACATTTGCCATGCAAAATATTTGCCGTGATGTATTTTTGTACGTTCTATACTCAATATTGCGTTGAGTCTTCTCTTGCGGTTTATTTCCTGAAAACATTTGCACTTTTCTATACAGCTTGTGCTCTAAAGTTTCTAAGAATGAAAAAATACGAGTTTGCCTGCCATCTGCCAGCTTTCACCAGTTTGTCTTATATCCACATCATTGTTGCCAGATTTGTAGGGGAAAATTCTCCTGAATGTAACAAAACAAGTCCGAAATTCCCTGAAAATCAGTTTTGAAAGCCTCTAAACGCAAAAACTTGGTTCCATACATTTTCTCTGATAACTTTTCTGTCCAAAGACTCTTCAAAAGATCGTAAATGTCATTTAATTCAGGGGAGATTCCCCTAAACTGGCAACAGCTGTCCACATAGGCTATAATGGTAAGAAAATGGTAAGCGCGGTTAGCGGGGATTTTTCTTATTTTGACAAATAGTTTTTCGTTGTTTCGTTTGTAACGCTAGATATTTAAACAAGCATAAAAGTCAATCTAAAACAATGTATTTGTTTTCCCTTCACTGCAATGCAGGGGAAAACCTGTTCAATTAGCAAGTTCTCATTTGCAACAAGTTCGAAGTTTCATTTACATCAAAAGCATTATTGCAGAATGTTGAACTAACAGCAGACTCAGAGGGACATCGTGTTAAATGCAACCACATTTCCAAGCAGCCGAATTAGGGTTTTCAGTCAGAAACTCGCTAGAAAACCGTCAGTTATTTATAAAACTACTTACTGTTGAGACGTGCAAAACTGTTCAGCGCGTGTGAAAAAGCTTGATGCCATTTGTCCAAAGTTATATTTTGTCCACAAATAATTGTGTGTTTTCTAAAGATATTAAAATATAAACCAAGTCAAGGAAACCATTTCAAATCATAGCAGCCAAATAATTATTCAACCCTACGAATTTAGATGATCAAGAAAACAGCTAGAGAAAAAAAAAAACAAATACAAACAAACAAAAATTGCTTGAAATTATTTAAAAAATTTTTTAATAACAACGATTACGTGATTAGCAACCTGAGTGTATCAAAAAAATAAAAGAGCATGTAACACTCACTAAATGGAATCTTTATAAATTAAAATTGAAAAGAGAGGTTCCGAAACTACGTACATCGAAGCAATATTAAGGATTTCCCCTTCAATGTACTTTTCCTCCGGTAATTTAAAAAACATTTTCTTACAAACCAGTACTTTACAACAACATTATTATTATAGTTATGTTTTCAATATTTTTAAATCATAAAAGAAAGTTCATATTATGAGGACACTATAAAGTTTTGAATTAATATACCCGATTCACTCTGTGTCGAGGATATCCGAAATTTGTTGATTAGAGTATAGCGTGTGTCGATTGGTCAATTAAGCAACTTTTTATTAATTAAAGCCCTGTACAAGCAAAATTTGTTGAGAAAATTGTCACTTCACTTCACAAGCACTTGCCAAATAAAAAAATAGCACTTTATCGACTTAGCCCTCGATTTGAAGTATGAAAATTGTGTGAAGAAAGTACAATTGCCCCTAGCTTTATGCCCATCGTTTTTCTTTTTTTTTTTACCTGTGTGAATTAGAGATTTACATATGCGAACTGATCTAACGCTCCTCGTTTTGCTACGGCCTTTTGTTAATATCACGGAATATCAATGCATCATAAAAATTCTCTAGCACAAAGCCATTTTTACTGTATCGTCCTTTTTTGTGTTGTTTTAATATAAGCGTTTTGGAGTTCAAAGCGAACAGCGCAATGTTTTTTCGTGTTTGCTATTCAGCTGTCTCTTCTTGACGGATGTTTATGTGACTTATTCTTAGTAGAAAGTGTATGAAGTGATTCAATAAAAAAAAGAAAATAGATAAACAAGAATAAATAAAATAATACATCTTAAATATGGTGCGATATTCAAAAATCTTGAAAGATAATATTGGAATACGACAAAAAAAAAAAAATATTCCGAATTTCACAATTCCAAATATGATCTTAAGTGTTTTACATTGAGCACGTTGTGCCGGAAAGAGGAATTGTTGAAAAATAAAAACTGTTCAAATAGAAGCAACGCACAGTGGCACGTCTAGTGGACAAAAATCAAAAATTTTATGATGACAAAACCTACCCTGTAGAAAGCTGTTAAGCAATTTGCCTAAAAGAACTACTACTTTTACCAGTACTAAAAGAACTAGTGCAATGTTTGGGTAAATTGGCACCATAACTATACTAGTGATCAGTGGAATAATTGCATTCATTCATTGAGGCGCTATAAATTGATAATAAATACACAACCGAATGGTTTTCTTTTATTATAATAAAAATTTATAATTATAATTATTTATTTCCATTTTGTACTGAAAGAAAATTCCACGATTCTGTAAACTTTTTCCCGTAAACATCACTAGTATTTAACTGGTGCAAATTAACCCAATTGGATCGAAAAGTACTAGAATAATTCTGGTGCATACTGTACTAGAGCTTTCCTGTACAGATGTTATACTGATTTTCGACAGAATTTTATATGGACAGGGGTATAGAAAATAACTAGTACTGGTGGCTTTTCCACTAGTAAAGTACTAGTACGACACTAGTTCAAATTCCTACAGGGTATCAAATTGGGTATCATTGTAAAGGAAAAACTTACACTGATATAAATGTGGAATATAAATTTAAAGAAATAATTAGTATTGATACTGCGCTGCTTTAAAGTGAAGGTTTTTAGAATGAAGTTCTTTATGAAACGATAGCGACAGGGGACCTAGTCGAGAAAAAGTTAAATTCCGTTATTATTGTGCGTTACCCAAAAGTGAAGTTCGCAAAAAAGGGTACAATTACCTTTGCAGAGAGAAAGAAATATACATTTATTTATGTAAAATGACTTCCTGATGCGGCCGAGATATTATACTTTTTTAGGCGACACTTATTTCCGACGATATAACGAAAAAACAATTAATTATTAAATTCAGAAACTACACAGACACAACATGCATACATCCATTCAAACAAAACAAAACAAAATGTGGTGCTGCCAGACTGAATGTTTTCAGAATGACTCCGATAAGTAGAGTTTTGCAAATATATAAAGGCATATTAGGTAACTTTTGCGCTATCAAAGTATCCGTCAATTCGTACATAATTAAAACTTATTTAAAATCATCGTCTGTACTGCGGGGTCTGCGGATTTAATATCGGTGTGAAAAATATCGATACTTTAAAACATCTTTAAGATGCCATTTACACGTTAAGACATTTCGATAATGAAACACACTTTTTGTGGGCTAGGGACGCACGGGGATGTGGTGTGGTAGCGTTTTCCTCTCTTCCTCCTGCCTCCCTTGCCATCGAAAATTTGTTTCATTATCGAAATGTCTTAACGTGTAAATAGCGTGTAAGTATGAATATTCGAATTTTCGAGACTATCTCATTTGCGATGGAAAACCCTTTACACGTATGCTTTTTCAGTTATCGCATTTTCGCTTATGAAAAACGGTTGAAAACAACAAACAGCTGACAGTTTAAAACTTATCACCATTAAGAATAAAAATACGCACTTATTTGTATAATTAGATGCACAACAGCAGAACAATAACCTTTGATTGTGCATTTTTTATGTTCAAAAACACAAAAGGAATGAAAAAAATTTTGTCTTATGGCCGTTTTGTATTATTTTTTCTATTAATAAAAACAGTTTTGATACTTTGAAACGCAACTAACAATTGTCTTTGGCGAAAAGCCTTGCTGTAAACTATATTTACTAACATTTATAATTACCATAATGAACTTCGTTCTTATCTGGTGTCCTATGACACAACTCAACTTGTTTTTTTTTTTTTGATTTTCGTTTGTAATCAAATTGTAATCAAACTTGGTCAAAATATGGAATAAGGCCCATAAATTTCACGTTTTCTGTAGCCGATGTCTTGTGAGTCACACCAAGTTCCACCTACATTCTTATAGAATATTCAAGAATATTTTATAATCCCTCAGAATATGTCAAAATCATCTTCTAATTTTGCTAGCCCGTGAGTAACTCGTTTTTCAAAAATGATCTAAATTTTGGTATATAACTTATGGAATTGGTGTAATTTTATACCATGAATTGAAGTGTTTTTGCCATTTAAAATTTTTTTGTTTGGCAACGCTGGGCTGGTTTTTATTTTTTTACTTTCTGTGTTAAGTACATATGTAAGCTTTACAACTAAATAACGTTCACCAGTGTTTTTGAAATTTAGATACGATTTTCAGGGAGATCATAAGGACCTTCTGGTCTAGAACACGAAAATAAAGTAGTATTTTCATGCTTTTTCTTGGTATTAAGCCAAATCAAAAACGGGTTTCTATGTTTGCAGGATTATTGTTTTTTTTATGACAATCCGAAAAAGGTTTTGTTGTATTTTTTTGGTTTTTATTTCTATTTTAAAAATGGCGGCGAAATATACGCTTTTTTAAAAAGTACCTTCGTGGCGTACACGATTTCGTAAGTTTGGGTTATCCGAAAAAAATGTATTATTAATCAGAATGAATGCGGCTATCGGGTGAGCTACAACAAAAAAAAAAAACCCAAAAAAAAAAAAAATTGACAAAATGTGTAATTTGGATCCCCCTTTACATGAGGATGGGGGTTGGAGTAGTTTGATTTTCAAAATGTTTTCAAAATTTCTTTGTTATATGGAAAAAAAACGTTCATGCCAAATTTCATTACTGCAGGGCAACTCCTTCTATTTCTGTCCATGAAAAGTATGGAGTCGATCCACTATGCAACGTACGAAAATCTACATACGATTAAACAATAATCGTTATTAAAAACAGAAGTTGCCAATAAAGTTCTTAATTGCTTTTAGTATTTGTTATTGACGTGACGAACCTATTTACTCTTTAAACGGCGTTTCTTATTCAAACTCCTTATTCAAGCAAAACAAACGAAAACAAAAGTTTCTCACTTCAAGAGGTAAGTTGTTGGAATTTTTTCATTTCACTCGCAACACGTAAATTTTTTTTTTTTCATTTAATGAAATGTCATTACTGAAAAAAATTTTTCAATGAGACTTAAGCTTAATAGAAACAATCATTTCAGTGTGCAAATTAAGGAATTGGTAAAAGTAAAACATTTTTCTAATAGCTATCTTGGCTTGTTAAAATGAAATGGAGCGGTGCCAAACTCAAAATTTGAGGATTATCATATCATTACAAAGCTAAAAGTATGAAAGTGTATGGGTATGAAACTTTAAATGGGTCCGTCCTGCCCTTTGGTATACCCCGCAGGAGCATTTGAATGGGCGTGGCAGTTAAGTGTGTCCCGTTGTCTTTCATCTGTATATGAAATAGGACTATAAGTTTTAGTGTTCCTCTGGTTATAACCCTTCATCTCATTACAAATTTATTAATTATTTGGCACGAAAATCAACGGGTTAAATTCTTTCTGTATTTCGGATCATTCTTAAGGCCCAACAGATCCACATATAAAATTTCGTCTTAATTGGCGAAGTCGTTTCGACGCAGATTCTATAATATCACAAGTTTACAAATAAAGGCCAACTTTTGGACCAGAAAAACTGGATAGCGACCCTATAGGAATTTTTCGTGCTGATTCCGAATCTGGTACCCGTTTTTCTCTATCACGTCAAGTTTTTGAGAAATCGTTAAATAACGGTTTTTGACATTTTTACCTATAGTCTATGTCAATAATGAGGTCGTAGACCCTATATGCCTTAACCGATTTCAAAGTTTTTGGTACTCATATGAAAGAGGAATGACAACGCAACATATCCTTTATACACAAATTTGGAATTGATTCAGTAACTTGGAAGCTATAGGGCAAAAAACGCGATGCTGATTTCCAATTTTTAGCGATTTTGTTTAAAAACTTGAAATTCAAATGGTTATAATTTCCGAACCAAGGCTGGTATTCCAGGTCTTAATACTTTGAATGAAAGAACAATCAATTGAAAAAGTTTTGAGCCTAAAACAAAAAAAATCCGTTGCGTAGTTCTAATTTTATGAGGATTTTCGCTGAAAATGACAAAAACGAATTTTTATTTTTGGTATATTCTTCGCTCGTTCATATGTATATTTCAGTTCGAATTGTGTATGTTGGTAAAACTGGCTTAAAAAAAATAAAACTTAAATTCTATTTTTAACCTATCCTTAAAGCTAAAACCAATTTAAACTTTAAAAATGAACAGAATTTGAACTGAGCCTTTTGTATTGTTTACTACTATCTGTTTCGCGTATAAGGGACCAGCAATAGTCACTCAACATTCCTTCATCCCAAAAGCCCTTATAATTTTTTTCAATCCTCTGTAGGTCCTGGTGAATGCGCTCTCCTTGTTCGTCGCTAGTTTTGCCCAAGTTTTCGGGGAAGAAATCCAAATGTGAGTGGAGAAGATGTATTTTTAGTGACATCCGAACTCCCATTTTTCGATAATTTTTCAAGAGTCCTCCAACTATTTTTATGTAGTTGTCGCTTTTTTTATTTCCCAAAAAATTTCCCACAACGTCTTTAAATGATGACCAAGCAGCTGCTTCTATAGGTGACAGATGTTTCGAAAAGTGTTCATCACGCATGATTTTTCTGATGTCTGGTCCAATAAAAACACCTTCTTTAATTTTGGCATAGGAAATTTTATAAATACATCGATATTATTTGTTTATTTGAAAGAATTTGTCAACATTAAAAAAAATTCGTTTTTGTCATTTTCAGCGAAAATCCTCATAAAATTAGAACGACGCAACGGATTTTTTTTGTTTTAGGCTCAAAACTTTTTCAATTGATTGTTCTTTCATTCAAAGTATTAAGACCTGGAATACCAGCCTTGGTTCGGAAATTATAACCATTTGAATTTCAAGTTTTTAAACAAAATCGCTAAAAATTGGAAATCAGCATCGCGTTTTTTGCCCTATAGCTTCCAAGTTACTGAATCAATTCCAAATTTGTGTATAAAGGATATGTTGCGTTGTCATTCCTCTTTCATATGAGTACCAAAAACTTTGAAATCGGTTAAGGCATATAGGGTCTACGACCTCATTATTGACATAGACTATAGGTAAAAATGTCAAAAACCGTTATTTAACGATTTCTCAAAAACTTGACGTGATAGAGAAAAATGGGTACCAGATTCGGAATCAGCACGAAAAATTCCTATAGGGTCGCTATCCAGTTTTTCTGGTCCAAAACCTTGTATACCTGTGTATGCGGCCCGACAGGGGATATAAGGCTATGGGGCTAATTGCTATTCATATCCATAGATATCGGGAAGTATTCAGGAGCATTAACATTTAAGGCATCAAGCAGGAGCGCACAAAGCGGCAGGTCTTAGAAGTTCAATCCCTCTCCAAAATATGACAAATCCACGAGAAATAAACGCATAGCATCAACAATTTTTAAAAACTGCATGTGGGATCTCGACTAGATTCTTACTGGTGCGCTTTAGTCCGAACGCCAATAAGTTTTATATTACAATAAACATAATCGGCAAAAATGGTTTTAATAGGCGCGGCCTAACGACAGCCGCGTCTTTATTCCTTCTAAATTAGGCACCTATTGCTTATATACATAAGACCGTTTCACTTTTTCAACGAAATGTAAATGGGAACATTTTTTTTTCTAAATCTATATAAAACAAGTAAAGAAGTTTACATCGACTAAGCCGATTGCACACATACCTTTTCCTCAGCCTTAAATATGTTGAAACATTACCTTAACAAAAATTCCTGCCCTTTTAGTTGTTCTAGCTTCACATTATCTGTGCTTCGATTTAGCTTCACAAACTCGAATTTATATTTAAGTACAAATTTTTTGCGAATGGTGGGCATGGTCAAATTTTAACCGTTAGAGGACATTTTATCTAGCAGCAAAATACTCAATTCAAAATAGTGCAAATCAAATTTTTGCAAATTTCGCGGATGGTGGTCAAATTTTAACCTTAAGTGACGACTTTATTTGGCGGCAAAATACACAATCAGAAGAAGCAAAAAAAATCATTTTTGTATACAGATATGAGAATAAGAGAAAGAGTGTTTTTATACCCAGCGTAAGCGGGGTATATAAGTTTTGTGCGAAGCTTGTAACAGGGAGAATTAAGCTCCGGAGATATAGACAAATATATATAGAAATGATCAGGATCAAAAACTGAATCAATTTAGACATGTCCGTCTGTCCGTCCGTCCGTCTGTCCGTCCGTCCGTCCGTCCGTGTTCGGATCTCCTCCGAAACGGCTGTACCAATCAAGTCGAAATTTGGCACACAGGTATATCGCGATCCGAGTATGATCCTAAGTAAAAATGGGAGACATCCGCCCACTGCCACGCCCACAAATGAATATAATGTGTTTTCAGTAAAATGCTTGTCACTTGCGAACCACTCAACACATTCCATTGATATTTGGTGTACTGGTAAACTACGAAAAGGGACATATCCTGGAAAAAAATTAACGCCGCCCTCCGTGAGCCACGCCCACAAATAAGGGCTTATCGTAAGTTGTGAAGTAAAAGGCGTAGAAGCTTAAAATTCGCAACATAGGTTGACCAAGACGAATGAAAGGTGAAGAAAAAAATTTTATGAGGCCCGCCCACTGCCACGCCCACAAATGGAGATTTTTCGTAAGTTCCGAAGTAAAAAGCGTAGAAGCTTCAAATTCGCAACATATGTTGACCAAGGCGAATGAAAGGTGTAGGAAAAAATTTTATGTGGCTCGCCCACTGCCACGCCCACAAATGAAGCTTTTTCGTAACTTCCGAGGTAAAAGGCGTAGAAGCTTCAAAATCGCAACATAGGTTGACAAAGGCAAATGAAAGGTGTAGGAACAAAAATTTATGTAGCCCGCCCACTGTCACGCCCACAAATGGCGAAATTTCGTAACTTCCGAAGTAAAAGGCATAGAAGCTTCAAATTCGCAACGTAGGTTCACCAAGGTGAATGAAAGGTGTAGGAAAAAATTTTATTTGGCCCGCCCACTGCCACGCCCACAAATGAAGATTTTTCGTAACTTCCGAAGTAAAAGGCGTAGAAGCTTCAAATTCGCAACATAGGTTCAGCAAGGCGAATGAAAGGTGTAGGAAAAAATTTTATTTGGCCCGCCCACTGCCACGCCCACAAATGAAGATTTTTCGTAACTTCCGAAGTAAAAGGCGTAGAAGCTTCAAATTCGCAACATAGGTTCACCAAGGCGAATGAAAGGTGTAGGGAAATAATTTATGTTACCCTCCAACTGCCACGCTCACAAATAGAGAAGCAAAACATAGTGCGCTCATAAGGTCGGGACGCTGGGTATTTCAAAGTCGGGCTTGACCGACTTTAGCTTTCTTACTTGTTTTCTAATGTGTAGGATGATGACCATAGTTATAGCGATGTCGCAATTTTTTTTCAGCGAAAGCTTAAGTCTACGTAGTAGCTATACACACACCAAATTTCAATAAGCTGGAATGTCTAGTAAAAGTTATTCACGGAAAACGTTAAGAATCGTGATTTTTGAAACTTCTGAACCACTTCCGCCGACCCAAGAAGGGACTAAGAAAAAAATTTGCATGCAGTTTTTCGGAAATTTACCTGGTTCAAGTCCATGCCAAATTTCAATATGATATCTTTCATGGCTTAGGAGTTAATTACGAAAAACTAAAGTGTGACCGACAGACAGACAGACAGACAGACAGACAGACATGGCTAGATCGACTCCTCTTGTCACCCTGATCAAGAATATATACAGGGTGTGCCGTTAGGTAGTACATTCCTTTACAGGGGTGGTAGGGGAGTACAAGATGAACAAAAAATCGTACGTGAGGTGGGGGTCCCAAATGCACCCCTGAGGAGTTATAGGGCCTTAAAGTTTTTTGGCACTAAGTCCAGAAAAACAATTCTCCCACGCTAGTGGCTTACTGTAGAAAAAAAAATTTTATGCGGTTTGAAAGCCAATTGTACAGGCTTTTGGACAAAATTGAATTGATGGTCAAAACTGCAGTTATTGTGTGAAAAATAAACGCTCAAAGTCAAAAATTCTGAAAAAATTTTCAATTATTTTACTTTGGGAGCCATTTTGGTATGGAAAAGGTCCAATTAACACATGCTTTTTTAATTTTTTTTTAAATCTTCGATCAATTTACTTCAAATCTGTGGAACATTTGATATACCTTATTAGCGGTTTAACCTCAGGAAAAACAGGATTTAAAAACGAACTTGAACTTTTTTTTATGTGATGAAATTCTTAAAAGAGCAATCTTTGGCTTACAATGGCCAGCCAGCAATTTCTTATTTAAGCCAATTTTGGTTTAAAATTATACGAACTTTAACTGGAAAAATTGGTAATTTTTTGCTGAGATTATTTAAATTGATTTTAAAAAAAGTTCAAGTTCGTTTTTAAATCCTATTTTTCCTGAGGTTAAACCGCTAATAAGGTATATCAAATGTTCCACAGATTTGAAGTAAATTGATCGAAGATTTAAAAAAAAATTAAAAGAGCATGTGTTAATATTAAATGATATGTTTCGTTAGAAAAATCAAGAGACTTATTTTATTCAATTAAAGTTTTCAGAAAAGTAAATTCTAATATTTCAAAATTCAAAGCATCTATGTTAACTTGTTTTGCTTCATTTGAAATCTCACAGGTTCCTTGATATCGTCTTCAACACTCCTCCTCAAAACAACTCCAATTTCTTAGACTAAGTTTAACATTTTAATGAACTTTTTCAATTTTGATTCTTTTAGTGTCTTCGTGAACACGTCAGCTATCATTTCTTCAGTTGAACAATATTTTAATTCCACTTCTCCATTTTTCACCAATTCTCTGATATGATGGTATTTGATATCGATGTGTTTGCTTCGTTCGTTTATCACCACATTGTTTGCCAATTTCATTGCTCCTTGATTATCCAGGTTAAGTATAACTGGGCTTTCATTTGAAATTCCCAATTCTTTAAGCAAACGTTTTAGATATACTACTTCCCTAGCTGCATTAGAAGAAGAAATGTATTCAGCTTCGGTACTGCTCAGTGCCACAGTTGTCTGTTTCCTTGATTGCCATGCAATTGTACAACCACCCAGATAAACCACGTATCCTGAGAAGGACTTCCGGTCTATAGTATCTCCACCCCAATCTGCATCAGCATAAGCTTCCAGTAGTTTATTATCTGCTCGATAAATAAGCTTTAGATTAATAGTGTGTTTCAAGTACCTTAGTATGTGTTTTGCTCCGATCATATGCTCTACATGTGGATCTGCGTTTCGTTGAGCTAACTTTACTACTGAATGCATGATATCCGGCCTTGTTGTTAACGCCAGGTACATTAAGGCTCCAATAATTGATTGATATTCCTTAATATCAATTTTCACACAGTTTCCGTTACACGATACTTGGTAACCAGCTTCTAACGGTATTTTAGCTGTTTTACAATTCTCCATACCGTACTGCTTTAATAAGTCTGAGATATATTGCGTTTGTCCCAGCAATATATCACCAGTTTCGCCGATTCGTTCTATCTTCATTCCCAAAAAATGATGCATTTCGCCTTTATCGATTACTTCAAAATTCTTTGCTATTTCCTCTTTTACATTAGTCAGCTTTGTTTTTACAACCAATGATTATATCATCCACGTATACTGCCACAATTATTAAATCGTCCTTTTTATTTTTCTTATATAGGCAGGGTTCACTATCCAATGGCTGAAATCCAATTTTCTTCAGAGCTTCGTCTAATGTTGAGTTCCACTCACGTCCTGACTGTTTTAGACCATAAATCGCCCTTTTGAGCTGTAAAACCTTTTTAGAATTCTCCTCCTCACTGAAACACTCTGGTTGTTTCATGTATATTTCGTCATGTAATTCACTATTTAGGTATGCTGAGACAACATCCATCTGATGTAGGTACATCCTTTGTTGTACTGCAAATGCCAATATCATTCGTATTGTCGCATATCCAATTACAGGTGAAAAAGTCTCCTGGTAATTAACACCGTATTGCTGACTGTAGCCTTTCGCAACTAAACGTGCCTTATAACGCTTCAATTTTCCATTTTCATCCTTCTTCAATGCAAACACCCATTTGCAACCAATAGCTCGGTGTCCCTCTGGTAAATCCGTCAATACCCACGTTTTATTTTTCTTCAGTGATTTGTATTCTGCTTTCATCGCATTCTTCCATTCGCTTGCTGATTTGCTCGATAGCGCTTCATCCACTGTTTTTGGCACGTCTATAACATCAGGTTCTTCATATAGCTTTAAAACTATGTTGTATTGCTTCTTTGGTCTTCCCCTTCTTCCAGTTTTTTCCAGCCTTGGTCTCTCTGCCTCTGCCATGGCCTCTAATATTCCTGCGAACTAAATTAGGAATTACGCTTGCAGTAGGACTTACGCTTGCAGTATTATCTTCTCCGCCCTCCTCAAGCGGAAGTTCTTCAACGATATCTTCATTAAGACTCTCTACGTTATTGCTGCCATAGTTTTCATCATTATCATCTTCTCTGCTCACCTCAAGCGGAATTTCTTCGTTTAATATGAACTTATACCAGTATACATCATTCTTCTGTTGTTCTTTTTTATCTGTTTTGAAACAATTTTCATCAAAAATAATGTCACGCTTCTCAATTACTTGTCCTGTTCGCTTGTTAAGTAATCTGTACGCCTTTGATGTTAAGGAATAACCCACCATTATACACTCTTCTCCTCTAGGATCAAATTTTCCTTTCCATGTTTTGTCTAATGCCACCGCGTAGCATCCGAAGATCTTTAAATGATCAACTTTTGGTTTTCTCCCAAAATACACTTCAAAAGGTGTTTTGTCTAGTAGTATTTTAGTCGGACTTCTATTCCTTATATAAGCAGCAGTATTCACCGCTTCGGCCCACAAATTTTGGTTCAAATTAGCATGCAGAATCATGCATCTAGCCATTTCCACCAAAGTTCTATTCATGCGTTCAGCCACTCCATTTTGCTGAGGAGTATATGGTACAGTTAGCTGTCTTTGGATTCCATGTATTTTCAAAAACTCGCTGAATTCTCTGCTCATGTATTCGCCTCCATTGTCTGATCTTAGCTTCTTTATTAATTTTCCAGTAAACCGCTCCACTTCTGCTTTAAAAATCTTGAATTTCTCGAATACCTCTTTTTTTGATTTTAAAAAATACACAAAAACCATTCGGGATTTGTCGTCAATAAAGGTAAGAAAATACTTGGATCCACCAAGGGATGGAACATTAATTGGACCACATACATCAGAATGTACTAACTCGAGAATATCATGGGCTTTTGTCTCAGACTCTTTTGGAAATTTAGTAACATGTACTTTCCCAATCAAACAAGTTTTACACTTAACCCTTTCCTTTTCTTCCTTTGTAATTATTCCATCAACCATTTCTCTCTTTGATAAATCTTTGATATCATTGAAATTAAGATGACCATATCTGTTATGCCATGTAGTGTGACTGGCTTTTATCACACAAAGGCGCTCAGATACATTTTCAATAATATACAAATTCTTGTATCTTTTTGCATGCAAGATCACAGTCCCATCAGTCTTGTTAATTATTCTTGCACCTCTTTGGTTGAATATAACCCTGTTACCATTGTCAACTGTTTTGCTAACGGACAGAAAATTTCCTCGAAGCTCAGGTGAGTATAGGACATCACAAATATTTATGTTAACCCCGCTTATGTTAACATTTATAACGCCTTTTCCAGTAACTTTTATGCATTTGTTATCAGCTAAATCAATTTTACCTTTAAACTCTTCAAGTTTCTCGAACCATTCCTTCTTACAGCACATATGAGAGGTTGCTCCACTATCTAAGTACCACAGATTATCCGAAAGACTCTCTTCTGTTGAACCCAAAACACACAAATTTCTGGATTTCTTGCCTTCATATTTACCGTCCTTCGTATCTTTGGTGTTTTCTTCTTTCTTTGAACGACAGTCCTTTGCCATGTGCCCCTTTTTACCACAATTGAAGCATGATCCTTTGAAATTCGGTCTGCCATAACTCTGATATTTCCGCCCACTTATACGGAATGCTTGACCATGTTCCTCTTCTATATGGTTGCTGCTGATCGAACGCCTTTCATTTTCTTCCAGAATCTTAATTTAAACGGAAGCTAATGATGGTAAAACATCCCTTGTTTCCATAGCTACAACAAAGTTTTCTAACGATTTTGGAAGACTCGCTAACAATATGATGACTAAAACTTCTTCCGGGATTGTCACCATTATATCCTCCAGCATATCCTTAGTTTGGATGAACTCATCCAAATGTTTGTCAACCTTGTCACCTTCTTTCATGTTCAAGCCTAATAATTTCTTGAACAAGAATATTCTCCGGGCTGGTCCTCTCGGCTCACGGATTTCTTTTAATACCATCCATGCTTTCTTTGCAGCTATGCAATTCTTGACGTTGTTCAATTGGTTTGGCTTGACACTTAATATAATGCTTGCCAATGCCTTACTATTAAGCTTATTCCAAGCAATCCTTTCTGGTCCTGTTTCTGGGCATATATCGTTGCTTTCTATTATATCCCACAAATCAGCATGGATCAATAGGCTCTTCATCTGAAGGCTCCAAGTTTGGTAGTTTGATCCATCCAACTTATCAATGGCTGCTCCGCTATGAAACGCCATTTCTACGTTAATATTTTCGTTACTGTGTTGCAGGTAACGCAAGGATTTTTTCAAAGCATCTATGTTAACTTGTTTTGCTTCATTTGAAATCTCATAGGTTCCTTGATATCGTCTTCAACAGTTAATTGGACCTTTTCCATACCAAAATGGCTCCCAAAGTAAAAAAATTGAAAATTTTTTCAGAATTGTTGACTTTGAGCGTTTATTTTTCACACAATAACTGCAGTCTTGACCATCAATTTAATTTTGCCCAAAAGCCTGTACAATTGGCTTTCAAACCGCATAACATTTTTTTTCTACAGTAAGCCACTAACGTGGGATAATTGTTTTTCTGGACTTAGTGCCAAAAAACTTTAAGGCCCTATAACTCCTCAGGGGTGCATTTGGGACCCCCACCTCACGTACGATTTTTTGTTCATCTTGTACTCCCCTACCACCCCTGTAAAGGAATGTACTACCTAACGGGACACCCTGTATATATGTCTATATCTATCGCGACTCCTTTGGTATGTTACATACTCCGTGCCTAACTTAATATACCCTTTCCTTCGGAAAAGGTATAAAAACAAAAATTTTGGTATAAGTATAAAACTTTTATAGTTTCGAAGGCTTAGACCTCGCGCAAAATCGTTAAAGGTTTTTGCCTAAAAAAAAAAGCTGATTTTGAAAGATGAGAAAACACATTGCATTAGTAATTTTATAATAACTCTTGACTTCTTTGTCCGATTTATGTCTAGTCAGGCTTATTTTAAAGGCAATTATATTTTCCAGGTTTCTTCTTTGGGCATAGAAACATTTTGATAAGAATTTAAGATTCTACAAAATTTCAAAGTTCATTCATCATAAAATTTCAAGAAAAAATTTAGCTACATTGAGTCATTTAAAAATTCTTTAAAAAAATTTGCATCCCTTTTTAGTTTATCTTTGAATGTAGATTAATGAACAATTTCATGAGAAAAGTTTTGATGAGCCACAAGCCTATTTAAAAAAAATTCTTTTAGCAAATATTTAGAAATTGAACTTAATTGAAAAAGAGGGACTAATTTATTCATCACAACAATGCGTTAGCTAATTGTGTAAAAGTTACAAGTAAATTTTTTTGAAAAAATCGTTTTTTATGCAGTTACGAAGATAACGTAAAAATACATTGCATAAAATTAAAAATTGTTATTTAAGTATATGGTTTTTTATCTTTCTTAGCCGATGATGTGTAAAAGTGCAAGTCCGAAGCTATTAAAACACGTGCGTTAAGTCATGCGTTCGTTTATTTCATATAGAACTATAGCTGCAACTTCGGCCAAATTTTGGCGCGTTATGGCATGATTTGGTGAAAAAGTTCAACTGTGGTGAACCACGCCATAAGTCGAGTGTTGTGGTGTACTACGTAATAGCTTTTGGCCGAAGTTGCAGCTATAGTTCTATATGGTTTATTTAATGCGCGGTTTTTGACAAAGTAATAACAGTAGCGTATTTAGAACTAGAATACAACCTTGGTTTTAGAATATGAGCAGAGGTGCACAAAGGGTAAGCTCCAGGGGTAAAAGCGTAAAACAGAACATTTTTGCACACGTATAGAAACTGTGAGCGAGAGATGAAAAAGTATAAAACGAGGTCGCAATTAAACAAAATGCCACTAGTAATCGAGAAGCGAAGCGAACAACCGAAACGAGCAAAACAACGAAGTCACGTCAATATTTCAAATCAGTGCTATGCATATATAACTATCTATGTCACTCAGGAGCCGTTTCTATTTTGGCTCTTTTCAACACGGTCTTGGGTACCCACCACGGTCTTGGGTACCCACCAAAATGAGAATTTTTCATTCAGGTACTCACCAAAAGTATTTCCCTCTCGCTCTTTTTTTGCCTGCCGAGTAACATCTCTTTGTAACATAACTGGCGCGAAATGTCCCGCCCAAAGTCTATGAGAGTGACATATTATATATAGTAATATATGGTGCTATGACAAACTTTGCAGAGGCAAGACATGTGTCGCTCTGTTTTAACTTTTTTTCGTATAATTTTTAGTTTTGCCCATGTAGGAGTGTAGGTCTAACTCTCGACGTCGAAAGGCCTCTGCCGCTAATAAGAAATTCACCATAAGGCAGGTATAGGAAATTCAACTCTTTCGAGAAATTCACCAAAATGCTACCAACAAAAACCTTTAGGAGGAAAAGGAAATTCAACACCTTCGAGAAATTCACCAGAAAGCTACCAAGAACAATACGGGCAAAGAGTATAGATATAAAGAGCCTCCAATGTAGCGATTCGAATCTCTTAAGGTTTCTAATGATACGCGGTGATTATTAGCTACCGAGCTGCAACATGCTCGATTGCGTATTTGGGCGTATGATTCCACACGTTGGCTTAGCTCGAAAGTGTGCGCAGGACGAAGAAGTAATTTGAAGAATGCGCGAATAAGAAATTCATTCATTAAATACGCATGCCCATTTCGCCTGAAACTTGGCATCGTAGCTAAATGAAGGAAAGAATTGCGAGTGTGCGCGATTATGGAATTCATTCATAAATTACACCTCACCGTTTGAATTTGTCGAAATTTGGCAACGTCGAAAAATAGAAACAGAAAATATTTGCTTTTCTACTTACTCCCGTAAGAATTGAATGCCTATGGCTATTTTTAGACACCTCTACAATTTTCGCATATTCGTACAGGGAAAAGCCAAAAACTTGAATGCCCGAAGTTCTTAGAAATTAGCGCATAATAAATGCAAGGTGCCATTCTTAACCCTTTCGCGCATTTGATGCCATATGGCATCATACAAATTTGACGGCTGCTCTGACCGAAACTGGTTAACTTTTTGATTGCTTGTTGTGCTCCTCTATGTAACGGAACCATTTGTATTGCTTGAACTCAATAGGAGCGAGAAAAACGAAGTTAGTCGGTTGTGAGCACTCATAGAATGAAGAGCGAATATAAGACGTAGCTTTTGACAGCTAAGAGTGGTATTGTAGTTTAGTATTTTTCTCGGAAGCTAAACATAATTTTGATTGCCTTATTCCCACAATACGCAAGGAATAGTTTTTTTAAGAGTCTTAAGTAATTAGAAACTCTCAAAATAAGGTCAGTAAGTTTATACAATTTTTCCAATTTCATATGAGTACATATGGCATCAATTTCACCAAAAGGTTCGTCATTGGAGACAGATGAAATTGAGAACATTTTATGCAATTTTGACGACTCGGACTTGTCAGATTTATCGGATATTGATTTGGGAAGCGATACTAAGCTCTTAGAAGACATTTTGGAAGCATTGGAACATGAGAAATCGAATGAAAACACGACAGCTAACAGCATTCATTTCGAGAAAAGAGATGTTCAGGACATTGAAGATGAACTTTGGGAAGCGGGTTCGATTCAGAACGCATGCTATCGAAAAGGGAATATATATCGTTGGCGCAAAACGTCTTTTATTGAACCAAACGTCATTTTCACCGAATCGCATCACAAAAATCTTTTAAAAACTCCGCTGCAATATTTCATGAGCTATTTCACGGAAGATTTTATGCAACTCGTAGTTGATGCAACTAATCAATTTTCGCTTTGCAAACACGGGACATACATCAATGTGAAGAAGGAGGAAATTGTTAAATTAATAGGATTGGAAATTATCATTGGTGCAGTCGGATATCCTAGGTGGGATGTGTACTGGTCTAAGGCAATAGAAATTCCATCGTTTCGACAAAGCATGACACGAAATAGATTTCATGCACTTCGTAATAATTTAAAATTTGTTAAAGACAGCAATTCAAACGATAAGATCTACAAGGTACGTCCTTTGCTTCAAATGTTCTACAAAAAGATCCATACAATCCCAAAACCTGAACACCTTTGTATTGATAAAATGATGGTCCCTTTCAAAGAAAAAACTACTATGAGGCAGTATATGCCAAAAAAAACCTATCAAATGGGGCATACAAATATTTTGTCTCTGCAGCTCTAAAGCCATCCTTCACGACTTCGAAATATACCAAGGAAAAAACACCATCCATGGAAATGCCAGTTTAGGATTTTGTTCCGATATTGTGCTCCATCTTGCAAGGACAATTCCTAACAATATGAATTATAAACTTTATTTTGACAATTATTTTACGACAATCAACTTGATCAATTGTTTGCAAAAAATTGGAATTTGGGCAACGGGTACAATTCGGGGAAATAGAATTGGAAAAGCTTCTCTGGCATCTGAGAAGGAATTAACAAAATCGGGAAGAGGCAGCTTTGATTTCCGAGTTGAAATATCAACAAATATATTCATGTTGAGATGGCTGGATGGAGGCATTGTTCAAATTGCTTCATCAATATATTGTGAGAAAGAATTGTCAACTGTAACAAGATATTGCATGCAGCAAAAAAAGAAAATTGAAATTACCCGTCCCAACATTATATCCATGTACAACAAACATATGGGTGGAGTAGACAAAATGGATTTTTTGCTTTCGCTTTACCGGATCTCAATAAGGACAAGGAAGTGGACCCTCAAGATGTTTGATTATTTTATTGATATGGCTGTATGCAACTCATGGTTAGAGTATCGTATTGATGCTGGTGATAACCAATTAAAGAGAAATGACCAAATGGACTTGCTAGCGTTTCGAAATGACATTACAGATGGCTTGTTGAGTTTCAAATTTCAAAGCGAAGCTCCTTCTTCAAGAAAACGCGGCTGCCCAAAAATAATTTAAATTAAAACGAAATAAGTAGTCCATTAACTTCGAGAAATAGGGCCAATTATGAAAGACGTCCTGCTTTGTCTCTTCGCTACGATGAAATTCAACATTGGTCAGAATACAACTCCAAAAAACGAAGATGTAAAGAAAGGGAGTGTAAAGGATATAGCAGATACATGTGCACAAAGTGCAAAGTGCATTTGTGCATTCCTAACGCTGCACGGAACTGCTTTAAGGATTTTCATTGTTTCTGAATATTTTCAATGCTTTCTTTTTTATTACATTTTTACATTGAGCTGAAGCCCCTTCTTATTTTCAAGTCACTTTAATTTTGTGAAATAAATAAAAAACAAGTAAAGAAGTTTACATCAGCTAAGCCGATTGCACACATACCTTTGCCTCAGCCTAAAATATGTTGAAACATTACCTTTACAAAAATTCCTGCCGTTTTCGTTGTTCTAGCTACACATTATCTGTGCTTCGATTAAGCTTCTTAAACTCGAAATTATATTTAAGTACAAATTTTTTACGAATGGTGGGCATGGTCAAATTTTAACCGTTAGAGGCCATTTTGTCTAGCTGCGAAATACTCAATTCAAAATAGTGAAAATCAAATTTTTGCGAATTTCGCGAATGGTGGTCATGGCCAAATTTTAACCTTAAGTGACGACTTTATTTGGCGGCAAAATACATAATCAGAAATACAAAATCATTTTTGTATACAGATTAAGGTGGCCTTTTTGGCACAAGTGTTTTTATTCTTTCTCCTTGTGATTTAAAATCTTGGTATCTATTGAAAACTTACTCGTGCAAATTTTTGTGGCGATTGGGTAATGTTTAGAGGGCGCTCATGGCCCCCGAAGTTGAGATAAATGTTGTTTTCATAACTTAAAATTGCCATAACTTGGGATGTGTTGCTGCTACCTATAGACAATGTTCCGTGGCCCTTCGTAGTTTTTAAAACTGCATATTTCGTTCTCATGTCTCAAAGCTCTATCTCAACACATAAAAAATTTTTCCTAATACGACCCGATTTTTAAAGGAAATTCGTTTTTTGTATTTTGCGGGTTAATCTGACCTCTGACAGAAATAATATCTATGACCAGCCCCCTTTATTTTTGTTTCAGCTAACTTTTTTTCTTAGGCTATGAAGCTCTATCTCAACAATTTAAGGGACTTACCATAGAAAAATGTAGAAAATTGCGATTTTTTCCCTCCATGGGTGCAATAACAATCCGAGAAAGTTAACAATGAGTGGAAACCTCTTTTTTATGAATAAAGTATCATTTCTCATCATTCAATATGCTGATCTATCCTTCATGTTCAAACTAGCTGTCATAAAAAATTTCCCTTGTTAAAGGTAGCTGGAATTTGATGAAGACAACATTGCTCAAAGTTGCCCTTCTTGGAGATGGTTAAATACGTAATAATAGATATATTTACATCAAAAGACATGTCATTATCATTGGCGTTTTTAAATAATTAAAAAACAAAAATTGATGCTACTAATTAAAAAAAAAAAAGTTTTAAAAACGGGAGCATTTGTAGTAGCACAAATATGCAATAATAACCCTAAACGAGCTTGAAAAATAGAAAAAAGTTGGTATTGTGATCATTTCAAAACTTTACCAACTTTTTTCTATTTTTCAAGCTCGTTTAGGGTTATTATTGCATATTTGTGCTACTACAAATGCTCCCGTTTTTAAAACTTTTTTTTTTTTAATTAGTAGCATCAATTTTTGTTTTTTAATTATTTAAAAACGCCAATGATAATGACATGTCTTTTGATGTAAATATATCTATTATTACGTATTTAACCATCTCCAAGAAGGGCAACTTTGAGCAATGTTGTCTTCATCAAATTCCAGCTACCTTTAACAAGGGAAATTTTTTATGACAGCTAGTTTGAACATGAAGGATAGATCAGCATATTGAATGATGAGAAATGATACTTTATTCATAAAAAAGAGGTTTCCACTCATTGTTAACTTTCTCGGATTGTTATTGCACCCATGGAGGGAAAAAATCGCAATTTTCTACATTTTTCTATGGTAAGTCCCTTAAATTGTTGAGATAGAGCTTCATAGCCTAAGAAAAAAAGTTAGCTGAAACAAAAATAAGGGGGGCTGGTAATAGATATTATTTCTGTCAGAGGTCAGATTAACCCGCAAAATACAAAAAACGAATTTCCTTTAAAAATCGGGTCGTATTAGGAAAATTTTTTTATGTGTTGAGATAGAGCTTTGAGACATGAGAACGAAATATGCAGTTTTAAAAACTACGAAGGGCCACGGAACATTGTCTATAGCTAGCAGCAACACATCCCAAGTTATGGCAATTTTAAGTTATGAAAACAACATTTATCTCAACTTCGGGGGCCATGAGCGCCCTCTAAACATTACCCAATCGCCACAAAAATTTGCACGAGTAAGTTTTCAATAGATACCAAGATTTTAAATCACAAGGAGAAAGAATAAAAACACTCGTGCCAAAAAGGCCACCTTAATGAGAATAAGAGAAAGAGTGTTTTTTTCTAATGTGTAAGATAATCACCATAGTTACAGCGATGTCGCAATTTTTTTTCAGCGAAAGCTTAAGTCTACATAGTAGCTATACACACACCAAATTTCAATAAGCTGGGATGTATAGTAAAAAAGTTATCGAGAAAAAACGTTAAAAATCGTGATTTTTGAAACTTCTGAACCACTTCCCACGACCCAAGAAGAGACTACGAAAAAAGTTTGTATGCAGTTTCTTGGACATTTACCTGTGGTTCAAGTCCATGCCAAATTTCAATATGATATCTTTCATGGCTTAGGAGTAAATTACGAAAAACTAAAGTGTGACCGACAGACAGACAGACAGACAGACAGACAGACAGACAGACATGGCTAGATCGACTCCTCTTGTCACCCTGATCAAGAATATATATATATGTCTATATCTATCGCGACTCCTTTGGTATGTTACATACTCCGAGCCAAACTTAATATACCCTTTCCTTCGGAAAAGGTATAAAAATATGTATAGTTCTTACGGCAGTATTTGTCGATGTGATTGGACTATGAAATAAGTATTTTACGTTAAAAATCATTTAAAAACACATACGATTTATTAGATAGTAAAAATGACTAAAACAAAAATGATCATTTATTTTTGCACTCTTGACAACAATTCGATAGCTTCGGATAGAAAGGGCGTAACTCATTTTTTTCTTAAAACGAGATTTTTGCATTTTCTGATGGTCGACTCTCAAATACACCCCCTCCAAAAAAATTGACGACCTTTGATTGAAAATACCGAAGTTATAGTTACTTTTAAAAAAGCCCTAACTCATAGCGAACATTTTTGCGAAAGAAAAAAGCCCTAACTCACAAAAAGACGTTCAACTACGCCAGTGATGGCGAGACCTATAAATTAACATTCATAACTGTGCGTGTGCATTAGGGTGATGACTTTTTTTGAAACTCTTTTCCTGTATCATAGTACGATGAACTTTTATTAAAGACTTCATAAAATACTAATTTTAAGGTTATTTTGTAAAAAAAAATGTCACGCATCAAGTCATTTGAAAAATTTAATTTTTGATTTTTTTCCAAATTTTTGATGTTACTGTAAGCAGAGTGGCTCCTAGAGGGGTCAAATGTAGGACCAACTACCATTATTTTTTTATTCCCAACAATTTATCCAAAAATACCATCCCCCTATCTCCACTCCTTAAGGGGGCTCCAATACAAAAGTAATTTTTTTATGAATTTTCCCCCCACTGTCCTAACTAACCCCAGAGTGCCCCTAGAGGAGTCAAATGTTTGACCGACCCCCATTAACTTTGTCTCATTAACATTTTTTCCCAACATACTGACCCCCTATCTCCCCTCCTTAGGGGGTCACCCATACAAAATTACCTTAATTTTATCACAATTTCAGACAAAATGCCTGTCACTACAGTCAAACCCCTCCTAGGAAGCTGATATATATGACCGACCCCCATTATTTTTTTACCCCAAGTATTTTCTTTAAACATACCTACCCTCTATCTCCCCTCCTTAGGGGGTCCCCATACAAAAATAGGCTTAAATTAAAAAAAAATGCCTCACGAACTTCAATCTATAATATAGATGCCGTAGGAACAAGAACGAGCATGTTCAGTATGTATATTCGAAAAATTTACACAAGTACCTTTTAAACGAGCCTAATATGAAGAATATTGGATTCGTTTTTGGTATGTTTCAATAATATGTTATAATTATTATTTTTTTTAAAACTGAATTTTGGGTTCCATCCCCTAACTGGCCAAATAATGACCCTAGTAGAAAAAAAAATAAATTTTCTACTCAAATGCCGCAAACCTCAATCTATGACGAGTTTTTTGAGACTATAACCATTAAAATCGGTTAGTGGTTTTTATTGATAAAATTAATTCAAAACAAATATTTTTTGGACACATTATTCACTGTTTTCACGTTCGTGTCTTGAGTCTTTGCATGCATACAGACCAAGAGAGACATGCAAAGACTTAAGAAAGGAACATGAAAACAGTGAATAATGCGTTCCAAAAAATATTTGTTTTGAATTAATTTTATCAATAAAAACCACTAACCGATATTATTGGTTATAGTATAGTGCTGGATCGCATCTTATAATTTTAATTATATTTTAAACTTTGCGTACAAAGACCTAACTCACGTGTTTTGAACGAAAATTGATATCAAAAAGCCCTAACTCAGAAAACTGCTCGAAACACAGAAAAAATTAAAATTCAAGCCTAAAACAAATTTCGTGCGTAGTATTTAATTGACTTTGCGTTTAAACTTTTTTTAAATATCTAACCTTTGCGATTTTATGAAGTTTTTTCCTTCTCCTGTAAAGTAGCAAAATAATGAGTTACGCCCTTTCTATCCGAAGCTATCGAATTGTTGCCATATGGCGTCACGCCCAAAAACCCAAAAAAAAATTCAAAAATAAGGAAAATTGTTTCTGTTTATGATTAAGAGGATTCAACTACACCAAGAGAAATAAGAACTGTTAAATCAACCACTTAGAACAGTTAAAATAAGAGTGGTCAAATAAACTGTATTCCCCGTTAAATGGACTGGAAAAGGAAGTCAAATCAACAGTTGAAAAATAGTTACTTTTTATGTTCAAATTCGCTTTCGTTCACTTAGACGTATAAGTTCGCATTCTGATCAACTGTCTCCGGGGTTTTCAATAGCTCAGTTGTTTAAGCTGTGAGTTGACCGTCATGAGCTTCGGGGTTCTATCCCTGCTGGCGGCGGGAATTTATCTGGATTTTTTTTTTTAATTACAGTTTTTTTTTTTTTTGTTCAGAGTGTAGTTGTTTTTTAAGGCAAAATTTTCTCCTAAATTTTTAAGATTTTAATTTATTTAATTTTTTTTAATGGTTCATTTTCAAGCAAAAAATTTTGGGAGTGAAACAATTCCTTAAGCACGTTCCCCAAAACTTGAGCAACCATAAGCTCAAGTGAGCGTTTTGACCAACAAATTAAATTCGTTCGTTTAGCGTAATGGTTAAGACGTTCGCCCAGCGAAGTGGTGGTCTGCGGTTCAAGGCTCGGCCGAGGCGAGAAAATTTAAAGAGATGAAAGAGAAAAAGATTTAAAAAGAAACAAATAAATAAAGAAAAAATATAATAATTTAATAAAAAAAAAAATATTAATAAAAGAAGGTAAAAAAAAGTCAAAGCAAAAAATAAATTTTTTTTTCCCAGTCGCTGGTGACAGTTGATTTAACCGCGAGACAGTTATATCAACCATCAGGTAGTTATATCCCTATTGACTGTGTTTGTACTGTTGAATCGACCGCTACTACACATAAGCTAAGAATTAACGGTGAACTCGGTTATTTTAACCTGCTTTTTCAGTTAATATAACTACCTTTTTCTGTCGGTGTAATAAGAAAACATACTAATTAAATTTTTTGTTTCAAAATCAAAAAAGATGTAGCGAAAGGGTTAATGGGGTTCTACTGTATATTTTGCTGTTACTGATTTATGATATTGGAGCGTCTCAATAAAATTAACGGAAATATGAAAATTTTGGTTGAAGTGACATTTCTGATTTCTGAAAAGGCTGATGAATTTCAATATGCTTACATTATTTGCAAACCCAAAGAAATACTTCGGTTAGGTTCAGTTTCTTTTAAACGAAATGCGTTTGGATATTTTCTATGCGACCTTTTTATTTTGGAAATCATTAAAAAGTTTGAAATGAATGCAATTTTCCATTTGCATTAAACTGATATTTTTAAAACTTCCTTCGATACAATCGATGTTTCATTTGGGTCAAACGACTATTTTCTTTTGAAATTACCCGAATCACCCGAAAAATAATTTTTCGCCTTTGAATGTACTAAATTGAATTTAAATTAGACATGTAATTTCCTAAACTGTTGTAAGGAATGATGTGGCATATTGCATAAGGTGCACGACTTGGAATGCGAGGGTCTCGGGTTCGAGCCCTGTCGGGTCGTAGAAAGTATTTTTTTTTTTATAGCAAACGAAGGACTTAATTACAAGCAACGAAAATTCCAAACGAGTTCAATTGTCACTTTTTTCCATTCAATTGGGATGGTAAAATTATTTTCATGTGCAAGGATTTATGAATGTTAATAATAATAATATTTAGGGGCCGCCCATATATTACGTCATCATACAGTGGGGAGAGAAGGGGGTTTAAAATGGTCAAAAATAGGCTGACGTAATATATGGACGGTCCCTTCCGAGAAACGAGAAAATTGCTTTCCTCATTTATATTTGCAAAACGCCTTTCAAATCGCTAGCTGACACACAGAGAACCAAAACTCACACCAATACAGATTCTCGGCTGCCTAAAAAAAAATCCAAACAAAGTCGAAAAAGCATATTGAAAATTCCATATTCCTTTTGCCCATTTAAATAAGCGTACGAAGAACGGAAAACTTCAAGAGGACTAAAAACAAAACAAAATATAATACTCATTCAGTTGCAAACGAACTGAAAATCAAACCTTTCTATGCAACAAAATCCGCTTCTCGAACTTGTTATATGTTCGGTACCTAATAGCCACCGCACATTTAAGCGCTAAGTGAGCGCGAAAGAGACTTTGGAGGCTCTTTATATCTATACTCTTTGGTGCTGGAGAAGTATTGGATTCCGTTACCGCTGGGTAATTTAACATTAACATTATTTAAAAATCTGAGAAATAAAAGATTTTACGAAAATTTTTATGCTTAAAAAATGAAACAAAAAAAGATTCTATAGGATTTGCTTGAAAGATCTTGTGCGAGACGTTTTCAAAGGCCCGACGAAAGTAACTTGTTTTATTGGTTAGCGTCCAACTTAGTTTCTCTGCTCCCCGCATTTTTGCGCTAAAATTTACTTGCCTGTTTTATTCTCCATTTTTCCACAAATTCCTTGGCCTGCGGCAGTGTTCGAACTCGGACCTTCCAGATTACAAATCTAGCACACTTCAACTTCGCCATCGCGACATCTCATTTGAGATTGCTACGTTTATTTTATCAATGTAAGTGCAAAACAACTGCTCAATCTTATCGATTTTATGGGGTCATATTTTTCTGTGTGAAGAGTTTCCATATTAATTTAATAACGTTTCTTATTGATTCAATAGGTAGCAACGTAAATTTCAACGCAATTCACGATTTAATATGAAAACAAGTAAGAAAGCTAAAGTCGGTCAAGCCCAACTTTGAAATACCCAGCGTCCCGACATTATTGGCGCACTATGTTTTGCCTCTCCATTTGTGGGCGTGGCAGTGGGCGGGCCACATACATTTTTTCCCTACACCTTTCATTCGCCTTGGTTAACCTATCGTCGTTCGTAAGCTATTGTGTTCTATATGCCAAAAATCTTTTTTTGGGAAATCGCTTTTAAAGTTTAGTTGTTAATTAACCGAAAAAATTCTCGCGACCTTTTTACCAAAGAAAGTTGAAGGGTTTGTGGTTTTTTCTGTAAAAAAAAGTTTCGGATTTTGGAAACGCTTCTACCAACATGAAGCGTTTATAAAAAAAATGCTTTGTTCTATATGCACCTATTTACGAAGCTCTCCTTGTTTTATAGCATATAGAACAAAATGTAAAAAAGTATTGTGAGAAATGAAAAACGATATGTTTTAAGGAAACATTTTTCGAAAATCTCCCTTTTGCCACGCCTACTTCCAATTTTTTGAAAATAATATTAATGGCTTTAAAATAATATAAAATTTCAAGTTTCATCAAAATATCTCAAAAAATGCAAGTTTCAGAGCAATTTTTATAATTTTTAGCAAAGATCCTAGCACTGGAGGTACCCGAAAAAATGATGCGATCAAGCCCATTCTGGAACTTAATATTACTTATGTCGCCTGGCATTTCCGTACCAAATTTCGTCAAGGTAGCTCAACTCCTTCGATACGAAAACTGTATACAGACAGTGAGACAGACAGACACACGGACGGACGAACGGACATGGCTTAATCTCCTTGAGACGCTCATCATTTATCTAAATATTTTCTCTCCCGGGAGCAATATACCCTCGACACAGAGTGTTTCGGGTATAAAAATAAAATCCAAAGACTTCCAAATTACTACAAACATTATTTAGTCTTGCATATGGAACAAAATAAAAAAATATTTTTTTATTCGGTGTTTTTGCTTCGTTTTTTGTTCTATATGCACGGTTTCTTGGATATAGAACACAATAGGTTACGAAGTTTGTCACTAGAGTGTTGTATAGCACAAAGTCGATGTCTCATATTTCAAAAACTATAAGAGATATAAGAAAACTGATTACACAGATCGATAGATCTCGAAATGTTTACCTAAAAACCAGTCCTATCTCATTTTTTCCATTTTGCGGTATAGAACACAATAGCTTACGAACGACGCTATGCTGCGAATTTGAAGCTTCTACGCCTTTTACCTCGGAAGATACGAAAAATCTCCATTTGTGGGCGTGGCAGTGGGCGGGCCACATACATTTTTTTCCTACACCTTTAATTTGCTTTGGTCAACCTATGTTGCGAATTTGAAGCTTCTACGCCTTTTACTTCACAAGTTACGATAAACCCTTATTTGTGGGCTTATTTGTGGACGTGGCTCGAAGAGGACGGCGTCCATTTTTTCCGGGATATGTCCATTTTTGTAGTTTACCAGTACACCAAAGATCAATGGAATGTGTTGAGTGGTTCGCAAGTTACAAGCATTTTGCTGAAAACACATTAAATTCATTTGTGGGCGTGGCAGTGGGCGGATGTCTCGCATTTTTACTTAGGATCATACTCGGATCCCGATATACTTGTGTGTGCCAAATTTCGACTTGGTTGGTCCCGCCGTTTCGGAGGAAATCCGGCCACAGGCGGACGGAGAGACGGACAGGTCTAAATCGATGCAGGTTTTGATCCTCATCAAGAATATATATATACAAATGTCTATATCTACGAGCTTAGTTCTGGCTGTTACAAGATTTGCAAAAAAGTAGTATACCCTGCTTACGCTGGGTATAACAAATAAAATTCAACTTCAAATCAATGTAACTTTAACATACTCCACGAAATTAATGGAAACTACATCAAATCAAAGTTGAAAACTGTTATTTTAATATCATTTATTACTATATATGTCACTCAGGAGCCGTTTCCATTTTGGCTCTTTTCAACACGGTCTTGGGTACCCACCACGGTCTTGGGTACCCACCAAAATGAGCATTTTTCATTTAGGTTCTCACCAAAAGTATTTCTCTCTCGCTCTTCTTTTGCCTGCCGAGTAACATCTCTTTCTAACTGCCGCGAAACGTCCCGCGCAATATCTCTGAGAGTGACATATATTGTTATATATGTTTAATATGTTACGGTATTATATTTCTTTTATATTGAAACATATTGAATTAATATGGCTCAGATTTGATTTTAAGTTGCAGTTTTTCCCTCAGTGTGCTTGTATGAGACACCCACTATGAACAAACGCAAAAGTCTTACAATACGAATATACAAACCCCTAGCAATTATCCAATCTTGGGGATTTTTAACCATGTTCTTCTTTGATAAGAATACTGAATATGTACACCCAGTCACACTGGCTGAAAGACTGATATGGCATGACTTAATTGAATCTCCTTATGACGCTGGTATTTTTCATACACATTATGTGTGGTCTTTTTCGAATTTGTTCAGAGTGTAACACACAACTGCACAATCGCAGTATACCACCGACGCGGAGTGCATCGGGCTTAAAAGAAGTTTTTTGTTTTAAATCAGAAACCGCAAGCGTATTGCCTGATGTTACAGCCATAGCAATAGCGCATGCTCTTTTTTCGAATCAACCTTGCTGTATATTGAATAGAAATGAAGCCATACAAGGCTTGGCAGCGATGTAACCGCATTTGGTGTGCGTTTCATTAGGAAGTGCCTCGATGGGTAGCAGTTATTTTATATCAGCATCTACTAGTTCTCACTCGACCAACAGCCCGTGTTACTATTAAAACCAGGGACGTGAACCGCTTTTGAACTTAACAAACTCCTTTTTGTAAAGGTTCAGGGTTTAATTTTTGTCTGCAAATATGCACAGTGGTCGCCCCCATAGGCCAAAAATAAAAAAATTGAAGTCGGTATTCTTATAAAGTTAGTATCAATACCATCTCTACTATGAGTAAGGTAAGCACCACTAAATTAACTTTGTGCAAATTTTAACACTAAAGCAGGAATTCCAATAGCGCAGGAGCTGCAGGAAATTTCCTACTGCAGGAGGTGCAGGAAAAATGCAATTGCCAATAATACGTGCACGGTTGCCACTTTGGTCCATTTGGACCAAAAACGGTTCCTTTTTTTACCATTTGGTCCGCTGGTCCCTTTATTTTACATGTGGTCCTTTTTCATATATGTTCCTCCATACCCAAGCGACACAGATATCAAATTTGGAGAGTATTCTTAAACATAAAACTCTTTGAATGCTCTTTAGAAGGTCTTTGAAAAACTTAATATCTTTGAAAACTCTCTGAAAAGTATAATAAAAACTTTAAAAAATATCTTGTCTCAAAAAACTCTTTCAAACGTCTTTAGAATACTTCAAAAATCGGATGTCTTAGAAAGCTCTCAATAAACTCTTTGAACAGCGTCCGAAGACCGATTTCCGATAACGTTTTTTTACCTCTTCGGAAACTCTCATATTGGTATTTCAAAGAGCTAACACAATCATATTAGGAAAACTCTTCAAAACACATTTTAAAGAGCTTTGTGAGAGTAGGCCTCTATATTCCTGTTTATAAAGACCTTTCAGAGATTTTCAGTGACGTCACGTCTTTGGAAACTCTTACAAAGAACTTATTGAGAGGGAATAGTGAGTCATTACATTTTATTGTTTGTTTTTGACATTTTTCTCATTTACGCAGGGTTGACATTAACAAGTGAGAACCGAAATAACAAAAGCAAAATAAAAATGCAACTCTTACCAGGGGTGTTATTTAGATTGAAACAAAAAAATCCTGTTGCAACTCTAAATATGTCTGCTCACTATTGAGACGTTTAACTTTTCAGAAGGTCTTCAAACGACATTTGGAAATCCGCCATCTTTTTGGAACGAAGTTGCATGATTTTATTTCTAAACAATCAACCAAAACTTTTTTATGCTTTATGAAAATGTTGATTTCAAATTAAGAAGGGAAAATGCCTGAAATAAGTTTTCTAATGTTACAGAATAAAACTTAAAAAAAAAAAACAGAAAGAAAATTTAAAAAATACGATTTTTAAACTTAAAAATTTTTGCAAAACAGTAATATTTTAAAGGCGCGTGAAAATTTAGTGTTTTCATTTTTATGTTCAAATAATCGAGATATTTCAAAACAATTTTTCATAATTTTTTGCTAGATTATAATCTTCACACGTGTCCTTTTGTGCTCAAAATATTTCCAACATTGACTATGTAGGACGTCTTTTGTGTTTATTCTTAAAGAAAAAGAAATAGGATATGATTTATAAAACGTATGAGCATATTTGCGTCCCTATCACGCACACTGACTGATGATGACATCATAATTCAGTCTTTCAAAGAACTCTTAAAGACGTTTTAAAGATCTTTCAAAGAGTTCTCAAAGACTTCCTAGAGAGAAAACTGATTTTTTGTCAATTCTCTAAAAACTCTCATAAGGCCCCTAAGCCCCGCCATTTTGCGTCCTTTTAGTCTCTAGAAGGTCTTCAAGAGCGCTCAAAGAGCTTTTCTGAGAGCATAAGCTCTCATTATTTAGTCTCTGAGCGCTCTTGAAGACCGTTTAAAGACAAGTTGTGTCGCTTGGGTATTTTATTTGACGTTCCATATATTAAAAAAATTACGACCTACTATATTGCTCATACGTCGGGTACTAAAACTAAAGATTGCTCGGTGTGACCAAATATATAGGTCAACAATTAAGAAAAGTATCCTATGTCGACGGCATCAACAATACGAACATTAAAACAAGTAAGGGTGTTATAGTCAGGCGAGCCTGACAATAAAATACCCGACAAGCACACATGTTCAAATAATGTTTGAACCACGCCCAAAAAACAGGACCACTAAGAAAGAATATTCAAGACGTTTTTTAAGCCATTAGGGGCCCCACATACCGACTTTTTTTAAATTTCTTTATGAAAACCGCCCCTTTTCCACGCCCACTTTTCCATTTTTTTGCAACTCTAATCGGAGGCTTAAATATACCGACAAATTCTAAGTTTCATTGAAATATTTCGAAAAAGTCCGATTTTGAGGCAGTTTTGGGATTTTTGTGACAAACCCTAGTACTGGAGGTACCCTTAATAATGGACCGACCAAGGAAATTTTTTGGGAGGATGCTAATGGCTACAAAGGAATCATAAGTGCCAAATTTCGTTCAAGTCCCATTGGAATTTCGGGTGTAGGGGACAATTTTCGAAAAACGCCCTTCTGCCACGCCTACTTTTAAAATTTTTGGAAATCGTATTACTTGTCCTGAAACACGTTCAAATTTCAAATTTCATTAAAATATGTTGAAATACTTCGATTTTAGAGCAGTTTTAGTGATTTTCGTAACAGACCCTAGTACTGGAGGTGTTCCTAAAAATGGTCCGATCGGGTCCAATCTCAAATTTGTTCTTACTCATGTCGCCGTGAGCATGCATACCAAATTTTGTCAAGATAGCTCAACTCCTTCGATAAGATAACTGTATACAAACAGACGGTCATACGGACGGACATGGCTAAATCGAATATCCTGGTGACGCTGATCATTTAAATATATATTTTGTATGGTCTATCTCGACTGGTTCTGGGTGTTACACACAACCACTTAAACGCAATATACCCTCGACACAGAGTGTGTCGGATATAAAAAAAATTATTAGAATTGGTCATGTAGTTTAGGAGAAAATCGTAACCAAACACTAACTTGCTTGAATAATTATGTATATAAGATATCTCATCTGATCATGTAGAAAACTGGGAAAATTACTTGTTTAGGTATTTTCTCTTCTTAAAAAAAATGTGTCAATATTTATTGGATGTCGTCAAATGCTAATACTGCCATTCTTGACAATGGGAAGCTGCCGACATATTTTTCAATAACACATAATATTGAAGCACATTTTTTATGCTCTCAATTATTCTAAATGATCATAAAATAAATGAAGTAGTAGAAGTGGTAATGGTGGAAATAGTGTTCGATCTACCATCAAAGTGGTAGAAGTCCGAGCACTGACAGGGATCGAAAATATTTATGACATTGATTTTGAAAACTTTAATATGCAATTTTAATTTAAAAATTGAAGTATAAATATTATTTTCTATTTTATACTTATATCAAAAATCGCCAAAAAAAAAAAAATTAAAAAATGCGACCTATTTTCTAACATTTAAATAAATAAGTCTAAGGGGGGAGTTTCAAAATCGTCAAAAATAGCGTACGTGATACTTGAATGGTCCCTTTTATGTACATAATGAGTGTTTTGTTATGACGTTACCACGTAAAACTATCGTCCATAAATTAACTTTACAGACATCAATTTTTTCATAACGAAGAATATCCAAATAAAAACGACAATGATTTCAGTTATGTTTCTTATCCTTTTTATTCATTCCAGAAACATTTCAATTAATTGCAGTCCACCACAAAACATCTGTTGTTATGAGCTTAGCAAATTAAAATAGTTGAAAAACTTTCTAGCTAATGCTGAAATGGAGATTCAACGTTATTTTGGTCACAGACCAAAAACTGGAAAAGCGGCCGCAAATTTGAAAGTCGATGGAACCAAAGCAGCCATTACACATTTTGAAACAGTGGAGTTGAAAGGATCAGCTAACAAATACAGCTGTTGGCTTTTATTACCATCACACAAAACACAGACGATTGCAAATGGCATTCCTGAACCTTCGAGTGTGTCATATCAATGTGTATCGAAAGAAATAGATCCAAACCGGAAAAGTGCAACGTACACGTGCACGGAAATATTATATTCTCCGATGCAAACATCGAATAGATTCTGTAACAGTCAAAAGCAGTTATATCTTATAAAGCTTCCTTGTCCCACCTTTTCAACTTCATCTACATTTACACCACTATTTTGGTCGAAAGTTAGATTGACCTTTCACTCAAAATATATCGACTTTTTGGGAATGCCTAGTCAACAGAATAGCAGTATGTTTAGTCAAAATGTCATCGTTCCTGATTCCAAAAGAATTGCTTCAAAAGTCGTATGGAAATGTGGCGAAACAGTACAAAAAACGATTAGGTGTAATATATCTCTCGATAGAATAACAAAACAATGTCATTGCGAAATGGAAATGATTTTAAAAAATGTTGCAAAAAGAGTGACCATAGAAGAATTCGATTTTATTTCAGCCGATATAACAGCTGATGCTAATATCCCGCTAAAAACAGTATTAAAACGTATTTTCTATTTTCTCAAAATGCAATATTTTGAGACGGTAAGGAATATATATTTTATGTCGTCAGCTATCACTTTACCTACCCTATGGTCAACAATACCAACCGTGCAAACATCTTTTCACACGACCACGGTCCAAACACCGATACCAGAGATGTTCAACGTATCCCTTTGGTCGAGTCTCAACAACAGCATGAGAAACTCCACTTGGCCAACAGCATTCAACTCTCAAGTGGTTGATGTCCCAGTCAACTTAAGTGACTCTGACTTCAATGCTAATGTTAACAGTGACTATATGCTTGGTGATGGCTCGGGTTTCTATTTAACTAATAGTGAATGGCTATCATCTAATGTGTCCTCAGCGAATACAACATATATCAACAATTCTTTGGCGAACTTCATTTTTGATAACAGTCCTATTTCTGTGTACGGTGTACATTACAGCTATGATTGGATTTATCTCTTTGTTATTTTCTTCATATTCGCCGGTGGTCTTGGAAATATACTTGTTTGTCTGGCAGTGGCTTTGGATCGAAGATTGCAAAATGTAACAAACTACTTTTTACTATCACTAGCAATCGCTGACTTACTAGTTAGTTTATTCGTCATGCCTTTGGGTGCCATTCAGGCTATTCTAGGTAAGTGCTTTAGAACAACATAACCTTCTGAGCTCTCAATTTTATGCATTATTTATTATTCATATATTATAAGCGAAGGGTTATTGTTTAGAGTTCCGAAATGTAAGAGTTATTCGTTGAATGAGACTAAAATTAAAATCGGAATAACAAATGCTTCACTTTTAGATGGTGCTGAAACTTCATGAGAATACGGCTTCTGCAACTTTCAATTGGTACGGAAATTTAAGATCGCGACTCTACTTTCAAACAATATTTTCTTAAAATGTGAATTAAAGTTGGTTCCCAATAGTTGAGTCACCGGTTTGGTTAAGTTTTTCTGCGATTGCAAGTAATTGAAAACTTTAACGAGTAAAGCGTAGAAAATTAAATCTGCAACATTTCCTTGAAAATCGGAATAGGTCGCTTTCAGCTTTAGCAAAAAGGTTGTTATTTCTAAAAACAACTGTTTGTCAAGTAATAACACGCTGCAAGCAAACAATGAACGTTACACAATGAAAGAATCGACGACAAAAAAGTGAATCAGGTGACAAAAAATTTAAACTAAAAGTACTCGGACAGAGATCTCATCCGAAAATTCAGCTAATGTCATTTTACAGTACGAAATATACGATTATAATCATATAAATATATGCAGGATACAAAGCTACAAAGCTATAAAATGTGCCAACAGATCCGATAAACAAAGGTTAAAAAAAAAACTATGTCTAGAAAGTTGTACACGCGGGTGTTGACCATATTCAAAGCATGCATTCTCATGGACGATGAAACCTACGATAAAATAGATTTCTAAAGTTTAATTAACCGTTTTGTTTTGTGTTCAAAGAGAAATTAATATTTTTTTCTCCTTCGTAAGAAGGTAAAATATGCCGATTCTAGCTCAAAGGAAACTGGTGCAAAATGTGGCGCAAGGTGCCGCAAAATGTGCCGCAAGGTGCCGCAAAAAGTGACGCAAGGTGTCGCAAGAAAATGTGCCGCAAATTCAGTTAGAGCAACAGTAGTCGGAGAATTTTTGGTAAGACAATGTGCCGCAAGAAAAAGTGCCGCAAAATCAGTGGGTTAATTAATTAGATAACCAAAAATTCTTATCAGACCAAAACGGATATGTGTGAGTCATAGTTTAGTTTAAAACGGAGTCCACTTTGAGATTCAATTCAAAACATTTTTTACCATCGGGCAATACAGAGTGCTTTTCAAGCTACTGGAATAAATAAATAAGCTTTGAAAACATTTTTTTTTTTAAAATGAAGGGACGAAAACTGATTTCAGCAGGAACAGGATCAGCAGCACCAACAGAACCAGCACCACCAGGACCTGTACCACTAACAGTACGAGTAGCATTAGTTAACCAGGACATTGGATCTATTAGCTTTAACGCTATATCCAAAACAAAAATTTACCAATAAGCCATTTTAATCGATAACGAAGATGGCTTGTAATAAATCCTTCGTAGTGGAGTTGGCAAAGCGAATGAAAACGCAATATGGGTCAAAGGAAGTTCTTGAGCTAGCTGAAGCATAATGGGTGCTTCCGCCTATATATAATATAACGATCTGGAGGTCATAGCGATAGGAAATATAAAAAGCAATCCGCATCTTATAAGCAAGAAAGGTGATGAGACCAGCTCTATGCTTGAGCTGGTTAAAGAGGACGAAATAGAAGAAGAAGAAGAAGAATAAGAAGAAAAAGAACAAGGAAGTATTTCACCTTCTTAACCGTTTATGCTTACTAATGATTTAAGTCAATATTTAAATTTTCATTAAAATATAAATTTTTTATTATATATGACTTTAAATTTTTATTAAATATAATTTTAAATTTTTTAATTGAAAATTTTTTGTTTAAAACTATTTCTCTGAAAAGAAAAGAAAAATTCAAAAAAAAGAAGAAAAACAAAAAAATGGTGTCACTTACTTTGTAATGTTCAAGATGAATATTACAATCATCATCATCACCCCAACATGTCTGGAGCGATTCATCGCTGCACGATATAAAAAATAGTCCAGTTTGAACAGACTGTATTCGCGGTCAGTGATGCCACTCGCTCAAAACATAATGTATCAAATGAATTTTTTTTAAGTATCAAAAAGTATCCTACCAGCAGAAAGTAAGGACTGTCCCAGAAATAACGGTCCTTTTGTTTTTAGGTTATTTATAAAAAAGTGTTAGCTCTATAGCAACATATTTGGTACCTAAATAAAGTATAAATATTTCAGATTAAAAAAAAATACTCATTCGTAAAATAAAAGAGCTACTGAAAAGATGTCGTCTTAACAAGAAGAAAAGCGGAAAGCAATTATTTACAAACACCTGGAAAATCCAAACACCACGTACAAAAAGATCGCTAAGGAAGTTGGCGTGTGCGAAAAAACTGTCGGTAGGACCATAAAACGATACAGACAGCTTACCCCTTTATTAAAAACATTAGGATCAGGGAGAAAAAGTGGTCCAGCGAACCAAGCGGTGGCCCAGAACGTTAAGCGGCTGTTTACTCAGAATCCAGTCACTTCGGCTCGTGATAGGGCAGCAAAAGCGGGAACATCGAAGTCAAGTGTTCAACGGATTAAAAAATTTTACAACCTAAGGAGCTATAAAGTACAAAAAGTTCCTGATAGGTCAGAAGAAAAGGACGCCGAAGCCAAGAGGAGGGCTCGAAAACTGTATCGCGATTACCTGCCCAATTTTTATTGCGTGATCATGGACGATGAAACGTATTGCAAAGCGGATTTCAAGCAGTTACCGGGACACGGATATTATACTGCGGTTAGAAGGGGTGGAGCATCCTCTAAATTTACCACCGAAAAACATACCAAATTTCCAAAGAAATACATGGTGTGGCAGGCCATTTGCAAATGTGGCCTTCGAAGTAAGGAATTTGTGACGGATCGCACAATCAACACCGAAATTTACATCAGAGAGTGTCTGGACCGGCGTTTGATGCCTTTTATACGTCAACACCAAGGTTCGGTACTATTTTGGCCTGACCTAGCAACATCTCACTACGCCCAGAGAACGATGGATTGGTACCAAGCCAATAATGTCACTGTGGTACCAAGAGAAGCAAATCCTCCGAATTGCCCCGAACTTCGTCCAATCGAAAAATATTGGGCTTTAATGAAAAGGAACCTTAAGAAGACCAAACAAACTGCGAAGAACATCGAAATATTTTGACAGAAATGGCGTCGGGCATACACTAAGGTGAACGAAAGGTCGGTAAAAAACCTAATGGAGGACCTTAATAAAAAAAGTGTATAATTTTTTTAAGTGTATTTTTTTCAGTGTAATTAAAATTTTTATTTATTTTGTAATGTTCACTTAATAATAGACTGAAAGAATTTTAAAAAAAAACATCATTGGTTTTTTTGCAATAAAAAGAAACAAAAGGACAGTTATTTCTGGGACAGTCTTTATATCACCATTTCTTAAGAAAATTATCAAAAGTGGAATTTTATAACGCCAATGCAAATGTCCATAAAAAATTGAGAAAACTCTACTAAAATAAAAAATGGAAACTCTTTACTTTCTTCCAGGCGCATACCAATTTTTAAAAACTTCAAATTTCAATGTTAAAAGATAAGTCTTCATTTTCACAATTTCAAAGGATAACCAGTAAGAAAGCTAAAGTCGGTCAAGCCCGACTTTGAAATACCCAGCGTCCCGACATTATTGGCGGACTATGTTTTGCCTCTCCATTTGTGGGCGTGGCAGTGGGCGGGCCACATCAATTTTTTCGTACACTTTTTATTCGCCTTGGTCAACCTATGTTGCGAATTTTAAGCTTCTACAACTTTAACTTCACAGGTTACGATAAACCCTCTATTTGTGGGCTTATTGGCAGGCGTGGCTCGAGGAGGACGGCGTCCATTTTTTCCAGGACCAACCAAGGCGAAATTTGAAATACAGGTAAATCGGGAACCGAGTATGATCCTCAGTAAAAATGGGAGACATCCGCCCATTTCCACGCCCACAAATTAATTTAATGTGTTTTCAGTAAAATATTTGTTACATGGAAACCACTCAACACATTTCATTGATATTTGGTGTACAAGTAAACTACGAAAAGGGACATACCCCGGGAAAAAATGGACGCCGCCCTCCTCGAGCCACGACCACAAATAAGCCCACAAATAAGGGTTTATCGTAACTTGTGAAAAAGTTGTAGAAGCTTAAAATTCGCAACATAGGTTGACCAAGGCGAATGAAAGGTGTAGGCAAAAATTTTATGTGGCCTGCCCACTGCCACGCCCACAAATTAAGATTTTTCGTAACTTCCGAGGTAAAAGGCGTAGAAGCTTCAAATGCGCAACATAGGTTGATCAAAGCGAATGAAAGGCGTAGGAAAAAAATTTGTGGCCCGCCCACTGCCACGCCCAAAAATGGAGATTTTTCGTAACTTCCGAAGTAAAAGGCGTAGAAGCTTCAAATTCGCAACATAGGTTGACCAAGGCGAACGAAAGGTGTAGGAAAAAATTATGGGGCCCGCCCACAAATGGAGAGGCAAAACATAGTGCGCCAATAATGTCGGGACGCTGGGTATTTCAAAGTCGGACTTGACCGACTTTAGCTTTCTTACTTATTTTACATTTTATTTGGGAAGATGTGTCCTTTATTCTGAAATTCGGTCGAAAATACACTACAAATACATTTTTTTATATCGCTAATTTACTTAAAGAAGGTCATATATCAAAATAATCGATTTTGAGCAAAAGGCGTTTCAAGTTTTCAATTCACTCGTACTTGGGTGAAAAAATAAGAAATTATGTATTCCTTTCCCACACAGAGAGTATAGTAAGCATTAATAGGAAATTTTTACATAATGTCCGGCATGGTACGCCAAAAGATTCTTCATCACTATTTCCAAAATCGAGTTTTTGGAGTTATGACATCTTTTAAGTTATTTATACCCGGAGAAAATCCAATATTAAGGGTTCTCATCTAATAGTGAAAACCTGATATACTTTTACCCTCATATATCAACTGTCAAATTTTGTATGAAAGTAAGTTTCTGCGTTTTGCACTACGATATGGTAGCGCAAAACGTATATATAAAGCGTATAAACTCGTTTAGTATAAAATCAGCTGTTTTAACTTCACTTGCGCGTAAAATTTTTCGAAGGTGCGTTCATGCAACTTGCCGGATAAATTCATTCAAATGTCAGTTTTGCATGTTTTGCACTATTACATGAGAATCCTTATTATATAGTTTTTTAAGAATGATTATACCATTTGAAGCTGTAGAATTTCTTTTTCCATTTGTTTTTTCTTTTTAGTATTAGAAAATTTCACGTACTACAAAAAACTGATTTCCGAGTTTTTGGTCTTGTTTAATTTAGACGTGAGTGTGGCAGCCATGCAGAACAGATGGTGCCAAATGGAACGAGTCAAAAGTGCAAATCGATGGTGAAAATAGTTACTGACTACAATTTGAACGCTTAGCTTTTAGAAACAGGACTTTCTGTCTGTCTGATTTTTAAGGGTCTCCCTTCGTTGTAGGGTTTATTATAAAATTCATAAATGCTGCTCTAAGCCCAAAATTTTTTGAAATACTTAGTGGAATTATTTTTTTTGACTTAGTTAAAGGCATAAAATGTAGACTCCGAATATAAGAATAATATTATATAAAATATTGAATACTGATTTTCGAGGGTCGCAGATGCTCAAATATGCTCTAAAATTAAGGAGCATCCCTACTTTGGTGTTTCCAACTTCAGTTTTACTTAAAAAGGGTCATAATATAATTTTACGGCTTGTTTAAAAATTGTAAGTTCTTCGACTTGTTTTTGACAGTCAGCTGATTTTTACACAACTTCACCAAGCCATTTGGAGCCATATAGCAATTTGACAGACTTTCCCATACTGTAATACTTGATCGCAACCATTGATTACAGCTGAGAGGAGTTTATATAGTAAAAAACAACAGCGTGATAAAGTCATTGACATTTTCTTAGAATCAAACTAAGAAGTTTTATAAACTGAGGATGATGAAGACACAGTCCTCGAAGACATTGACCTTACCTACTTTGTTTCAAGCGATTCGTCATTAGACTTTTTCCATGAAAGTGATAGCGACTAAAACGTTTATTTATTTTATTATTTGTATTATTTTTTACCTAATAATTTGAAAAACATTTTATATTTAAGTTAAATTTTTGAATTGAATTGAAAATATTTTATTTGGGCATACTCGCATGCTCACCAGTAAACAAACCCAAATTCAAAGAGATGCAATTATTGTGATTTTTTCCTGTTTTTGGAGGACTATATTTTTATGGGGGCGGAGTCTACACTTCGGTTGCTTATACTTTATTTTATAAATAACCAGTATTTGGGCTTTTCAAATATATTAAATCTTTCTCAATTTTATTGACCTTGAATTATTGATGCATGGGTTATAAACTTGAATTTTTACGAACTTTGAAGGGTCGTAGGGGAAAAAGTAGGCGTGGAATTTTTACAATTTTAGTTGCTTATGAAAAAGGAAAAATCATAGTAAGGTGTGTGCCGAATTTCAAGTCCCTCGGGCAAAAACGAGTTTGGCATGTTGAGTTATATGGGAGGTGGGCGTGGCAGTCGACGGATTTCCAAGCGTTTTTCAAAGTTTCTTTATTTTATTGACATAAACGTCCATGCCAAATTTCATTGCTCTACGACCACTCCTTTATTTTGTGGCCACAACATTTATGGGGACGTTACACTGTCACACGCCATTAATGGCCAAAAATATGACAACTGGCAGCGCGGTTAGTTATGTAACGGCTTCCAGAATTAAAACTTTTTACTAGTGCTACTTTTGAGTTGGCTTCAGTGATAACTTTAGTGCTCAACTAAGACACACGTCAAAAAATTTTTTTAAATACACCCAATAAACAGGACTACAGTAGTTTCGTTATATAAGAAACACGTGTATGAGAAAAAGCCGCCTTTAAGAAACTGTTTACTACAACCAAAAACTCTTGTTGTATGGAACAATTTTTTATATAAGAAACCTGGTTTTTATCAAAAATTTAAAACCCCTATTTTCAAATATCGGTAGTTTATATAAATAAAAATTTTCTTGTATACGGTTTTTTTATAAGAAAGAATTTTCTTATAAATGGGTTCTTATATAAGGAAAAGCCGGATATAAGAATGAAATTTCTCGGCAAAATCGACTTTATTATATAGCGAAACTAACTGTATTAAGAAAGAATATTCTATAGATTTGTTAGGCCATAAGGGGAACGTTTTTTTCAATTTCTTTATGAAAACCGCCCATTTGCCACTTCCAGAATTCCAAACAGTTTGAATTCTAATCGGAGGCTTAACAATTCGCTCAAATTCTAAATTTCATTCAAATATTTTTAAAAAGTCAGATTTTATTGCAGTTTTGGGATTTTTGTGACCGACCGTAACTAGTTTACAGAATTTAAGATTTTCGTGAGAGCAGAGACGAATTGATGGTTTTTAGACTAAATTGGGGACATTGATCACGAAAATGGCACCCGTTCTCATAAAGTAACCAAAAAACAGGTTTTTTGCGTATATCTCTAAAACTTTTTTTTTGAAAAAAAATTTGGATGCCATTTTCGTGATCAGCGACCCCAATTTAGTCTAAAAACCATCATTTCGTCTCTGCCCTTTTTTTTGTAAACTAGTGTTATCTTTAAGTTTTTGTCAAATGCAAGTATTTTCCATTGATTGAAAGCTTTTTCATTATAGCCCTCAAAACAAAAAAAAATATCAAAATCAGGAAAAAAGTATCTCCGTATCATTTGGGAAAAAAAGTATCACTTTTGATAAAATTGTATTAGTTTGGGCAACACTGTTCCTGGTATACTAAGATGTGCTTCATCCAGCTGAAGGGTTCCGCCATCCTCTAAATGAAGGAAAAGTTTAACACTTGTCCTAGCATTTAATTTCATTTAATAGCAACAAATCCGGTTTAAGTCTAACTTGCATAGACTGGAATATTCAATCCAATACAAATTAAACCTTCTTACGAAATCCATCTTTCGTAATGATTTTAGAAAACGAAAATTTGATCCTTTTATACTCGTTTGAATTGAGAAAAAACCCAACAAATTATTAAATCAACATGCCTCCCGTGGGAAAAAAGTTTGACCACACACCATGTAGAAAAGTTTTTAAAAAAAGTTTAAGTGCCAAAATTCTTAGAATTTTTCACTTATTCTATGTATTAATCAAAATCGGACGTCGGCAGCGGTTTGAATGTATTAACGTCACTCCACTTCTGTTCAATTAATCAGGCGCGCCAATTAAACTCATATCAACTTTTATTAACAAAGAAAGAAATCAAAAGTATTAGGTGTAGTAAAAAGAAATCCATTATTTTTGCATTAAATTGAGGGCTTTATTTAAGATAGTTAGAATGGCCAGATTTAGGTCAAATATGCGCCGTTTTGTTCGATAACTTGTTGCCATTTTAAAGGTAATTTCATTATGCCTCTCTCATAGAAGCCCTCGTTCCTATTAGCAAAAAATTGAGACAGTCGAATTTCAGAAGCCTCTCTTGAAGCGAATGTTTCACCAGCAAAATTGTTCGCCATGGACAGGAACAGATGGTAATCACTTGGTGCCAGGTCCGGACTATAAGGTGGATGCAGAAGAACCTACCAACCAAACTCCCGGAGCTTCTGGCGAGTCACTATCGATGTGTGTGGCCTGGCGTTGTCCTGATGGAACACAATTCCTCTCCTATTGGCCAAAGCTGGCCGCTTATGGGCGATTGCTTCCTTCAGACGGTCCAATTGTTGACAGTAGAGTTCCGAGTTAAGAGTTTTGCCGTATGGGAGCAGCTCATAGTAGATAATTCCCTGCCAATCCCACCAAACACACAGCAAAACCTTCCTGGCCGTCAATCCTGGCTTGGCCACCGTTTCCGCCGGTTCACCGTGTTTCGACCACGACCGTTTTCGCTTGACGTTGTCGTAAGTGACCCACTTTTCATCACCAGTCACCAACCGCTTCAGAAATGGGTCGATTTTGTTGCGGTTCAGCAGCGATTCGCAGATGGAAATTCGGTCTATGGGGTTTTTTTGCGTTAACTCGTGGGCACCCATACATCGAGCTTCTTTGTGTATCCAGCCTTATTCAAATGGTTCCAAACGGTTTTTTGTGCAATCTTTAGCTCTTTTGCAATCGAAACAGTGCTAACATGACGGTCGGACTCGATAATTTCCATGATTTTATCGACATTTTCGACAATTGGCCTTCCAGTGCGTGGTGCATCCTTGACATCGAATTTACCGGAACCGAATCGACGAAACCAAAATTGCGCATGATTGGCTGTTACAGTATCAGGTTCATAAACGCTATTCACATTTTCAGCCGCCTGGCTTGCGTTTTCTCCCTTATCGAAGAAAAACTGTAAAATGTAGCGAATTTTCTCTTTGCTGATGTCCATCTTTGACAAGCTCTCAAACAAAACTGAATCAATCAATCAAAAAAGTGTCAAAAAGCTTTTTTAGTAGGAACTGTCATCTTTCTAATGCCCCCTAGCGGAACACGATCGGACTTATACAACGCGAGATGCAGATAAATAACGCCATCTATTGGAAAAATAATGGATTTCTTTTTACTACACCTAATATATTCACTCAGGAAAAAATAAACGAATAAGAAACTCTATTTCACAACTCAACCATTTAAAAAAAACATTAACTCGTGCGCAACGCGACTTCTCCTTACGAACGCTGTAGACTCACTGACTTCTCTTCGACTCTCTCTATAGTACTCGGCACCGCTCGGGATAGGGCACAGTTTTTATAGGACTTTACAACTCGTCCATTCCTGACCTTTCGTCCGGCTCGGACGAATCGCCATCGTCCTGATAGCTCATCTCATCGGGTTTCGTAAACAGGCACCATGGCTTCAGGTGGTCCACAGCCAATACACCCGTGTACCGCTTTCGATTTCGTGGTAAGTCCGGTAAGTCTTCCACCAAATATCGGTCGCGTCCCAGCGTTTTGGTGATCCTGTATGGTCCTTTGTACGTTGGATCCAGTTTATGTGACGTTCCAGTTGGACCCGCGACGTAATCAACTGCCAAAAGATCGCCCAGTTGGTATTTGTGGGGCGCACAGGTCTTAGCGTCGAATCTTTGCTTCCATTTGGACCTCTCTTTGACCACTCTTTTGCCTCTTCTGACCGGAAATCATTAAGTGGCTCATCGTTGCTTTCGTCCATCGCGTGTACCAGCTTATTCGTTGTGACATCCATTGGATGGAAATTAAAGTTAAGGCTATTGGGACTGCAATTCGTTGTTTGGTTCGCCTGAGAATTTATAGCCCACTGTAATTTTGGCAAAGCCTCGTCCCAAGCCTTTGCCGAAGCCGCTACACATTTTAGTAACGCCAATACGGTACGGTTCACCCTTTCCGCTTGTCCGTTGGCCCTGGGAGTTCTCACGGCCGTCTTGATGTGGTGAATGCCATACTTAAGCATGAGATCGGTGAATGACTTGGACGTAAAGGCTGTGCCCCGATCCGTGACTATGATATTCGGGAGCTCATACACAGCAAACAATTCTTGCAACAGCGATATAACCGGACCCGATTTAGTATTTCGCAACGCTTTCAGTGTAACATGTTTACTGAAAGCGCAAACAACAACGATGATGTACAGGTTTCCCCGTTTGCTCCTTTGGAAAGGTCCCAAATGATCCAGATGAATGGTCCTAAAGGGTATCGGCAACGGATCCTCAATGTGAAGCTCGATTTCCTTTTTTCCTCCTTTTACTTTGTTTAAGATGCATTCAGGACATGCTGCAATATATATTTTTTTTAGGAATCATCGCATCCTCGGAAACCAAAAATATTTTGTTACTTTCTCGAGCGTTTTCTGGACTGCAAAATGACCCTATTTGTCATGACATGATTCGGCGATTCTCCATTAGGCTCCTTTAGGTAGTACCAGCTTGTTCCCTTTATCTGTCGTTCGATACAAGCGTCCACTTTGAATAACATAGTCCTTTCTGGTTTGCCCCTGTTCTTGCGACTCCTTTCCGTTGAGAATTTCGATAATCTTCCGCAGATTCTCGTCTTGCCACTGCATCGCCGCAACCCAGTCTCCGTCATAATTCAACACTGTTAATATTCGGTCAGCCACTGTTTCTGCCTGCTCCGTCAACGACCTTACTGGCATGCGACTCATCGCATCAACGTGGGCCATTTTAGTTCCCTTCCGATGTTGAAACTCCATGTCAAATTGCTGTAACTTCAAAAGCCAGCGTGCGATTCTTGGAGGAACGGCCGATGATGATTTCGTCGTTACTATGGCGTTGCAATCCGTTACAACGGTAAATCGCCTTCCCAACAAGAATGTTCGGAATCGTTGAAGCGTTTCCACAATCGCTAGGACCTCTTACTCGTGACTATCGTAACGTTGTTCTGCCTCATTACATTGTCTGCTATAAAAGAATACTGGTTTTAGTTCGCCATTTTCTTCATCCTGAAAAAGAACTCCTGCCAGCCCCAGAGCACAAGCATCTGTATGCACTTCGTGCTGTATTTTCTCATCAAATATTGTCAAAACAGGTTCCGATGTGATGGCCCCCTTCAATGCCACAAACGCGTTTTCCTGGTCACTGTCCCAAACGAATTCCACTGCTTTCCGCAATAAACCGGTCAAAGGCAAGGCTATCAGACTATAGCTGTTGACGAATTTCCGGAAAAACCCGGTTAAACCAAGGAACTGCCTCACTGCTGTCGTTGTCTTCGGCCTTGGAAACTCCTCGATGCACCTGGTTTTCTCTGCTCCAGGTCGTATGCCTTCATTATCTATCCTATGTCCCAGGAACGTCACTGATGCCTCGAGATATCGGCACTTCGATGGTCTCAGTTTCAGCCCAGATCTCCGAATGGTCTCCAAAAATTCGCGGAGCACATCAAGTGTTTCCTCCGTAGTTCGTGTTGCGATGATTACCTCATCAACGTAGTTTACCACCTTGTCCCTGTGCTTCATGGTGCGTATCATATTCATAACCGTTTCCAGGAATACCATCGGCGCATTCACTAAGCCGAATGGCATCACGTTGTGCTCGAACAGGCCTTCATGCGTCAAAAAAGCTGTGAACTGCTTGGAATCCTCTTTCAGTGGTATCTGGTAATAACCAGATGTGGTATCGAGTGTTGTGAACACGAGATTACCAGCCAAACGTGAAAGTTGTTCCTCGATGATCGGCTACTGCTTCTTAATCGTGACCGTATTCAACGCCCGGAAGTCCACGCACATTCGACTTTCCCCGTTGATTTTTCTCACCAGAAGAACTGAAGCTGCGTGAGGTGATGAACTGCGCCTGATTATGTCGTTCTCCAGAAGATTTTCAATTATTTCCGTCAGCTGCTTGCGTTGCGAAAATGCTACCTCATATCGTTTCCCAATGATTGGTTTCTGCGTTGTTACGTCGATCGTCATTTCATTGATTGTGCATCGCCCCAACTCGTCAATCGTTTCTGCGAAACACTCCGGAAATTCCTCCAGCAGTTGCTCCACCGTTCGACCGTTTCCGTTTGATACGTGCGACTACACCGTACAGTCTTCGAAAGTCATAACGCTGAGTACCCCATTGTCGATAACAAATTTTTGGCTATCTCTGCACAACACATCTCTGCCAATCAAAACGTCGCACTGCATTACGTTGACCGGAACTATAAAGAATACCGTTTCGATCACCTGTCCGTCGATTTCAATGTTTGTTTCTATTTTCTGCTTGTCATTGATCGTCGACCCTCTGAATCCGATGAGCTCCTTATTAGCCGTTTTCCTTTCGATTTTAGGTAACGCTGTCTCTACAATGATCGAGCAGAAACTTCCGGTGTCGACAAACGCGTTCACTTCATTGCCACCTATCCGAATTTTCTTCATCATCGGATGACGACATTTGTCATCTCCATTCCTAACTTCCGATATCGCGTGTCCGCTCCGACAGTCTTTCGATTCATGGCCGATTTTACCACATTTGGTGCATTTTGGACGTCTTTGAGGCTTTGGGCACTTTGCTGAGATGTGTCCCAAATCATTACAATTAAAGCACTTAACTGGTTTTCTTTCCTATCCGTTTGCGTCGTGGATTTTTCCAGCTTCCGCTTTATTGACCGGCTCTGTTTTCCCAGTTGTCGCCACGCCCGATAAATTCTCTATAGACCGGAACAATTCGCTATTTGTTTTGATATTCACGGCCGTCAACATGCGTGATACGTTTGCGTCGTTAAAACCACCAATAATGTAGGAATTAATTGAAGCTTCGTCCAGCTTACCGCGTCGTCCCAAATTTAGCATCGCATAGAAGAATTCCTTCATAGACTCGTTGGGCTTGCGATGCCTTTTTGCCATATCTTTGTGAATTTCCGTGCTGACTGTCGTTTCTGGAAAATCCGCTTTAAAAGCTTCTACCAAATCCTTCCAATACGCAAAAACCGGTTGCGCATCAAGCCAGTCTTTTGCCACGCCTTTAAGTTTCAACTGCACCGCCATTAGAACTTCGCCTTCTTCCCATCCGTATGACCTTTGCAACTGCACCGTTCGATGAATAAATTGTTCTGATGTAAGTGGTCCCTTAATCGGGTCGAACTCCGGTAATAGTCCGATCAGATCGTGCACGCCACCTGCTGTCCATCTACGGCGTTCATTCATACCGCCGTTTCGTGCAGTCTCCTCCGCTACCACGATTACTTCGGTCTCTCGTCCAGGATTCGGCTGGCCGTTGCTATGCTGCTCAGAATTTCCTACATTCCTTTCCAATGTCCGCAACCGCGAATCGTTCTGCGACCTTATTAGACTATCCACTGTTGAAGCCAGTCCAGCAATAATTTCCCTTAACTCATTCAAAGAGTAAAGATATAAAGAGCCTCCAAAGTAGCGATTCGAATCTCTTAAGGTTTCTAATGATACGCGGTGGCTATAAGCTACCGAGCTGCAACATGCTCGATTGCGTGTTTGGGCGTATGATTCGACACGTCGGCTTAGCTCGAAAGTGTGCGCAGGACGAAGAAGTAATTTGAAGAATGCGCGAATAAGAAATTAATTCATTAAATACGCATGCCCATTTCGCCTGAAACTTGGCATCGTAGCTAAATGAAGGAAAGAATTGCGAGTGTGCGCGATTATGGAATTCATTCATAAATTACACCTGACCGTTTGAATTTGTCGAAATTTGGCAACGTAGATAAAAAGAAACAGAAAATATTCGATTTTCTCCTTACTCCCGTAAGAATTAAATGCATATCTATGGCTATTTTTAGATACCTCTTCAATTTTCGTATATTCGTACAGGGAAAAGCCAAAAACTTGAATGCCCGAAGTTCTTAGAAATTAGCGCATAATAAATGCCAGGTGACATTTTTAATGGGGTTCTACTGTATATTTTGCTATTACTGATTTATGATATTGGAGCGTCTCAATAAAATTAACGGAAATATGAAAATGTTGGTTGAAGTGAAATTTCAAGGCTGATGAATTTCAATATACTTATGTACATTATTTTCTTTAGGTTCAGTTTCGTTTAAACGAAATGCGTTTGGATATTTTATAAACGACCTTTTTATTTTGGAAATCATTAAAAAGTTTGAAATGAATGCAATTTTCCATTTGCATTAAACTGATATTTTAAAAACTTCCTTCGATACAATCGATGTTTCATTTGGGTCAAACGACTATTTTCTTTTGAAATTACCCGAATTACCCGACCAAATAATTTTTCGCCTTTGAATGTTCTAAATTGAATTTAAATTAGACATGTAATTTCCTCAACTGTTGTAAGGCATGATGTGGCATATTGCATAAGGTGCACGACTTGGAATGCGAGGGTCTCGGGTTCGAGCCCTGTCGGATCGCAGAAAGTATTTAGTTTTTTTATAGCAAACGAAGGACTTAATTACAACCAACGAAAATTCGAAACGAAGTTCAATTGTCACTTTTTCCCATTCAATTGGGATGGTAAAATCATTTTCATGTGCAAGGATTTATGAATGCTAATAAAAATAATATTTAGGGGCCGACCATATATTACGTTATCATACAGTGAAGAGGGAAGGGGGTTTAAAATGGTCAAAAGTAGACTGACTTAATATATGGACGGTCTCTTCCGAGAAACGAAAAAATTGTTTTCCTCATTTATATTTGCAGAACGCCTTTCAAATCGCTAGCTGACACACAGAAAATCAAAACTCACACCAATACAGATTCTCGGCTGCTTAAAAAAATCCAAACAAAGTCGAAAAAGCATATTGAAAATTCCATATTCCTTTTGCCCATTTAAATAAGCGTACGAAGAAAGGAAAACTTCAGGAGGACTTAAAACAAAACAAAATAAAATATTCATTCAGTTGCGACCGAACTGAAAATCAAACTTTTCTATGCAACAAAATCCGCTTCTCGAACTTGTTATATGTTCGGTACCTAATAGCCACCGCACATTTAAGCGCTTAGTGAGCGCGGAAGAGACTTTGGAGGCTCTTCATATCTATACTCTTTGACTCGTTTATTTCGACAGCCCAATTTGCACCTCCCATAATGGCTTCCAGCTCTTCGCGATCAATTTCGTCGGCTCCATAAACCTCCGTCAGCCTCATGACCTTTGCGGCCTTATTACCAATAGACGTCATGTTCTGACTTTCGAGCAGCTTGTCCAATTGGTCAACCTTCAGTGACGCCAGCTTAACCTTCGACATTTTGTGACCTTTGATCTAGAAAAATGACGCAATATAATTATTTGTGCGATAATTTTAATACTTATTCCGTGATGCGAATATTATTTTTCCGCAATCCTAATATTAATTCACAATCCGGACATTCGTTCCGCAGAAGCTGTTACGGAACTGTTGTCATCCGTTGAAACAATATCAACGGAAGGTGAGGGGAGAATCAGGTGTTTTTCTTCTCAATAATATATTTCGACTAGGAAGTGGGTTCTTACTCACACAGACCATAAACAAAATCATAAAGAGATCTTACGTCAAACAATCACCAAACTGAATGAACAACTAACTCAATTCTTTTTGTAGGTAGGGTATCTAGGTGTAGATCGATACCTGTGGTCTGCCCACCCCATATAGCCATGAAGGCCATCCGTGGCCATTGCTCGACCAAACTTCACAATGGCCCCTAACAAGAACAAACTAATTAAATTAGTTTTCCAACCTGGCAATTACCACCTCCGATCCGTGCATTCAACCCAATAGACTACGAATTTATTTATGCATATTCAATGACATTTTATTTTACTTAAAAGCCAGCAGTTCAATCTCAAATTTCATCTTAAACTGTAATTAAATTCTCTTCCGGATAGTCACAACTCAAAATTACTATTTACGTTACGTTAATTTCATTGCAATTCAAAATCCATACACAGTTACTGAATTTTAAATGTAGCTTCACATTTCCACATTTTATTTTCTTTTCTTGTTTTTCTTAACCGTGCAAATATGGACGAGCATGGCATCAAAAAAATTGGCAACTCCTTGACTTTTCATCATGGTGGTACAATCGTTGACTGTCGTCTGAATTTTCAAAATTCCTTCGCTGGTTTCGTCTTCAATCGCGGGCAGATCGAACAAGGTCTTCAATTGGTGATCGATTAAAATGCGCTTGTTCTCGTACCGCGCTTTGAGAGCCTCCCAGGCGTGCAAAAAATTCGATCTACACAGGTATCCTTTGACAATCGCTCCGGCGGCGCCTGTCGTTTTATTGTGCAAATAATACAGCTTTTGTACAGGTGGCAGTCTCGGATTGTTGTTATACACGGCCGTAAACATGTCACGAAATGCTGGCCACTCGTTGTATCCTCCGGAAAAACTCGCAACGTCACAAGGGGGCACTCGAATAAAATTATCCTCTGGCGGCATCTCAGCATATTGTGGAGGCGACCTTGTGCTGGATAGTGGTAGTTGAGATTGGGAATGCAACCGTAGCATATCTTTCAGCTGCGCTCGAGCGATAGCTTGGAGATCGCGACATTCATTATAAGTCACTAGAGCAATGGCGGCAACCTCAGCAGTCCATTCGTCATGTGCGAGAGCGCGGCTGTAAGTCTCTTGAACACTTTGCCAACAAGAGTCAGTTTCCTCAATTTTAACTTCGATGAGCGACTCGGTTTGATTCAAGGGATTGGAGCGCATAATCACATCGCAGTATCTTTTAAGCTGCTCCACCGCATCATTGAATTGTAAATTAAAAGCAATTTTGGAGGCGAAGATGAAACGTTAACACAGAGCTCAAACAACGCGATTCCGGAGTGAAAAAACGAAAAAAACATTTAATAATATTTCAGTAAAATTAACGAATATACTCGCCCACGCTTAAATTTAATTTTACCAAACGCAAAATTATCGATGGCAATCTGGATGTACTAGGCTTTGTCGGGTGCGGAAGAGACCGGTCGTAGGGCACGGTGATGATCGATGTCGTCTGAGCACCTTCAAGTCAGCCGTGATAAAGAAATAAACAAACTGGAGAAAATATATGCAACCGTGGCAGCGAATCCTCAATGATTCCTGCGCTTCGCAACACCTCCACAAGACTCCTGGTACTCCGAATCCAATGTTAAAAAATTCCAAATTATTTAAGAAATTCCAGTAAGAAAATATAGGTCAAATTCAATTGATTTGTTAGAAATTCAAGTTTTTTAACCAATTCGCAAAGTCGATGTGATGCACGTAAATCAAAAACAGCGTGCAGGCAGAGCGCAGGCAGAGCGACGGATCGTATGTATGAGGCCGTGTGTTCTAATTGAGTTCACCCACGTTCGCTCGAACAGGCAATACGCGATCAACTTCTATGTTCGAAGTTCGATGCAACGCACAGCGTTAGAACTGACCTACGCAACACAAGGCACGTATGCCCTATGCGTTTATGCAGATGGCCTGGCTCGCTGTCTGCTGGCCTTGAATTCGTATGGAATTGCAATGGAAAAAACTCAAAACGATTTCTCTGCATGTTCCGCAAGGGAAAAACCAACTCAATAAGAAAAGAAAGAAAAAACCGCAATTCGTTCTCACAGGGAACGAGAAACCCAAATGCTGCTTGCCAAGCCGCTATGTGCTGGTTGTTTTGCAATATCGACTTTGCACAAAAACCACCACCAAAGGCGACACGGAAGTGCGAGCTAGATAGACTCATGTGTGTATAAAGAGAAAAGGTAAAGCTGCCCGGCAATATTTGTCACGCGCTTGGATCGTGTTGCCCTTGACTTTGTTCGAGGGCAAATATCGGTCAAGGGTGACGCACACGTGGTGGACTTTTTCGACCTTTTTCTTCTAATGTGGTCCACCGGAACCTCCAGGCTCCTGGCAGGATCGCCAAATGTCAAGGTGAGGGGCAACAAATGAGGGAGACGTACCTGATACTCCGTTGATGACCCTGGGGGTGCCGGGTACGTTGATTGATCTGTAGGTTTGCGCGACGCGGTTGATTTTATTGTACTTTGCAACGGTATGTTGAATTTGTTGCCACTTCTCCTTTTTTTTTTTTTTTTTTGTTTTTGGTTTTGGTTTTGTGTTATTTCAATTCAATTTTCTTTTTTTTTTGTAATTCACTTGACTTTAATATATATTTTGTTTCGTAATTCACTTTTTAATTTTTATATTTTTCCTTTATTGGAATTCACTTTTAAATTTTTGGTGTTTCTTCCTGTTTTCTTAATCTAGCTTTATTTTTATGTGGAGTTCACTTTTTAATTGGGATTTTGGGATTTTTTATTTTTTTTTGCCGGCGCGTGGGCGAGTTGTTAACGCGAAGAGGCTTTTTCGACAGTGAAGAGGGCAGCGCGCAGTCTTCCCAGGCAGCGCTGCCGGTTAGCGCAGTCGAACGCGAAAAAGGTACTCAATAAGATTGGTTATTTTGCCGTTCTTTAAAGCCCCGGCTTCAAAGTGGCTACGGCGAAAAACCAACATTCATCGAAGAAATTTTTTGCATCGATGCCAAAGACAATTTTAAAGGTGTCCGTTGACATCTCCTTTGGAATGTTTTGTGATGCCTGAAATGAAAAAATAAAATTGAAATTTTTCTTAATAGGATTTTAGAGTTCATATAGAACTATACCTGCAACTTTAACTTTAATTTTTTCGGTTAGATATAAAAGTTAAAGGTATGGACATGCATATATATTCATGATCAGGATTGCTATGAGTCGCCCCTGCCTCACTCCTATTTACCAAAAACAACAGCCAGACACATGGACAGGTACATGCTTCATGAAATGAGAAAACTTCAAGTTTTTTAATGCAAAAATTCTTTTTTTTATACATTTCTAATATCCAAATTTCCAAATATTAAAGTTCCGTCTCAGAACTCAGTTTAACCATTAACAATGCTGCCAAGTTTTCTTCGGACAAATTGTAGTGCAAATCGCTCAGAACAATCTTAAGTGCTGAAAACGCGCGTTCTACACTGACTTGTGTAGCTGGCACTTGATGAGCAATACAAGCCAGATCTCTTAGCCGTGGATATATAAACTTTTTGCTTTCCCAGTATTCAATAATGTCTGCATCAACATCAATGCGCTTCTCTTTATAATTGTCTATTTCAAAGAATGCTTTGCGAACAGAATTTCCAACACTTGTTTCCTCATCGTCGGATGAAGCATCAGAAGCCTCCATACCCAAAAGCCCCGTTCGCAACTTTGACGAGCTGCTTTGATTCGTCCCTTAATATAAAAGGAGTGGTTTAGTTTCTCATGTACGAAGAGGCAAGGTTGAAGCAGTCGACATCTATTGTATACAAAAAAGCGTAAATAAAATGAATGGTCCTATACATTTGTACGTCTCAGCTGTGTAGATTAACCATAGTTACCTGTTCAACATCATCCATTTGAAGAATGATATTTATACCCGACACACTCTGTGTCGAGGGTAAATTGCGTTTGTTGGGTTGTGTGTAACACCCAGAACCAGTCGAGATAGACTATACAAAATGTATATAGAAATGATCAGTGTCACCAGGAGATTCGATTTAGACATGTCCGTCCGTCTGTCTGTCTGTCCGTCTGTCTGTCCGTCTATCTGTCTGTTTGTATACAGTTATCTTATCGAAGGAGTTGAGCTATCTAGAAGAAATTTGGTATGCGTGCTAACGCGGACATGAGTAAGAACAAGTTCTAGAATGGAGCCGATCGGATCATTTTTAGGGGTACCTCCAGTACTAGGGTCTGTTACGAAAATCACAAAAACTGCTCTAAAATCGAAGTCCTTCAAGATATTTTGATGAAATTTAATATTTGAACATGTTTAAAGGCAATTTAAAAAAATTGTAAAAGTGGGCGTGGCAGAAGAGCGTTTTTTGAAAATTCTCTCCTACACCCGAAATTCAAATGGGACTTGAACGAAATTTGGCACTTATGTCTCGTATGTAGCCACAAACATCCTCCCCAAAATTTGTTTCGATCGGACCATTATTAAGGGTACCTCTAGTACTAGGGTCTGTCACAAAAATCCCAAAAATGCCTCAAAAGCGGACTTTATTGAAATGTTTCAATGAAACTTAGAACTTGAGCGTATATAGAAGGGTCCGATTAGAGTTCCAAAAAAATTTGAAAATTGGGCGTGGCAAAAGGGCAGTTTCATTTATAAATTTAACAAAAGTCGGTATATGGGGCTCCTTATGCCCTTAAACACCTGTTGATATTAAAAATTATGTGTCTGTGTCGGGTATTTTATTGTCAGGCTCGCCTGACTATACACCCTTACTTGATTTCAAATGCTTTTTTGCTCGTTAAATTTTTTCTCTGGACAGCACACGTCTGATTCTGGGGTCCAAGAACATGGCCGAGTACATTGTATTAATTTCCAATATTGTTGATTGCCTCATATTAATGCATTTTACATGCAGTTTGCTGGTTTCGTGTTCTTTTGACTCTAGCTCAAACACCATCTCAAGCCATGCTTTATAAAAATCCCCTAAGAGTAACTGACTACTTTGCAAACGTAACGTCAAAATGTGTGCAGGTTTAAGCGCAGCTACTAAGGTTTCTATTTGCACCCATTCCTCGGATTTCAGTTGCCTTGATATTTGATCGTTTTCTAAGCAGAAATCCTTTATATCTAAAATGCCCTTTAACATTGTAGAGGTCGAGCTCCATCGTGTTGGAACGTCCAGTGAAGGTTTTGGTACTCCTAGGTTCTCGATTATGAAGCTATCAGATTAAGTAAGTAACGGTTGTATGAAGACAACAGTTTGACATTTGGATTCAATTACTTACTGGAATGAAGCAGATCTTAACAGCTTAGCTAATTCGCGAGCCTTTCCGATTAATGTTTGGTTCTGCTCAGCTAAGAAGTCTGTTACTGCCAATTGAAGTGTGTGGGCAGCGCATTTTATTGAGATAACGTCCTCGTACCCAATTCCGTCCGTTATATTTTGTACATTAGTGTCCAAACATTCTTCGTCTTGACTTTCTTCACTTTCATTATGCGACAGCAGTTCCACACACTTTATTAGATTTTTGGCATTGTCGGTCGTTATTGAATATATTTGTTTAATGTCGATGTTGAATGTTTTAAGTATATTTTCAATCTCCAACTGCAAATTTTGTGCAGTATTTTTTTTTTTTAGTTCAACCATGGCGAGCGTATGTATTACAATTTTTCTATTGATTATCAACTGAGAATTTACTCCTAATATTGACCGATAACTTCGTGTCGCCGTGTCCAATTTCAAACTAAAAATTTTTCCTTTTAAATTATTTGATATTCTTTTTTTCAGTTTCTCCAATTTTTCGTAAACGAAATCCATAACGTTTCTGGAATTTATTGGATCCATTTCCAAGCCTCTAAAAATTTGATGGGTTAAACTCTTAAAAGCCTTCGAGTCTTAAAATGTGAGAGGTCGGGCCTCTGTTGTGATCATATCGATGCAAGAATCTATAACCTCCTTACGAGACATTTCGATTGTGAATTATATCCGGTTTTCGTCCTTATCTCTATCAATCCTGGTAGTTTTGCACTCCTTCTGGTACTCAGCAAACATATCCGCATGGTACTTATTTCATAGTATGCCTTTTTAAATTTGTTATGCTGCCGGAGTTAACAACGGTTTCAAATTTTGCACTTTGTTGCCCCTTCTGTTTCCACGTAGTACTCTCGAATAAAAATGTTTCGTTTACGACCCAGTTCTAAGAACATTTAACAGTAATAGTTTAGAAAGCAAAGCCGTTTAAAGTGACAAATATTTAAAGCACTTGAGAATTTAAGGCAAACGCTGCGTTATTTTATCCAAACTCCTAAATAGTTTCTGGATTTCCACTTATAAAATGTTCTGTATTAAGAAAACTAGTAGGCATTGAAATTGGGGTAATTTTGCATTATAAAAAATTACCCCAAATCAAAAAATGAAAAAAGGCCCCAAATGTAAGATAAATTTTGAAAAATGCAAAATGACACAAAAAATCGCCCTAAAATTCGTGATGTATTTAATAAAAATTTTTGGAGCCTTTCTTAATTTTCAGTTTGGGGCCATTTTGCATTGGGGCCATTTTTGAGGGAGCCCTCCAGGACTTTTCAAAATAGAAAACTAAAAAGTCGTCCCTACAGTGTTTTTAGATGCCACCTATCGAAAAATCAACAAAACTTCAAAATCCCTTTCAGGGTGCCGTAGTCGGCAGGACTCTTATAAATTCCACGATAAAAAAGCGACCTCGAGGCGAGCTCGTTGCAAACGTTTCGAATTCTTATCGCATTTTCTCTTCGAATCAAATTCGAATCGAACGCAAAATACGATAAAAGCGCGATATCGCGAAAATTGCTTTCCGCGAATTCGAAAAGCAGCGAACGAAAAAGTCGAACCGCGACTGTTACTGTGCTTTTACAAATTTCGCGGTCGAAGCAACAGTCGAACTCTGACTGTTTCGTTCGCTGCTTTTGCTTAGCTGCGAACAGTTGAGAGTCGACTGTTCAGTTTTGATTTTGTGATTTATCAAATGTATTTAATAATTGGGAATCAAATTTTTGTAAAGAAATAAAAAAACCCAAACAATTAATAATGGGTACTTATAAGAAACGAAAATTAATTAAAACATTGCTGTGCGTACTGTTTAATCTTCTGGATCTTCAAAAAGAGGTAAATTAGTGATGGCATCATTTAAATATGTGGAATTTTGTTTAACTAATACTATATCCTCCAGAGTATCATGACTCATTCGGTTTCGTTGGTCGGTCAAAATTAACTTCAAGGAAGAAAAGGCTCTTTCTATGGTAACCTGTTTGCAATAAAGTTAAATAAGTAGTTATATAATAATAATGTAATAAAACATATGCAACTTAAAAAGAAACATTTACTACCTGAGTTGGAGGAATACCAAAGCATACATTGCTAAGTGCATATAATTCCGGTTCAGAATACTTCCTGTCCTTCCAATAATGTAAAATATCGGTGTCGCATCGCATAAATGGAAGATGCAGATTCGTAATTTTGGAATGAACGTTGATAAACATTATTTCACTGTTTTTTGCTACAAGTTTTTTGGTCAAAAATGCATTGAGTATTTCGTCGCCTTCGTCACGAAAGCTCATTCCATTGGTTTGTAACAAATTATCGCCAGAAATGAGATTCGGAAAAGCAGAAACAGATTGCAGCTTCTCCCATAGATGCTTTAAGTACACAATGGCTTCTTCTCTTTTTTCTGAAGTAAGAGTATGATGAAAACGCGGATCAAGGAATAGGCAGGCATTCAACATTTCGTTTTCCACCAACTTAGAGGTTCGTTTTTCGATGCTTTTTAATAGTTTCGTCCCTATTATTATTAATACATCGTCACTGGTGTTTGTTTCGACTATTCTTCTGGTAAGCATTTCGCACTTAAGCCATTGGGCATAAAAATTGCTGTAATGCAAATGCTCTGCTTGAAATTTAACGATCGTTTCTTGTAAAGGACCAACAACGTTTGAGTCATTTTATATGTGGAACCCCACCTGGTAGGACAATCGTGTTGAGGAATTGAAAGTCTTCTCAATTCAAAGGCGTCTTTAAAGCCATTTTAAGGCTTTCGAATGAATTTTGTAAGGTTCCTGCAGCTAAGCAAACATCCTTTAATATTGGAATCTTTTGTGACATCCAGTGCACAAAGTTGTGCAGTATGCGCTGCACATCTACAAATTTGAATGTGTTCTACCCTAAGATTTGATGGATTTTCGAGATCATTGATGTTTTTCAAATACGTGCTATTTAAATCGTCTTCTGTTAATTCGTGTTCATCATTTGCATTTTAGGTCGATAAAATTTTCGTTGTCTTAATCATATTGGCACCATTGTCAGATGTGATTGACACAATCTGATTAAGATGAACTCCATATTTTTGCAATGTTTTCAATATTTTAGTTGCTAGATTATTTGAGGTGCTGGCTCCAATACCTTTCAACTCAACCATGCCCAATATAAATGATGTAACTTGATCTTCTTTGATAAATTGCGGACTGATGCCAAAAATATTACGAGAGAGCCTGGATGCACTATCAATCTTCAACGATAAAAGCATGTGGCTCATTTGCTTTTTCATACTGGATCTGATATTGTTGGCAACTTTATTCAATGTAAGTACACAATTTTTTGCATTCAGTGTAATGCGCTTGCCATACTTCTCTCTTAAACCTTCGCAAATTGGATCGAATATATTTTTGAAATTCGGAGAGTTTAAACTATTAAACGACACACTGTCTTCAGTGCCAAGTCCAATGTAAGCACGAAATAAAATATTTTTGCTAATTTGAATTTTAATAGTATGCTTTCGCTCAGAGATTGAACTTGTTATGCCTGACTGTGAGTTAGATGAGTTTGTTGAAGCTTCAACATTATTAGCTTTTATTTTATGTATTTTAAGTAAATGTGCTTTTAAATTTGAGGTTCGATTGTTTTTCAATGCACATTTGCATAAATTGCATACCACTTTTCCGGCGATACTTTCATTTGCGTAATGCTCCTAAATTGCGATGGACATGTTTTTTCGCGTCGACATGGTAAAAGTGCGATAAACTTCAAAAATCAAAATGCTCACTTCTATCAATTAGACAATTAAAAACGATGTGAGTAGTCCACTTGATATCAGATGCATGTCAAATTTTGAGTGAGAAGGCTCGCAACGCATGCTTTGTCTAATTTTTTACTTTGCCTGCTAGATTATTTGAATTTTTTTTATCCTGTCTCAAAGCAAAATCAACAGTCGCAAAAAGCAACAACTGTGCTTCGGAAATCAAAATCAAAACAGAAAAAATAAAAAACTGTGATACTACTTAGCATTTTGAATTGAAATAGTAAAAGCAAAGCATAAGTATTTCGTTTTGAAATCAAAACTTTTGCTGCGCAGCGAAAGAATATTTTTTACGACTTTTGCTGTTCGACTGTCAGTTTTCCGAACACTGTTTTTAAATCTCCAGACCACCCCAAGCGGAAAACTCACCAAGAAGTTCCGAACTTCTTGCCGAGCCAGCACGGGCCAGCATCAGCTGCTCTTCCTCCCAAAGAATTTTCATATGCTGACGCAGTAAAGTCTAACACTGCGACCCAAGCTCAAGCATCTCTTGCGACAGCAGCACATCCTGGTCGTACTTCTATGACTATTTCGTACGCTGACGCTGTCAGGTCGAACACTGCGGTACACCCTCAAGGTGCCATAACAAATTTAGAATCAATGATCTCGAATTTGACTAACTGCATGATGCAGCTCACTTTGTAACGAGGTAAAATTTTGAGTACCACAAAAATATTATCCTCGTACATTTGATTCAACTGTACCATACCATTTAATAAAACCTTTTCACCCTTAGCCGGATTTTTTGCACCCAAACGAACATTTCTCATTATTATTTTTATATTATTATTAATATTATATTTTTGTATTTTTATTATTCAAGAAAAAAAAAAACAAAGAAAAGAAGAATATTATTTTTATTATTTGTATTATTATCACCAAGAGCAGAAAGCCAAATTAGTATCATTGTTGTTCAAAAAAAAAAAAAACAAAACAAAAAATATGTATATATATAATAAATGAACAAAAGGAAAATATATATGCATTAAATTTAGGGGAGAAAATATCTCCACCCTAATTATAAGTCGATGGACGTTCAGCATCAAAACATACGTACAAAAAAACCAATTTCAGCAGCTTTATGTATCCACCGCATCAAAACATACATACCGGCAATCAGCGAGAAACCAGTTTCAATGGCTTCAAGGATACACACCATCCAAACATACATGATCCCCGCGCCGTTTTGCACACGGCACCAAACACACGCAAGCAATATGATTCCCGAGCCGTTTTGCACACGGCACCAATCACACGCAGCAATAAACCAGTTCGAACTGATTTCGACTATGCGAAAGGCACCAACACAAGCAAGGAACCAGTTTGAACCGCTTTTAACTATGCAAAATCCACTAACACAAGCGCCGCCGACTGACTTTAAAAAGCGCTGCATCGCGAAGGAAAAGGCAGTTTGTGTTCAACATGTAGGTCTAACTCTCGACGTCGAAAAGCCTCTGCCGCTAATAAGAAATTGACCATTAGGCGGGTATAGGATAGGGATGGGAATTTTTGGAAAAAAAACCGGTTTCCGGTTACTCGGTGTTTTTTGATCCGGTTTAAAACCGAATCAAAAAACCGAACTTAAAAAACCGGTTTTTTGAAAAACCGTAAAGTTTGTTTGTCTTCTTTCCATCAAGAGGGGGAGATATCAGAGTTGAAAATAAATCTTCGAAAACTTTTAATGCTTTTTTTTTATTGTTTTTTTGTGTTCGGAGTTTATTTAATAAGGGAACATACTTTTAAAAAAAAATTAACAAAAAATCCACTTCGACTAAAAACTTAACAAAAACAAAAAAAAATCCAACAATACTGCAGTTGTTAATTAAACAATAACACAATAGTGGGAATAATTCAGCTTCGCAAATTTTACGAAAAAGAAATTTGTCACAGAACTGTCAAAATTTGTATGGAAATTTGCTATCGCAAAAGTTACGACGGCATTTGCGAAGCTGCATGAGTCCCACTAATATGACTTTAAATTTGCCAAAACTCCTCGTCCAGAGATGATACAAAGACAAGATTTTTGACGTGAATAGGAGTTAGACGACTTCTAGTATCTGAGCAAACATTATTGAGGGTGGACACAACCCTTTCAGGTGCCACGGAAGAAGCGCAGGCGGTCAAGTATTTTAACGCAATCGGAAAAATGGTTGGAGTTGCATGTCGGTTGCTAATCCAGTATTGTAATGGATCTTGATAACGAGGTGCAAGAGGCTGGCTTAAGTAATACTTAAGTTCCATCGGAAATGCGTTGCCATCATCTTCGTACGATACATTCGTTTGAGTTAGATATTCTTCATGAACATCCCACAAACTATATTCCTCCGAATTTTTAGATGCATGAGAAACTGGAGCTGTATTGTTAATATTGGCGGCTTCCTTTCGAAATTCATTTTTTATTTCGCGAATGGCGTTTGAACAGTTGATTACAGATTGAAAATGACTCTTTTTAAATCTCGGATCCAACACAGTAGCGGCTCCTAGCAATAAATTGTTTTCCAGCGGAAAAAGTCTGATTTCGGTCTGATGCAGCAATGCATTTTTCAGTTTCTCTGCAATGGGAGACGCGATGCATATCCGTTTGAGTGACAGATACAAACAGTTCGTAAAAGGAATTACCAAACTGGCCGAAACATAAGTTGCTCCTGAAATGTCATTTGTGGCCTTTTCAAATGGCAAAAGGAGTTCAATACATTCTTCAATCACCGCAAGCTCAAAAGAACTGACCATTGAAGGTTCCTTTTTGTGATTCGGATCTATCAAAATCTTCGCAACATGGCCCGACAATTCCTTAAACCTTTGAAGGCAGTGAAGTGTGGAATTCCAACGGGTGGAAACTTCTTGTTTTAAATATATAAATGTACCATCAGTTTTCCCTTCTTTTGCTTGCTCTTCTCTTAACCGATCTTGAGCCACATTACTGTGCTTGAAGTAGGTGACAATGAGCTTGACATTTTCTATTATGCCCACCAATTCTGGAACTGCAGCCAATCCTTTCGATACGACCAAGTTAATATTATGGGCATAACAGGACACATGTATATTCCTGAATTTTAAAGAAAACATTTCTTTTGCAGCAGCAACAATGTTCGCACCGTTGTCAGTAGTAACTGATGTTATGCTATCCGTCTCAATTTCCCAATGTTTCAAAATTTCTTTTAAGTCAGAGCATATGTTACTAGCAGTATGACGTGGAGTTAATTGCTTTACACCCAGAACCAGTGAATTGATCTTGCCCTTATTTTCTACGGATCACAAAATAACATTTAAAACTTTGGCTAACCGCGAAAATGGATTTCAGTTACCAATGTAGTGTCCAGTCAGTACAATGAAACTTCTGGTGGCATTCATAACTGTTGCTATGTCTGTTGTAAGAGTCAGCGCCTGTTTATTTTTTAAAGCGTTGCGGGTTAAAAGTTGAAGGCTTTCATATTTCGCCTCGATAAGTTGGGTGATCTGCAACCATTTTGAATTACAGATAAAAAAAAACAGGGAAACAACCCAAATTTTACTTACAGTTGCTCGGCTTGGAGGTTTATATTGAGGCACAGCCACTTTTAAAAATTTTATCATGCCAATTTTTTCGGTGCAACTAAGCGGAAGATTGTCCTTGCATATCATATATATTATAGACTGCGTCAATTGCACTTCTTTGCATCCTCCACCTATAAGTAATGATGAAAGTATTCACATTGCATTCAGCTTATTTGCACATTCAATTGGCTATTTACGTTTGAACTGATTTTGTCGATCGAATGACTCTACAATGGATGGTTGACTGCTAGCAGTTAACACACTGGACACTGTGGAATCTGATTCACTTATTTTATAAGATTCCAACTGATGGGTCGATGTTTCCGAATTTCCCGCCTTTTCTTTATCCCAACTTAATGGATGCGCCACAAAACTTGCAGGTGGCTTCCGTACTTGATTTTGGTTCGAAAAAGTTCCAAAGGCTGCTCTATTTAACTCGCGACATCATTACACTTTGATGAAATAACACTAGCCAAAAAGACTGTTAACAGCTAAAACCGAATGCATAAAAACCGGTTTTTTTTAAACCGGTTTTTTTTCGCCATCCCTAGTATAGAAAATTCAACTCTTTCAAGAAATTCACCAGAAAGCTACCAACAACAATACGGGTAGACACAAAGGGGTACTATGATGCCACTTGCAAGAAAATTCTGAAAGAAACACGGGGTCGGCTCGGTTTTTTTATAAAGCTTGAAAAGTTCATAATTGAAACTTTAATAAATGTATAACGATATGTTTTTGCTTAATGTGCACGAATGCTTTCATTTTGTAATAAATTTACATACATTTTTGACTACGGCTACGAATTTGATTGTATATAGAATTTAATGTTTTTGTTGAAACAGTGTGATCAAAAAGTTATGTGGACAGGCTAAGCCTAAAAAAACAATATCTATTTCTCCTTGATATTGAGATTCTTTGATTAGTTTTATGTTTTTCAAGCTTTTCATATCATTTTATGAGTTTGGTAGATATTTTATATGTAATGTACGCGAAAATCTCCCAAAATTAAAAATAAAAGTGGCAATGCATTTCACCACAGCAGAACTAAATATTTCGCTGCCATAGCATGCTTCTCTTTTCCTCATGCTATGTGCCTATGTTGAAGCAGCGTAGCTCTAACACATTTCAGGGATAAGGAAGAAGAAGAGTTAGACCTACACTCCTACATGGTGTTCAACAGCGAATTTAATTCAAGTAAGTCTTTTGAATTCTCCTTTATTCCCACAATTGAATTCAGTGATAAATACCTGAATGCCAGATTGTCTCTGCGCTTTTAATTTCAATGATTCATACTTGAAATTAAACAGCGTTAACCCTGTCACCACCACGTTTTTCACAATTGGATTCAGTGATAAATACCTGAGTACCAGATTGTCTCTGCGCTTTTAATTTCAATGATTTATACTTGAAATTAAACAGCTTTAACCCTGTCACCACCACGTCTTTCACAATTGAATTCAGTGAGAAGTACCTTGTTATAAGCTCATTTTTTTTTAAACAGCAGCCAGCTGAAAAGGGAGAAATATGAACATTAGGGCTGCTCTTAACTCTATGGAGAAATTTTGTAGCGAGTTTCTGATCGGTCTCAGGGTCCAGAAGTGTTCCATTAGACATGGAGGAGAAACGTGAGAAATTTGGTGGCAATCGGATAACGGGAACCCGTGGCAGTTTTCAATTGAAGTTTGGGAAATTGGCAAAAATAGAGAGGAAACGGCCCTTAACTCCCCACAAGGCGCCCCTACGGATATATAACGTATGGCCAACCCCCATTATTTTTTTACTCCGAACATTTTTTCTGAACCTACGTGAAAACAGTGAATAATGCGTTTCAAAAAATATTTGTTTTGAATTAATTTTATGAATAGAAACTACTAACCGATTTTAATGGTTATAGTCTCAAAAAACTCGTCATAGATTGAGGTTTGTGGCATTTGACTCGAAAATATATTTTTTTTCTACTAGGGTCATTATTTGGCCAGTTAGGGGATGGAACCCAAAATTCAGTTTAAAAAAAAAGGGATTAAAATATATCATATTATTAAAACACACCAAAAACTAATCCAATATTCTTCATATTAGGCTCGTTTAAAAGGTAATTTTGTAAATTTTTCGAATATGCATGCTGAACATGCTCTTTCTTGTTCCTACGGCATCTATATTATAGATTGAAGTTCGTGAGGCATTTTTCTTTAATTTAAGCCTAATTTTGTATGGGGACCCCCTAACGAGGGGAGATAGAGGGTAGGTATGTTTGAAGAAAATGTTTGGGGTAAAAAAATAATGGGGGTCGGTGATATATATCAGCCCCCTAGGAGGGGTTTGACTGTAGTGACGGCTATTTTGTATGAATTTTTGCTCAAATTAAGGTAGTTTTATATGGGAGCCCCCTTAAGGGGGGGAGATAGAGGTTAAGTATGTTCGGAGAAAATGTTAGGGGGACAAAGTTAATGGGGGTCGGTCATACATTTGACTCCTCTAGGAGCACTCTGGGGCTAGTTAGGAAGATGGGGGGAAAAGTTTTTAAAAAATTATTTTTGTATGGGAGCCCCCTTAAGGAGGGGAGATAGGGGGTAGGTTTGTTCAGAAAAAATGTTCGGAGTAAAAAAATAATGGGGGTTGGCCATACGTTATATATCCGTAGGGGCGCCTTGTGGGGAGTTAAGGGCCGTTTCCTCTCTATTTTTGCCAATTTCCCAAACTTCAATTGAAAACTGCCACGGGTTCCCGTTATCCGATTGCTTCCAAATTTCTCACGTTTCTCCTCCATGTCCAATGGAACACTTCTGGACCCTGAGACCGATTGAAATTCCATTTCGGGAATTAAGAGCAGCCCTAATGAACATACATACATACATATAGTCGCGCATACGGTCCAGCTGAACGGGCGAACATAGCTAAAAGAAGAAAACAAAACAATTTAGAGCTTAGATCAGCCTTGTTTACCATTCACTTACCTTTGAGGATGGAGTTTCATTTTTATTATTTTATGATTTATTTATTTATCTTGATATTTTAGGTGATAGAAGTTTTTTATTTATTTATATTTATATTTATTTTATTCCACTACAGAAATGTGCTGTACACAATTTCTGTCTTTTCTAGGTAACTGTCATTTTCAATTCTTTCCTTTGACATTCTCTCTCTCTCTCTCTCTCTCTCTCGATCTTCGAAAGTGTTGCATTCTCTCTGCAAAAGCTTTCGAAGATAAGGAGGGGAAACACGGAAAGTAACACATACAAAGAGTAGATGTTTTCAGGATGAAATAACATAATATAAATTAGAAAAATTATAAGCAGCGGCAGCCAATGACCTATTTATTAGCCAAATGAACAAACAGCTGATTAGAAGTAAACTACTGCGAGGGCGTCTCAAGAAGTATGAGAAGCCATCGCAGTGGAAATTGTAACAAGAACAAGAGAAAGATCGAAAGGTTTAGATCGTTGCTTTTGAACATTTCCCCACGCTTATACTGATACCATTCAACAGCCAAGTAAAAGCGTAAAGCCATACCTCTGTGTATTTTGTGTCTTGGGCATGGTTATCAATGTATGAACCCGAATGTATTGAGATGTAATTGTAAGCAACACCAAGAAAATCGGTGTTATGATTTTCGCGGGAGTTGCACTGATTCGTTATGTCTAAGGGAGGCGTTCGGGGAAATGAGGTTACAATGAGTGAAAGCTTTTAGCCTAATTATTATAAAAAAGATGTTTAGGGAAGAGTGAAAGTTAGTTAGTTTTCGAACTGTGTTGAGAAGTGTTCAAAAGTGAAAGTAGATCAGAGTCAGTGAAGAATAGTGAATTCGAGTTAAAAAATTATATCAGGAGAGTATTATTTGATTTGGTGGAATTAATAGTTTTCAATTTATGAATTTATAATTCTTTTCGTGTTTCTCTTCCAAATTCAATTGGTTTAATCCAAGTGTCACTGTTGTTAATTTATTTTCTTCTATTCTATCGTGCCGAGCCCGTCTTTGGGTTAATTATAGACAAACCATTTCGGTTGTGTCCGATTCCGTGGGAATCTAGCGTGTGAGCCTATTTCATTTATTTTCCGGCTCCAACTCGAGGCACCCTTCCAAACAGGGATTTTGTGGTGTACACGGGACTCCAGCTTGTACCAAGTTTAATCCCCCCCGTCTCCACTGAGAAAGCGGGAATTTATTGTTGTTTCGTCCGTCGCTAGTTTGTGGCGGAATAGATGCAACAACCTGAATACCAGATTGTCTCTGCGCTTTTAATTTCAATGATTTATACTTTAAATTAAACAGCTTTAACCCTGTCACCACCACGTTTTTCACAATTGAATTAAGTGATAAATACCTGAATACCAGATTGTCTGCGCTTTTAATTTCAATGATTTATACTTTAAATTAAACAGCTTTAACCCTGTCACCACCACGCTTTCACAGTTGGGTTCAGTGATAAAATACCTGAATACCAGACTGCCTCTGGACTTATTGATTTCAATGATTGATACTTGAAATACAATAACTTTAACCTTGTCATTACTACGTTTTCACAGTTGGGTTCAGTGATAAATACCTGGATACCAGACTGCCTCTGCGCTCTTAATCTCAATGAGCTATACTTGAAATTAAACAGCTTTAACCCTGTCACCACCACGCTTTCACAGTTGGGTTCAGTGATAAAATACCTGAATACCAGACTGCCTCTGGACTTATTGATTTCAATGATTGATGCTTGAAATACAATAACTTTAACCTTGTCCTTACTACGTTTTCACATTTGGGGTTCAGTGATAAATACCGGGATACCAGACTGCCTCTGCGCTCTTAATCTCAATGAGTTATACTTGAAATTAAATAACTGTAGCATTGTCAGTAGTACTGTAGCATTGTCAGTAGTATATCCCAAAACTAATATCCCTAGTTCCCCTGACCTGTTGACGTAGGACTAGAAACGAACCACAAACGTCAATTCAAGAGCATCGAGTTCACTACGGTACGGCAGCGACCACCAACGACCCCGATCGGACGCAACCACTCGGCCAGAATTAACTACGAGAGGAACGCATACATCGATCCAGTGACCCCGATTGAGTGCCGCCGACATATTTCACCGCAAGTCAGTCGTAAGAAACCCTTGTAAGAAATATTAAATGAAAGAGTAGAAAAAAAAACGAGCAATAAAATTACATAGAATACAAACTCAACACATTGGAGAAATTTCTTGTCTTGTAACGGACCCTGGTAAGACTGAGTAATACCTAGGCTGAGAAAAAACTGTTACAACTTCAACTGTGCAATCAATGCTGCAAGAAATTATGCGGGCTCAAAGCCAACTCATGCAAATTCTAATTGCAAAGAAATTAGTATCCTAGAAATTTGTCATAACGGCATTCGACAATACAAGCCTGAAGTTCAAAATCATTCAATCTTGAATAACATTCAATTGGCGTAATTTTCGTCAGTGAAACCCACCTCAGAAGCAAAAATAATTTTACTATTAAAAATTATACGTTTTATGGCACTCATCACCGAGATGGAAGGGAACACGGCGGAGCTGGTATATTGATAAAAAGCCGAATTAAACACAACTTAAACGAGGAATTTTCCAAAACCCATGTGCAAGCAACCTCCATTTCATTGCAATATGGTAATAGCATTGTTGCCTTAAGTGCAGTATACTGCCCTCCCAGGTACTCAGTTTCTGAAACTCTATTAATGGAGTACTTCAAAACGCTCGGAAAAAAACTCATACCCAGATAGCTATCGTGGTTATCACGCATATAGCACAGCGTGATTTTTACGCGTGAGCGCGAAAATGAAGATTCAAAGCTATCACATTGTCGGGGGTCTCATGCATGTCCCTTAAAACGTAGCGAAAAAGCTGTCACGTAAGAATGTCACGCGTGCCTTTCAAAACGCAGCGAAAAAGCTGGTACGTCAACTGCTGTCAGCTGTTCCATAGTGCCATCGATAGTTTGCCAGCTCTAGTGCACGATCAGGTGTGTCGAGACTGGTCCAGACCTACTTGTGATTTGCGCAATTAAATAAAAATTATATCGTTCTGATTATTTAATAATTGTCTTTCGTGAGCTGGAATCGAGCTGGAAATCTAATCCACACAAAAACAAAAACGTAAGTATATGCATAGATTGTAATGAACTTATCTTATTGTTTTCCTATAAACCATTTCTAACCTTCAATGTCTTGTCAATTTTTTCACTAGAAAAAAAAGAATGAGTTATCAAAATCTACATATATGTCCAAAAGCCCGAGATTTCGATAATATAAATATTAATGTTCAATTTTGATTGCAAACAAGCACGTAGCTGACATGCCAAATGAATGAAATTTTGAAGTCACGCGTGAGATCTCATCCTGGCGCGCGTGACAGCGTTTAAGCACGCATCGTGTAATCATTTGGCTAAGCAAATCACGCGTGAATGCAAATTGGCAGCGTGAGTGACATGGCATATGTCCGACATTTCGCAGTCGTGAGTTATCTCATTCTGGCACGCGTGACGGCAATTAAGCACGCAGCGTGCAATCATTTGGCTATCTGGGTAGCAGCTCGGGATTATAATTCCAAGCACCCACACTGGGGCTCAAGATTGATAAACCCCAAAGACCGACAGTTATATTCACTAATTATAAACAGTCATCAAAATTTTGACTGTATTTCAACAAGTCAACCCACCTACTGGCCGTCCGATCTACAAAAAAAACCCGACCTCATAGATTTTGCGATCAGCAAAAACATCGATCGTAGCGAAGTACATGCTGAACCCAACTTCGATCTTTCATCCGACCATTCCCCTGTTATAATTACAATGATGGGCTTGCCCACACTCACCGAAAAACCCGGCAGATTTGTAACAAATAAAAGCCACTGGCTTAAATACAAAAAATATATTAGCTCGCATTTGAACGAGAACTCTATACTCCGAAGCGAATGTGATATTGACGATGCCGTAACAGAGGTAAACAATATCATGATATCGGCAGCAGTTCATGCAACCCCAAAAATAATCAGCAACCCAAAAGAACCTCGAAGATATACCTCAAGCGAGATCGAAACTCTTGTACGAGAAAAAAGGCGCCTACGAAGGGAATGGCAGCGACAACGATCACCCACCGCGAAAGTTAACTTAGTACAAGCCACTAAGCGTCTGAGCGAAGCTCTTGATAATGACCTGAAAACTAATCTAGAAAATTACACTCGAAAATTGAGCCCAACAGCAGAATCAAATTACACTCTTTGAAAAGCAAATAAAAGGATGAAGGCACCCAAAACAAACTTAGCACCACTGCGTACTAACACTGGAAGCTGGGCTAGAAACGACGAAGAAAAAGCTAATGTATTTGCTAAGTATCTCGCAAACGTTTTCGAACCCAACCCTCGTTGAATCGAAAATATAGGCGATTTTCAGCACAAGGATACCAATAATATCATTAGCGAGCTTAACACGAAAAAGGCTGCAGGCTTTGATCTTATAACCCCACAGAGGGTGGAACAACTCCCACTGTAGCAACAAGGTTAATCCTCTTCATATTCAACGCAATATTGAGACTAGGATATTACCCTAGACCCGATACTTTAACTCAAAGCGTTCATATCAGCTTTGAGCGAGTTAGGGTTTACTAAAGTCATATGACCCAGCCGGAAAGTGGACTACTCCTGCACTACTTCCGAAGTGGTGAAAATTCATACTGCGGCTACTTGCATTACTAATCCTAACTGTTAATGAAGTTTGTTAGAAGATGGCCGCTGTTTTCATTACATGCATGCGATAATGTCCGGCTTGGGAGTTTGAAATATAAAAAATGCGCAAGGTATATCTGATATACTATATCATCGAGAAATTGCAAGTAAAAATGGATTTTGCTTTATTAGAAATGTTTAAAGAAGCTGAAAAAGCCAAAGGAATATTGGAAGCAATAATATTAGAAGACCATTGCAATAACCGCAGGAACCAAAATAGATTAATGGAGCTAATGATGAAAGCGGCATCACAAAATGTTCCAAGACCTGTGATCAAAATTAACATATCCAAACACATCCTTCACCTCTCATTTGCTGCACGGGAAAGCTTCCCAGTCAGTGCGGTATTAAATATAAACCCGGTTTTTGTATTCGGTGTTAGCAAATGTAACTGAAATTTTCAAAATGCAACTCTGCGCTAACCTCAGAGTTAAATGTTAACCCGGGGTTTATTTTCGGGTTAGATGATTTTTTTAATATGCGTTTTGACATTTGAAACCCTGGGTTTCGCCGATAACCCTAACCCGGCCTAGTGAGAACATACACTGAAAGAAATATCGGCAGTAATATTGAATAAAAATTTTCGTAAATATTTGAATACGAATTTTAGTCAATATAACGAATTTTCTTCATGCTGACGAAAATATTTGTTATATTGCAGAAATTTTGTGAATGGAACGAAAAAAGATTCTTCAATATGAGTTAAATAGTTTAATCAATATAACAAAATCTCTTCATAGGTACGAAAACATTTCTTCATACTGAAGAAATTTTCTTACATATGACAAAAGCTTTCGTAGGACAATTTAAAATTTAGAATTTTCGTATAAATGAAGAAATTTCTTCATAATGACGTAATTTGTTTGTTGATATGAAGAAATTTCGTTAATATAACAAAACGTATTCGTGAATATAAAGAAATTAATTTCGTAAATATGAAGAAATTTTTTCAATATGACGAAGAAATTGTCTTAAAATTAATTTATATATTAAATATAACGAATTTATTTCGTATAAAAAAAGAAATTTCTTTAATATGACTAATGTAATTCTTGAGATATGAAGAATTTCTTCAATATTACGAAAAAGTGAATATTTTTAAGAAGTTCTTGGGGTTGATGAGTCTTAAGGCAGAAGATTCAGTGCCATAAGCAAAGTTCGTCCATGAAGTGAAGACGCGTTTTTTATGGAAGCAGAGAAATTGTGTTTAATTTAAAAATTGAAAGAAAATATTGCTCGCGTTCAAAATCGCAGAAAATCTGATAGGTGTGTATTAAGTCATATATATTTTGCGAAGTGTTCCGTTTTTAATAAACTAAAATTTTTTAAAGTGCCACATTGACGGGGAGACGCTTCTGCATATGAGTGAGGTTCATATTTCGTACTGCATCCGGTGACACTGGAAGTTGATACGCTGAAAACAAAAACGCAGCACAATATCTAACTTTTTAATGCTTAATTTTGGAATATAATTGTAAAATATAGTACAGAAAATATGTATCTATATATAATATTGATCTTTGGAGGCATTATAAGAAACGCAATAATAAATAAAAATAATATTAAAATTAATTTCGATGTAATTTACTTTGACTTGAAAGTTTGGTTTAAAGTATATTTTTAGGGAAAATGCTGCATTATTTTGAAAAATTTCTTTAAGTCCTTTCATAATATTTTAGAATTTTCGTCCTTTTAACCACACAATCATATATACATAAAATTGTTTTTTAATTCTTATCGCGAGTCTTTATTTAGTCAATCATTATTGCTTGCAATGAGAAAGTTAATATACTGTTTTGTGTGTTTGATATTTGGATGATTTTCTTGTCTATAAAAAATAGCAGATGTGAGACAGACGGGACTCACAACAGTTAATACATATGATGAAATTTTGAAATATATAAATACGAAGAAATTTCTTCAATATAACGAAGCAGGGTTGCGTATTTCAATAAATTTCTTCATATTGAAGAAAATCGTTCGTTATATTGAAGAAATTTATTCAGTATCAATAATTATTTTCGTAGATATGAAGAAATTTCTTCAATATAACGAAGCAGGATAATTTACTTGAAGAAATTTGACTAAAATAATTTCGTAGATATGAAGATATTTCTTCAATATAACGAAATTTTTTTCCTGATTTGAATTTCTTCATATTGAATATCGTCTTTATTCATATTGATTGCTTTTTTTAGTTAGCTCTATTTTTACTGCCGTTTCTTCAATAACGCAGCCCATTTCTTCAATATTACCTACGGTTTTTTTTCGGTGTAGCATTAGCAAAAATTTTACCACCCTTCCAAAAATCTGGAGTTATTCCCGAGCACCAGTTTTTTTTTCGTTAAAGCCATGGCACCATTGAACAGGTAAATAGAGTTACCACCGAAATCAGAAACGCGTTTGAAAAAAAGAAATACTGTTCCACCATATTTCTGGATATCTCGCAAGCCTTTGATAAAGTATGGCACTCAAGATTAATGTTTAAAATTATACGTACTCTTCCCGAAAACACGCACAAAGTCCTACAATCCTACCTCTCTAAAGGAAGTTCAAAATTAAATATGGAACACACACGACAAAGGAATTTAACATTTCAGCAGGTGTACCTCAAGGTAGTGTCTTCAGAACTCTTCACATCTACATTTGCAGATGACACAGCAATTTTGTACGCACATAGCGACCCTGTCGTTGCCTCTCGAGTTCTTAATAATCATCTTCATACTGTTGAAGACTGGCTTGCGAACTGGAGAATAAAAGTAAACGAAAGCAAATGCACCCACATAACTTTCACGCTGCGTCGCGAGACATGCCCTCCAATTGTGCTTAATAACACACGAGTTCCACAGGCCAATAAAGTGAGATATCTAGGCATTCACTTAGATCGCCGACTCACATGGCGCAAGCATATATATATTTATATATATATATTAGACCGTTTCACTTTTTCAATTTTTTCGAAATGTAAATGGGAACAATTTTTTCTAAATCTATTAAAAAAAACAAAAATTTTGGTTTAGACCTCGCGCAAAATCGATAAAGCTTTTTGCCTAAAAAAAAGCAGATTTTGAAAAATGAGGAAAAACATTGCATTACTAATTTTATAATAACTCTTGACTTGTTTGTCCGATTTAAGTATAGTCTAGCTTATTTTAAAGGCAATTAAATTTACCAGATTCCCTCATTTGGCATTAAAACATTTTGATAATAATTTTAGTGCCTACAAGCTTTCAAAGTTCATTTATCATAAAATTTCGAGAAAAATTTTAGCTACATTGAGTCATTTAAAAATTCTTTAAAAAAATTTGGATCAGTTATTAGTTTATCTTTGAATGCAGATTAATGGACAATTTTATGAGGAAGATTTTGATGTGCCACAAGCCTATTAAAATAATTAATTTTAGCAAATATTTAGAAATTGAACTTAACTGAAAAAGTGGAAAAAAGTTATTTATCACAACAATGCGATTTATTTAAAATTTGATACAATAGTTTTTTTAATAATAATTATACTTCAATTTTGAAATTAATTTTGCATATAAAAGTTTTCAAATTCAATGTCAAATATTTTCAATCCCTGTCAGTGCTAGGACTACTACCACTTTGATGGTAGATCGAACACTATTTCCACCATTACCACTTCTACCACTTCATTTATTTTATGATCATTTAGAATCATTGAGAGAATAATGTGCTTCAATGTTATGTGTTATTGAAACAAATATGTGAGCAGATTCCTATTGTCAAGAATGTTGTCAAGAATGGCAGTATTGGCGCTTGACGACATCCAATAAATATTGATAAATTTTTTTTTTAAAGAAGAGAAAACACCTAAAAATATGTAATTTTCCCTATTTTCTACTTGATCAGATGAGATCCAATACATATTAATATTTTAAGCAATTTTAAATCTTCAACCTTTTATACGAATCTACCCCTTCTTCTTTAAAAATCTACCACCTTTAAAAATTTTGAAATCCGAGCACTGATCCCCGCCTGCGTTTTAAAAATTTTTGTAGGCCCTGCTCATACCAAATTAAATTTGTACTTGGCACAGTGTACACATATTTAAAGTGCAGAGTATGATGATGTAGCAATTGTTCTTTTTAAAAATTATTCTGCACAATTTACATGAGTGCGTGAAAAAATTGCCACAAATTGTTCGGACAATTATGTTATGTGTTATATGTTCATCCGCATAATGCATATGAGAATTGAAGGTTGAAGTAATGGAACCAAAGAGTGTATAACTACTAAGATTTCCAAGGCTGCAATTATAATGAAGCTAAAGCTGAAGCGTAGGCTGTAATGTGTTTGTTGTAATTTGTTGTTGCGGAAATACAACAAACACATGACAGCTTTACACTAATTGCAGCCTAACGCTCATACAAACGAACAGCGATACGCAAATTTTAAAAATTCCCATAGACTATTCAGGGGGAGTGGAAAAATTTTGTTGCTCTGTTATTTTCTTTAAAAACACAGGATTCAGATTTTTCAAATTTTTTTGTTTACAAGAAAGACAAAGTTCTATATAAAAAAAAAACAACGCACACGATAGAAATTCGTAGAAGGTACCAAATCGAGAAGAAAATAATCGGACTTCTCGCCTCAAAACATTGAGAACTGTTTTTAATTCTGATTATTTTTCGGCAGTCTCGCGCTTGTTTGTCTGTGCTTTTTGCATATTTTCGCCTTGTCTGTTTCTAAGAGGCGATTGAGACGATTTGCTTTCTCATGAAAGCGAACTCTCCGCTCCAAACCGGTTTGAACTTTTGTATTTTTGGATGTGTTGGTGTATCGCGTAAATTGAACGATGAATATGTTGAACGCACATTGAGTTTTCCGGCGTCAGTTTCTCGAAATTCGAGTGGCCTATCATCGATTTAATAGATGTTATCACGTAAAAAATTGGGTTTCCGCAAACCATGATAGGGGCTCTGGATAAAACACTTGACTGCATCAAATATCAGATAGATGTATCAACAGAAATGAGATGTTATATCAATTGCTAAATTTGACTCAAACAATAATTGGCCAGTTACAAATATTTTCAATTCATTCACCTTTTTACTCTTTTTTCTTCATTACAGGATATTGGCCATTAGGTTTTACATGGTGCAACATATACGTGACATGTGACGTCCTTGCCTGCTCATCAAGTATTCTTCATATGTGTTTTATCAGTCTCGGACGGTATTTAGGTATACGAAATCCGATTGCCTCACGACATCACTCGACAAAACGAATGGCTTGCATTAAAATTGCAGTTGTTTGGGTAATGGCTATGTTTGTGTCGAGCTCAATTACGGTTTTAGGTAACGAGAAGTTTCTTTTATATACATAAAAATTTTGTTGCTTTAATTTTTATTGCGTGCTAGAAAAATATTTCTAAGCAGTTCTGTGTCCTTTAACTTCACCTTATATGCACACATAAACATGATTTAATGCGCAGGTTTTGTAAACGAGAAAAATATCATGCCAGAACCGAGCAATTGCGTGATAAACAATCGAGCATTTTTTGTATTCGGCTCGTTAGTAGCATTCTACATACCAATGCTGATGATGGTTACTACCTACGCGTTAACAATTCCTCTTCTGCGGAAAAAAGCACGTTTCGCCGCCGAGCATCCAGAAAGTGAACTTTTCCGGCGGTAAGTATGAAAAATATTGTTAATTATGGGCCTATATTTATTGCATAACTATTTCTCCTGTTATCAAATGCTATTGAAGTAGAAAACTTTTTTTTTTCATAGATTGAGCGGTTCGGGCTCGAAGCACAAAATGCCGAAAGCGCTGACGCTGCTCTTAATATCATCTATAGCTTTTTATGTTCTTAGAGTTTCAAACCATTCCTCATTTAAGAACCCATCGATAAGTCTATTTTTCCAAATTTAACTACGCATGGATTAGCCTTTGCATATAGGTCGAAATATATGTATTCTTCTTCTTCTAGCGTGTTCTTTCCAGGCTTATACCGAGGTCCGCATGTTTTGAATTTGTTCTCCATTTCCTTCTATCCACTGCATCCTCAATTCTTAGATTCTTTGTTTTGGTCGTCCTCTTGGCCGAACACCTGTTATCTCAAGCCTCAAACCTCTCTTTACCAAAGTGTTCTCACCAGCACGCAGTACGTGTCTATACCAAAGTGATCTTGCTTCGCGCATTTAATCAGCTATTGGAACGACTCCATATCGATTTCTGACCGTGTCGTTTGGTATCCGATCAAGACGTGTCAGCCCGGAGATCCAGCAAAGCATCTTTGTTTCCATGACACTGAGACAACGATCCGCTTCATTCGTTATTGGCCAACACTCTGAACTGTAAAGAGCAACGGGTCTAATGAATGTGCGATAAATCTAAGATTTGAAGCGGTTGGGTATCTTTTTATCGCATGGCGCGCCAGTTGTTGAGCGCCACTTCAACCAAGCAGCGTTGAATCTTTTAGTAATTTCAGTTGTTGTTTTTCTATTAGCAGTGATCGTTAAACCAAGGTATTTCAATTTGTCAGTTCTTGGTTACTCAGTATCATTTATCGATATGGTTACTGTTTCGCTTGGGTCTGTAGTCAAGTATTCGGTTTTGTTGATATTAAGGCGCATTCCAAACATCGTCAACCAATCGCACCATTTTTGAACTTGTTATAGATCATATTTATCAGTCGAAGCAAGGCGTCGTCGGCATAGAGCAATGTCCAGGGGCTGTTCTTTGGAGATCAGCTGTAAATGTATCCATCACCAAAACAAACAAAAGTGGAGACAATGCTGAACCTTGCTGAACGCCGACAGAAGCTTTAAAGTCAGAAGAAATTCCAACTGCGGTCTGCACTCGGCTTCTGGGATTAACATACAGGAGTTTTACCAATTCCACTAATTGTTCTGGTACTAAGTGTTTCCTAAGTAAATTCCATATAAGGTCGTGTGGAACACGATGAAATGCCTTCTCTAAGTCGAGAAAGGCAACATAAAGTGGAATTTGCTGTTCTCGATGATTTTCCAGAAAAAGTCTAGCTGCTTAGATTGCATCAGTCGAGCCACAGTTCTGAGCGAACCCGGCTTGGTTAACTTTTAGACTGACTATTTCACGAATTCGCTTGTCGAGAATACGTTCAAAATTTTTCATAGTGTGAGACAGAAGCCTTATGCGTCTGTAATTTAAGCAATCAGCAGGATTGCCTTTCTTTTTCCACACTGGAACAGTTGGACCTAATAACAAATCTGAGGGGGGTTTCTTCTCTTGAATTATTCGGTTAAAGAACTCCATTATGCAAGAGTAAAAATTATCATACTTCCATATTTCAGCCGGCACATCATCAGGTCCATTAGCCTTCCCAGTCTTTATTTTGTTTAAAGCTTCTTGGTTTTGACTGATATTCTTGCTCGAAAAAAAACCATCACAGAAAAACGATTAGTTTTTGCTCGAAAAAATTTTAATCAAATCAATTTTTGACTGAAAAAATAAAACGTGAAAAATAATGATTATTATTTGACTTTTATAGGAAAAATTTAAAAAATTAAAATCATTGTGGATTCCGGAAGAAAAAGCCATGCGGATTCTAGGGATGTTATTCATTATTTGCTCCGACCATTAGTTCCATCCGAACTTTTTCTTCAACAATTTTGTTGATAACCGTTATTTACAGTCCCTGGTTTTAACTTTGGCAGCCATTTTGGTATGAAAAGTGTCCATATGTCTCAGAAAGTTTTTGAAATTAGACGCAAACATGCTTTTTTTTTTTGTTTGGGACCTTTTTTTCAAATTGATTGTTCAAAGTAGTATGTTGAAAATGTTTCGAAATTAAATTCTCAAACCAAAAAAAAATTTTTGCGTCCTAATTCAAAAAGTTGCTTAGACATATGGCGTACCAAATGAAAGGAAATTGATTGAGGATTTTAGAAAAAATACAAACGAATGCTAATAATGTGACACTTTTCATATTAAAATGGCTGCCAAAGTGAAAACATTTAAATTTGTTTTGTAATTTTTTACTTTGACAGTCGTAGCGAGCACGAGTGGATACATGTTGTTCACATTTGAAAAAATAGCGGAATCGCTTTGGAGTTTTCGTAATTTAATTCTTCAATATAATTTCAATTTTTATAATAAAAACCAAAACTTAAAAGTTTAAGCTACAAAGAAAATTTAAAACTTTTCTTAAAAAAGGCAAAATATCCACTTTTGCGCGTTTTGAAAATATGGAATTTAATATTTTGTCCAAAGCCCTTTCGGTACTATGAAACTTAAAACTTTTATCAAAATAAAAATGTTTGTGCTTTTAGAAGTCAAATGTTTTGACTCAAAACTGTTTACAATTTTATTAAAGGTGCTATCAAAATTGAGAAAAACATGTCGCAAAAAATTATTGGTATAAAAAACTAAATTCGTGATTTTATTGAAATTCTGACGTGATGAATTTTTATTGGTATTTTCCCATTTTTTTACCAAGTTGAAAACCATAAGAATATGCATAAAAATCCTAAGCAGTTTTTTACTTGCAGACCTGTGTTGTCGAAACACGAATTATAAATTTTAAAAAAGCGCTACTTTTGTATACTATAAGTTCATAATTAAAGACAAAATTATGCCAAGGCCACCAAGTGTACCTCATAGTGAGGTTTTCGAGAAAATTGGTCACTTAGCTTTTTGGGAGAATGATAGATTGAAGAAAAAAACGGATGTCGTGTGGAAGGAAGCAAATGATGCCCTGGACAATAGAATGAGCATCCCCAATATTTATCTTTACATTTCTCAAAATCGTATGATGATAATAAACAAAATAATGGAAAAATATGGCACTGAAATACCTACGAAAGCGGACACTTCAAAATATCTGGTGTCACACGAGAAATATATTAAAATTATCGACTAGTCTACTAAAGTCACAAAAACGAAATAATATAGGAGGCTTTTAAATGATCTGAAAGTTTACCTAGTAAGACAATTTTTCTTACTAAAGATTATTCGATTTCAACGTACGAAATACTTCTGAATAAATATTCTTTAATAAACTTCGTTCGTCGCCTTAAAGGATCTCAATAAAAATACTTTTGTTTAATAAATTTGATTCTGTCCTTTTATTTAAAGGGTTGATAGATCGTTGGGAATCTAAAGTGTTGCTTGTCCAGTAGCGAACGATCCTGACATTGGAAAGCTCTGGACTCGTGACATATCAGAAGTGGGATATATCCTCAAGCGATCCTTGTTCTTCGTGGTTCTTTTGTTGCTCTTTAAATTTGAACACTAACATTCAAGGGTTTGCGTGTACAGTTTACAAAATCCTTACAAGTGCTTAAAATAGCGAAATACTTTTATTGTCCTGTAATAGAGCCTGTTCATAATGATTAAATTACAATCTTTACGAATCGACCAGCTCAAAGAGCTGCTGCGACAAAGTGGTTTAAACACGAGTGGAAATAAAACTGAATTGGTGTTGCGATTAAACGAATCGCGAGGTAGCGACGAAATAGACGAAAATCTGGTCCTGAATAGGGATGTGTCCACTATGCGGAATGAGTCTAATGAAGTGGCGCAATTACGAGACCAAATTGCCGAGCTGCGTTCGATGTTCGTGTCTGTGATGCAAAGTATGAACAATCAAGCCAACGTCGCAACTAGTGTCAATGATAGTGACCACGATAATGGAATTCTTCAAAATACGATCCCTGATACTGAGCGACAGTTAAATACCAATGCTAGTGCAGCAAGTGTGAATGAACCTGTACGAAATGTCTTTTCTGTAAGGGAAATAGCGGAAACCATTCCCGAGTTCAATCCAAATAGTGAGATGTCGATATCTGCGGAACAGTTTATAAATCGTGTCAAAGAATCGGAGGAGGCATATCACTGGGACGAACGCTGTCTAATGCTTGCGGTATTCAGTAAGGTAAAAGGTGCCGCAAGGCTCTGGCTCGATGGAATACCTTCCAGTTTCTCCAATCTTAATGATTTTTCTCGTGAGCTACTTGGTGAATTTGGACGTGAGTATGATGAAGCTGAGATACATGAAGAAATGTGTCAAGCTACGCGTAAGCAAGGTGAGAATGTTAGTGACTTCTGTTTCCGTGTTTGTGCTATCGGGCGTCGGTTTAATATAAGTGAAAGGGCAATAATAAAATATATTCGAAATGGGGTGAAAAATACCGAACTTCAAAGAGCAACCGCTGCCATGAAATTCAAAACGGTTAAAGAACTTCGTGATTGCTTTGAAGAATTTTTGCGAAACAATTCTCACAGTACAGATAGAAAAAAATTTTACGGAACTGGAACTGAGAGCTCGAATAACGAAAAACAAATTGATAAGAAAACGGTATCCGACATTAAATGTTTTAATTGTGGGCAAAATGGGCATTACGCACTAAAATGTCCTGAGCCGCAAAAAAAAGAACGCTGTGGAATTTGTAAACGTACAACTCACAAAATGGAAGTTTGTCCGGAAAAGAAGACAAACGTAAACGTCATTAACGTGAATAAAACGGTGGAAGAGACGCTGATTAAGAAAATTAAAATCAACGATTGTCCAACAGATGCTTTCGTCGATCCCGGCAGTGATCGAACTCTCGTGCGTAAAACATTTGCGAAAGATTTTTTGAAAGGGGTTTGTTCAGTCCCCTTGAAGGGCTTCGGAGGTGGGGCATATACCTGTAACTCTAAAATTAATGCTAAACTCGAAATCGATAACGAAATTTATGAACAGGAGATTTTAATCGTTGATGATAATCTTTTGAACAACGATATTCTACTAGGTAAAGATTTATTACTTGGGGATGATTGCAGACTCGTCCTGGAAAAAAATGTTTGCTGGTTGGAGAAAACGAATCTGGTTTCAACAAAGGACTCGCTTGGTAAAGACGAAAAAAAACATTTAAATGCCGTCCGTCGGGAAGGAAGCAAAATGGCTCACGTAGACGCTTTGAGTCGAGTACCACCTGCGATCAAGAATGAACAGACCGTTAACAAGGTAACTATCGATACTAAAGATTGGCTTTTTACTATGCAGATCCAAGACACGCAATTGCGGGACATCATCCTGGTTCTTCAAGGAGATCGTGGTTCACCAAACAAAAAGCAGCTGAAACAGGACTATGTTATCCAGAATAGCCAATTGTATCGAAGGGTCGAAAATGGAATTTTGTTTGTGGTTCCAAAAAGCGTTCGTTGGCGAATTGTGCAGCTTTGTCACGACAATATGGGCCATTTTGCACTTGAAAAGACCATTGAACGTATTAAACAGACCTTCTGGTTTCCGAATATCCGGAAGTATGTAAAGACCTATATATCTAGCTGTATCGAATGCTGCTACAATAAGACTGTTGGAGGTAAGCCGGAGGGACGCTTGTACTGTGAAGAACCTGAGCCCATACCTTTCCGCCATGTCCATATCGACCACTTGGGCCCGTTCATCAGGAGTAAGAAGGGAAACAGTTACGTGGTTGCCATATCAGACGCTTTTAGTAAGATTTTAGTCGTGAAAGCAGTTCGGGATACAAAAACAGCCAGAGTCATCAACGTTCTTAATGAAATGACGAGCTATTTTGGACTTCCTGTAGTCATCGTAAGCGATAGAGGAAGCGCTTTTACATCTAGGAATTTCGAGTCGTATTGTGAAGCTAACAACATGATACATGTGAAAACGTCTGTTCGTACACCCCGGGCAAACGGTCAGGTAGAGCGCGCCAACCAACTCATCAGTACATATCTACGAAAATCAAGCGCTGATCCAAGGGAATGGGATCAGCAACTGCGAAACCTACAATGGGTCGTCAACTCTCAAAGGAATGGAACAACAGGATTTTCGCCAAACGAATTGGTATTTGATTTCAAGATTCGCGATATTGTACACAATAGACTTTTAGCCGCAGTCAATATAGATTGCGACGCTGGGGCGAAGGGATTAGGCATAGAACAGAAGCGTGGACTTGCGCTTATTAATATTAGCAAGGAACAGGAGCGTTGGAAAAGACGGTTTGACCAAAAACATGCAGAACCTCATCAATATCTTATAGATGATCTAGTTGTTATCGAAAATGAACCGATCGCAACCGGCGAGTCTCGTAAGTTGGAACCGAAGTATAGAGGACCTTATATTGTAACAAAGTCCTTGGGAAACGATCGATATTTAATTGAGGACATTCCGGGACTCCAACTCACACAAAAAAAGTTTTTATCGGTCCTTGCCTCGGACAAGATTAAGCCTTGGTGCCAACCATTAGCAGAACTGGAAGATCAGGAAATCGAGGACGATTCCGATGAGGATGGCCGAGTTGTCACACGAGAAATATATTAAAATTATCGACTAGTCTACTAAAGTCACAAAAACGAAATAATATAGGAGGCTTTTAAATGATCTGAAAGTTTACCTAGTAAGACAATTTTTCTTACTAAAGAATATTCGATTTCAACGTACGAAATACTTCTGAATAAATATTCTTTAATAAACTTCGTTCGTCGCCTTAAAGGATCTCAATAAAAATACTTTTGTTTTATAAATTTGATTCTGTCCTTTTATTTAAAGGGTTGATAGATCGTTGGGAATCTAAAGTGTTGCTTGTCCAGTAGCGAACGATCCTGACATTGGAAAGCTCTGGACTCGTGACACTGGATGGAACGAATGAGTCGAATTGGTCAATGCACGACACAGGAGGATGAGTGCCATTCAAAACTCTACGTACTACTATCACAATACAGGCTAAAGATTGGAAAACGATAGAGCCTCGTCTAGTTGAGTACAAAAATGAGACAAAATTCAAATTGCAGCCTGGTTGGACGGATATTTTTTATAAGAGAATTTGGGAGGAGTTAAAATTACCCTGTCCATTTGCTTTTCGCACTGAAAATCTGAGTATGTCCGAGGGTAATTATTTGACCGTTAATGCTAATTGCAAAGAATGTGGAAGCTTTTTCCATGCCTATGTTCTACAACCTCCCGATCCTGATTTGGAACTGCATGTATCAACATATGACACACGACGGATAATTCAAAACAAGAAGCGTCAGTTGAAAGGTGCAGAAAGGACAGCACTTGGTCAACAGATGTCTTCTGGCACTTCAACGTATGCGATGAGGAGACAGATGGCTCGAAGAACCATGGAATTTGGGGATCAGGAGCCAGCAAATCTGTACAGTGAAGAAGTATGTAGAAAGGCAAAGCAACAGTGTAATGATACCGAAATGGGGGTGAGAGGATTTGTAGATCCCATCCTGTCAATACAAAGGCTCAAGTACCATCCAGAATATTCCGATTTTATCCGGAAAGTTGGTATGGACAAATTTTATTGCATCTATTTCTCAGATCGGCAAATAGATCTTTATAAGTGTTGGTTGAAAAATCCTGAGGTAGGACACTTGTCAGTTGATTCCACTGGATCAATGTGGGCTCCAATTAAAAGACCTGACGGTAACGGAACCGAAATTCAATTGTACCAGTTGGTCGCTCCATTTTGTGGGAAAATATTACCCGTATGTCAATTGGTGACAGAGAAGCATGACGCAGTATTCATTAGTTATTGGTTGAAAGAATGGCTAAGACACAATATTCCAATCCCTAAATCAATTGTTAGCGACTTTTCTCATGCGCTATTGGATGCTTGCTCAATGGCATTCAACGAAAAGCGTTTGGGCAAATATTTAGATGACTGTCTTAAGTACCTGCTTCAAGAAACAGACTCCATCATCTTCGATCCACCTGCATGTTTGATTCTGTTAGACATAGCTCACTTGATGAAGCTTGTGGCTCAATGGTCATGTTGGGCAGGCGCCAGAGGGAAGAAAGATTTCTTTCTCAGAACCATTGGGCTTCTATCAAAAGCTACAAGTTTCAACACTTTCTTGACCACAGCGCAGGACGTATTATTAGTAGTCATGTCAGAATACTCATCTTTTGATGCAGAGCAGAGTTGCACTGCTGCTACTCAGAGATTACTGGGATCGATGGCCTCAATCGTATAAGCTCACTGATATAGAAGTGGACAAGACAGACCTGGCAAGCGAGTTTCATTATGAGTCCGAAGCAAACACTTTTTCCACCACGTTTGTGAACAACCTGATCACTGATACCGAAAAACGTATATCTCTTGGACCCAAACCCAAACTACTGTCCCGAATTTCTTAAAGACCTTAAGGTATTGCTGCGGTATTTCCTAATTTGGACCAACGTTATGCCCAACAACCCTATTTTAATATCGTCTTCTGCACGCAGTGAACAGTATTTCCGCGAATTAAAGAAGCTGAGCCTAGTGGACAAAAAAAAAAAGGGTTGATAAAGCAGTCGTTAAGCACATTCAGCATCTTGAGGGCACAGTGAAGTTGTTGCGCGCTGAAAACGATAAAAAACAGAAAGTGAGCAACAAAAGAAAAGAAGACTATGCAACACAAAAAAAAAAGAAACAAGAAGCTGACAAAGATGAAATTCATCCTCCTGTAAAAAGGAGGAAAGAAGTGTATTTTAGCGAAAATGACAGCGACAAAGAGAATGACATTCCAAGTTTAAATTCTCCATGATCATTCAATGAAATCTCGAAATCACCTCTTAAAGAATGGAACTCATTCAGCTTTAGAGAATCACCTTGTGAGAAATCGGAACAGAAATCGATGAATGGAATCGTCTTTCTAACGTCACTGGAAGCACCGATTTTATGCTCCACAATAGCTGATGAGTCTGCTGAGAACAACAAAGATCCCCAAAATGCATCATTCGGTAGTTTATCATTATTTGTTGCGAGTTCAAACTTTCAAGAGCGATCACCAACTGACGAAAAGGCGGAAAGGGTCGATAAAAATCTGCAACATGATTTGAATGCAGTTGATGATTGGATGGGCAAATTGAGCCAAGACCAGAAGCGAAAAGGATTTTATGTGACGCCATGTTCTGATATTCTTAGCCTCTACAAACGTGGTCCAAAAAAAAGAAAGTAGGACTACAAATCTATAAGCAACGAGCATCAATAATGCAGAAGATTAAGCCCATTGTCAGTGGAATAATGAAATGTGACATGAATGTTGGTGCATTGATACAGTTTCTCTTGAATGGTGAACCATCGTGTTCAACGGAGGTAAACTGTAATCGATGTAATTACGTTCACCAGCAATATCAAACGGTCATCGAAGTTCCTCTTGGGCCAGTCCATGCGCAGGGAATGGGTATGCTTGAGAAGATACTGAGTAATTGTCTCAAAACATCACAAAAATGTCAAAAGTGTCTCTCACGAGATTTAGGAGTGGTTAAAAACCCTGGGAGACATTTAATAATTGACATCGAAATGTGCATGTCTGTTCAAATGGCAAGAGTAGCTGGCTATCCTAACTGGGACGGAAAATTTACCATTGCACAACTGGAATCACGAATTAGGTTTTGTAATAAATTTTATCAGTTAGTGGCTGTAATGGAATATGAAGGTCCCATAGACTTGCCACCGAAGAGCCACGCAATTGGACATTACATTGCTCATGTTCATCGTCTTGGTGGAGGCTGGTATGTGTTTAACGACATATACAGGATGGCAAAACCCCAAGCGCTTGGCTCTCGAGACTTGTTGAGGAAACGCATGATGCCAATTCTGATTTATATTGCGACGTGAACAAAGTAATACAGTCTTAATTGTTATATGTATATATTTTGTATTATATTAAATATATTATATATTAAAACTGTTGGGTAATAAGAGAATTTGTGATTTCATAATAATGAATATATTTTACTTTACTTTACTCACTTTATTTTGTAATATGAAAGACAATATTACTTTATAAGTATGTGCGAAAAAGAAGCTTACGTACCATGTATCAATAAAATTCCACAAGCTTGGCAGAAAAATTATTGTTCAGAATATATTTTATCTTTGGACGTTAGTACCAACGTAGAAACGTTAGTACCATGTTTAAAAACGTTAGTACCAACACCAAAAAAATTTCAATAGTGTATAAAATTGTTGTGGACGTTAGTTCCTTCTTAAAAACGTTAGTAACATGTTTAAAAACGTTAGTACCAACACCAAAAAGATTTCAATAGTGTATAAAATTGTTGTGGACGTGAGTACCTCCTTAAAAAGGTTGGTACCATTTTTTAAAACGTTAGTACCAACACCAAAAAGAGTTCAATAGTGTGTAAAATTGTTGTGGACGTTAGTACCTTCTCAAAAAACCTTAGTACCATGTTCAAAAACGTTAGTACCAACACCAAAAAGATTTCAATAGTGTATAAAATTGTTGTGGACGTTAGTACCTTCTTAAAAAGCTTAGTACCATGTTTAAAAACGTTAGTACCAACACCAAAAAGATTTCAATAGTGTATAAAATTGTTGTGGACGTTAGTACCTTCTTAAAAACGTTAGTACCATGTTTAAAAACGTTAGTATCAACACCAAAAAGATTTCAATAGTGTGTAGAATTGTTGTGGACGTTAGTACCTTCTTAAAAAGTTTAGTACCATTTTTTAAAACGTTAGTACCAACACCAAAAAGATTTCAATAGTGTATAAAATTGTTGTGGACGTTAGTACCTTCTTAAAAAGCTTAGTACCATGTTTAAAAACGTTAGTACCAACACCAAAAAGATTTCAATAGTGTATAAAATTGTTGTGGACGTTAGTACCTTCTTAAAAACGTAAGTACCATGTTTAAAAACGTTAGTATCAACACCAAAAAGATTTCAATAGTGTGTAGAATTGTTGTGGACGTTAGTACCTTCTTAAAAAGTTTAGTACCATTTTTTAAAACGTTAGTACCAACACCAAAAAGAGTTCAAGAGTGTGCTAAATTGTTGTGGACGTTAGTACCTCCTTAAAAAGGTTAGTACCATGTTTAAAAATGTTAGTACCAACATCAAAAAGAGTTCAATAGTGTGTTAAATTGTTGTGGACGTTAGTGCCTCCTTAAAAACGTTAGTATCATGTTTTAAAACGTTAGTACCAAAATCAAAAGGAGTTGTTGAATAATTGCGGACGATAGTACCAAATATCAGGTCCAGCGAACCAAGCGGTGGCCCAGAACGTTAAGCGGCTGTTTACTCAGAATCCAGGCACTTTGGTTCGTGATATGGCAGCAAAAGCGGGAACATCGAAGTCAAGTGTTCAACGGATTAAAAAATTTTACAACCTAAGGAGCTATAAAGTACAAAAAGTACCTGATAGGTCAGAAGAAAAGGACGCCGAAGCCAAGAGGGGGGCTCGAAAACTGTATCGCGATTACCTGCCCAAATTTTATTGCGTGATCATGGACGATGAAACGTATTGCAAAGCGGATTTCAAGCAGTTACCTGGACACGGATATTATACTGCGGTTAGAAGGGGTGGAGCATCCTCTAAATTTACCACCGAAAAACAAACCAAAATTTCAAAGAAATACATGGTGTGTCAGGCCATTTGCAAATGTGGCCTTCGAAGTAAGGAATTTGTGACGGATCGCACAATCAACACCGAAATTTACATCAGAGAGTGTCTGGACCGGCGTTTGCTGCCTTTTATACGTCAACACCAAGGTTTATTACTATTTTGGCCTGACCTAGCAACATCTCACTACGCCCAGAGAACGATGGATTGGTACCAAGCCAATAATGTCACTGTGATACCAAGAGAAGCAAATCCTCCGAATTGCCCCGAACTTCGTCCAATCGAAAAATATTGGGCTTTAATGAAAAGGAACCTTAAGAAGACCAAACAAACTGCGAAGAACATCGAAATATTTCGACATAAATGGCGTCGGGCATACACTAAGGTGAACGAAAGGTCGGTAAAAATCCTAATGGAGGACCTTAATAAAAAAGTGTATAATTTTTTTAAGTGTATTTTTTTCAGTGTAATTAAAATTTTCAATTATTTTGTAATGTTCACTTAATAATAAACTGAAAGAATTTAAAAAAAAACATCATTGGTTTTTGTGCAATAAAAAAAAAACAAAAGGACAGTTATTTCTGGGACAGTCTTTAGTTGATGTTTTGAACATAAATATAGAGTTACATAAAATTACTAGCGATTTGGAACTTACCCTTGACATTTAAACACTACTGGCTATCGTAAAATTTTGGAAAGGGGTATATTATAGAGGGGGAAGTCGCTAGATGGCTAAAAAATGTTGGTACATACAGATACTATCGAGAGTGAAACCATTATTTTCATTACTTATTGCCTCGACGCTGCGTGATGTCGCCTTCATACCGTACGTCAAGGGTTGGGGGGCACCACCAAGATATGCTTCGCACGCGGTTTTTAATCGTTTGCGAATGTAAATTTCGAAATTCGTGCGGATGCGGACCCAGTACTCAAAGTTTCGCATTTGCGGATTCGCATACAAAAGTTCCGCATTAGCGAATTTTTGGTACTAACGAAATAAAAGGTGGTACAATCAGGTACTAAACTGGTACAAACCTTTGCAATCAAAAAAAAATTTTTTTCCTTCAACTTCGATGTCAGGTTCACAGAGCTTTCAATTATATCTTTTTTTTCATCATTTTCGTTAAATTTTTCTTTTAAATTGTTTTTCTGCCCCACACGTTGGGCGCCATTTTCTTATTGTAACGTTTCTCCTTCACAAGTTTATTTTTGATGACACGAAAAACTTGTGGCATACTATTATTTCCTTATTTTAATTTATCTCAGCAAACCTGTTCCTTAGAAATATTAATTTTCCTTATTTTATTTTATCTCAGCAAACCTGTTTCTTAGAAATGTTAATTTTCCTTATTTTAGAATTTGTAAAAGAAAGTCAGTTCAGTTTTTTCCTTTGCTTAAATAAAAATATAAATAATCGCCACAAGATATCCACATATTTGGTGACCCCGACAAATAAAAGCAAGGATGCCAGTCAACAATTCCGATGACGAGAATTATGCAGGACCCACTGTCTCAACACAACAGGTCCATGTAGCAGGACACACAACTTGGCAAAATCCTATGCCACAAAGAGCCAACAACAACAATCCAAGACGCGAAGAATTGGCTCGCTTTGCCGTCAAATTGCCTCCTTTCTGGCAAGCCAGGCCGGAACTTTGGTTCGCCCAAGTCGAATCACAGTTTATTACGGCAGGAATCACCAATGAAGAAACCAAGTTCCTACAGACGATCCTTATACATGCCTAAAAAATCGAATGCTTCAAGAGTTCTCTATTTCTGAACAGAAAAGGCGCAAGAAACTTCTTCAAGAAATGGATCTGGAAGACTTACGCCCATCACAACTGTTACGTGAAATGAAGAGTTTGCCCGGTACACAGGTTGATGATGCACTTTTGAAGTCCATGTGGATGACACGTCTGCCAACACACATGAGAGATATCATCTCTGTAAGCAGCGATCCTCTCGACAACATTGCCATTATGGCCGATAAAATCGCTGACGTCAATGACAACATCTCTATCCAAGAAGTTTACTTGCCGACAACTAAACCAACATCTGAAAATACTCTTCAACAACAAATTTCGGAACTCACTAAGGAAATGGCAGAATTAAAGAAGCAATTCCGTTCTCGCTCTCGTTCATGTTCACGTCACTCTACACGATCCAATTCAACACGTCCTGAAACTTATAAACGTAATAACGACGAAAAACCCTTATGTTGGTATCATTACAAATTTGGCGCTAAAGCCAAGAACTGTAAGGAACCATGCAGTAAGCATTTAAACTAAAGCATCTGTCACTAACGGTGATACACGACAGAGAGCTACAAAAACATCACCGACTAACCATCATCGACAAAAACTCAGGATTACAATTCCTTGTGGATACTGGAGCCGAGGTCAGTGTAATACCGCCAGATCATCAACAAAAACGTTTCCCTGATCAGCACACCTACCTGTTCGCAGCGAATAGGTCTCCAATTAAAACGTTCGGTCAGAAGAAACTAACTTTGAACCTAGGTCTACGCCGACCGTATACATAAAACTTTATAATCGCCGAAGTTTCACAACCCATTATCGGAGCAGATTTTCTTGGATACCACAACCTTATTATTAGTATACGACATCGGAAAGTATTCGATCATGTGACCAACCTGGCTATGAAATGCCACACCACAACTGTCAACCGTCCAATACGGAAACTTTCAATAATCAATATGCACGACGAATTCCAAGCCTTACTAAAGGAGTTCCCAGAGATTACCCATGAACTACCAATCACCAAAGGATCAAATCATGACATTGCACATCATATAATAACCAATGGGCCTCCAACTTTTGCGAAACCTCGTCGACTCACACCTGAGATGATGAAAGCAGCAAAAACAGAAATACATTCTCTTCTAAACGCCGGCATTTGTAGACCATCCTCTAGTCCCTGGGCGAGTCCATTACATTTGGTTAAGAAGAAAAATGGTGAGTGGAGACCATGTGGTGATTACAGAAAACTCAACTGTATAACCGAACCCGATCGTTACCCGATACCACACATTCATGACATCACATATTGGCTAGAAGAGTGCGAAATCTTCTCAAAAATAGACTTGAGAAAAGCATATCATCAAATCCCAGTAGCGCCATCAGACGTTCAAAAAACTGCAATCACAACACCCTTCAGATTATTCGAATTCACACAAATGACGTTCGGATTGCGAAACGCAGGTCAGACATTTCAACGTTTTATGGACCACATACTGCGCGACTTCAATTTTGCTTATGCGTACCTCGACGACATCCTAATAGCTTCGAAGAACAAAGAAGAACATAAGCAACACCTCAAGCTAGTCTTCAGAAAACTTCAACATTTTGACGTAAAAATCAACGCAACCAAATGCGACTTCGGAAAAGACGAAGTCACGTTCTTGGGATTCACCGTAAATAAATACGGCATTAAACCTACATCGGACAGAGTTGACGTTATAACGCAGTATAAACTTCCATTACGCGCTTCTGATCTCAGAAGGTTCTTAGGTATGTTAAACTTCTATCGTAGATTTATCCCTAGTGCCGCAGCCGAACAACATATACTATTTCAACTCATTCCCGGAAACAAGAAGAATGATAAAACCGTAATTCAATGGACTGAAGAAGGAAAAGTTGCTTTCGAGAATTGTAAAACCCAACTGCGCGAGGCCACATACCTTAGCTTTCCGAAAACGAACACCCCACTGGTCCTCATGGTGGACGCATCAAACAATGCCATTGGAGCAGTGTTAAATCAAGTAGTTGGAAAAGATTTGCAACCTCTAGGATTTTATTCAGCCCATTTGACAGACGCTCAACGCAGATATAGTACCTACGACAGAGAACTTTTGGCCGCATATAAGGGAGTAAAGAATTTTCAACACATGTTGGAAGGCAGAGAATTTTGCATTTTGACAGACCATAAACCTCTTCAGTTTGCCTTTAAACAAAAACCAGATAAAACCAACCCCAGACAAAACAGACAATTAGAGTTTTTGAACCAGTTTACCACGGATATACGGTACATTTCTGGAAAAAATATCGTAGCGGACACTCTTTCAAGAATTGAAGCCCTACACGTAAGTAAGCCGATGGATTACCAGGAATTAGCACGACAACAGCATGAAGATGAATAACTTAAAGAGCTTATGAACTCAAATTCAAACCTTGTTATCAAACAGTTTGCTTTACCAAATACTGGTTCATCGGTTTTTTGCGATATCTCAACAGGTAACATTCGTCCATTCTTAACCAAACCATTGCGAAAAACTGCTTTCGAAGTAATCCACAATCTCAGTCACTGCAACGGAACGAAGACTGCCAAGACGTTGGCCGAAAAATTCGTTTGGCCAAATATGAAAAAGGACTACAAACTTTGGGCCAGAGCTTGTACTTCCTGCCAACGAAGTAAAATATATCGTCACAACAAGGCACCCCTTCAACAGTATGTTACTCCGTCATCTCGCTTCGAACATATAAATATAGACCTAGTCGGACCATTACCTCCCTCAAAAGGTTTCAGATACTGTTTAACAATGATTGACCAATTCTCACGATGGATTGAAGTTTGTCCTTTAGAAGATATAACCGCGGAAAAAGTAGCATTTGCATTCTACTCAAACTGGATAGCAAGATTTGGTGTCCCTCTACGCGTAACCACCGATCAAGGACGGCAATTTGAATGCAAGTTTTTTAAAGAACTTGCTAGGACAATGGGCATACAGCATCTACGAACAAACGCATACCATCCCGCCGCTAATGGAATCATTGAAAGGTTCCATCGATCCTTGAAAGCAGCAATCAAATGTTACAAGAATAACAACTGGGTGGAAATTCTCCCATTGATTTTACTTGGCTTTCGCGTCGCGGTCAAGGAGGACATTAATGCCAGCCCGTCGCAACTTGTATTTGGATCCAGTTTACGTTTACCCGGAGAATTCTTCATAAAATCAACAAATGATCATGAAAATCCTCAAGTCGAGTTCGTCCATAAACTCAAACAATTTATGAACGATCTACGTCCGACGCAAACCTCTTGTCATTCAAGCAAGAAACCATTTATCGAAAAAGGTTTGCGATCTTCATCACAAGTTTTCGTAAGAAATTCAATGGTTTGTAAACCCCTGCAAACACCATACGAAGGACCCTTTGTCGTTTTAAAACGTTTCGATAAATATTTTACCCTCGATATCAACGGCAAGAAAACCAATGTCACAATAGACCGCCTGAAAGCTGCATTTTCTCTAGATACTGAGAATCAGGTTAACAAACTCAATCCATCTCTCACTAAACCAATAAGTGTTTCAAGAACCAACAATAAAAAACCTGCACGTCTCGGTTCGGGCGCAAAGTGCGATTCCGTCTTAACCAAGAGGGGGAGTAATGTGGCATACTATTATTTCCTTATTTTAATTTATCTCAGCAAACCTGTTCCTTAGAAATATTAATTTTCCTTATTTTATTTTATCTCAGCAAACCTGTTTCTTAGAAATATTAATTTTCCTTATTTTAGAATTAGTAAAAGAAAGTCAGTTCAGTTTAGAAGTTCAATTCTAATTTTCCTTTGCTTAAATAAAAATATAAATAATCGCCGCAAGATATCCACAAACTATTCTTATTTTGGAAGGCTCACCGCCTGGCTACAGTACTCTGCATGATAGATGGTCCATTGCTTAGCTCGCCGCAAATAGGCGTGGGTCCTTATAGCCGAATTCAACAAAATTACAACAATAAATAAATACATGCAGAGAATTTATACAAAGTCTACTTACTCCCTTTCACTGTAGAAGAATGCTATGGCCGTGAACTGTACTGTCTGCAACGGAATTACTGACTTTAATTTGGATAATAAGAGTTGATACTGTTTTGATTACGATTGTAAGGTACAGAAAAAGCACAAGAATTTGAATAACGACAGCAAAAAAAATTGGAAGAATCTGCGTGAAAATATAGGCGGGTGATCTAGATGACGTTCGATCACTCGTTCATTACCCTCCCATCCGTACTAAGGAGTTCAAGGTATTCCTTAGCCCATTTTATTGTCCGATAGACTCTCAATTACTTTTCACCCGACACAAATTCCTTTAAAACATTTTATAATTTCGAAATTTCACTAACAAAAAAAAAACATTATTTATTATTATCGGTCTTCAATATCTTACATACTCGAAGAAAAAAAAATATTTAATGCAAGAAAAAAAAAATTTGACAAGCAATTCGCTCGGTTCGAATTTGAAGTTAAATTCTCTTTGACGACGAATCGCGCCTAACACTGCAACACGTATACGTCACTACGGCTACGGTGGCTTAACACTAGTATACAAAAAGCAAACAAATAATTTGCAAGTGATGATTAGCGTACATTAACAGGCTCATTTTATCCGATTTTTAACTTTACAGGTCAGCAAAGGTGTTCCCCCCGCCCCCCCTCGCTATTGGTTTAGGCTCGCCTTCGTTATTTACTTACAATTACAATATACAAGATTACATTATTCACTTACTTGACTCCTTTCGAAGTTCAGCAGGCCTGTTGAAGCTCAGGATCAAGTGTTGGATTTTACGTAAAGCGACGACATAAATTATTCAACGTATGAATAAAAAAAAAACATATAATTGCATCTAGTGCATAATATTGCCCACTATAGGGTTAACTTATTCGAACGACAGCACTTTAAATCATTTTTTTTTTATTACAATGTATCGGATCTCAATCCCTTATCACTGTGTTCGTTTTTAATTTAAGGCACAAGGCTAACAAAAGTAGGTATGAGCTCAACAAATGTATTTCTCCATTCTGTTAATTTTTCATGAATATCTCGGGAACATATGTAACTGTCGACTCGTGAATCAAGCTAGTCGGTGATAAGTATAGCTTCCCTCTTTTCGTTCTGAATCAACCGATAAAATATCCAACACATGGATTAATGGCTATCAGTGTCTTCGCTTCATAGCTGAACTGGATCAGCGTGGCTACACGTTGGCCGGAGCCCTTTTCCTGCCTGGATCATGCAAAGCTCGTCGCTCTATCGCTATGTGCTCTCAGTATGCTTCGGCTAGCCTGGGTTTGGTCGTCGTTATTCCGAGGAGGGCGCCAAAGAAACGTTTTGACAATATGGCACGTGATATACTAATTCGAGTAAACTGGAAATTTTTTCAAAAGGGGTTATGGCAAGCACTTCTCCTAAAGGAAACAGCTATGCTTTACCTGATTTGATCGATCGATTGGCGAATCCTATGCGGATAAAGGTGGCGATCAATATTCGAGCACGCCTCGTGTACTACAAAGCGAACCTTTGAGGAACACGACTTTGGCTTTTGCCTTTTTCCATTCTTTTTCCTCCATCGCTTTCTGACGTCTGTCAATATTTTTTTTTTTCCGTCAGTTTTATTTGACACGATTTAACTATCAGGCGACTTGGAAACGAATGAAAGCGGAAATGTACTGCGCATGAGTTTCTTGCTTTTTCATTTTCCTAATTCGCGCAGGGTGCGTTTTTTTTTAACGTTGTGCAAGGCTGCATTTTCTAAACGATTTAAAAGAAATAGGGGGAAATCGGGGTTGGCATTTATCGTAGTAGCTTATGTGCGCTATATTTTGAAAGTTTGTGCAAAGTTTGCGTCAGTTTAATTTCTTTTTAATTAATTTTTTTTTTTTTTCGAAACTACTAATTTGATTATTTAGCGTTTTTTTAATTTTTTTTTCTAGTAAATATACCCACGCCACAGTTATTCAAAACAGAAAAACGAAAGACGAGTGCTAGAATCTTGCATGAAAGTTTTTTCATAAACTGAAAGAAAGAGATTCGATTTTTTCACACTGTATCATACTTTTGAAATTCTTTTTGTAGGATTGATTGAAATGAGCAAAATTCGTTCGTGGAACAAAGGTGGAAGGGAAAAGAAGTTCTATATGTATAAGCATAAGAATGCTTGTATGTATTTAAAATGGAATGATTCAGCTTGTTTACATTCGATGGTGCAAATACGTTATCCGTTGAAGACCCATAAAAAAGATTTTTGAAAATTTCAATTTTGCTATTGACTTCAACAATTTTTATACCTTTTCCGAAGGAAAGGGTATATTAAGTTTGGCTCGGAGTATGTATTACACCTTGCTGCGCCCTCGCTTTTCTGCAATTTTATAGACGCCTTCAACGATTTTCTTTTTTATTTCCTCATTGCTCATGTTACGGTTTTCCTATTCAATTATACAAGCGAGCTCATAGATTTATAAAATTTTTTTAAATTGAATTTTTATGTTACCTCAGACATTATGTTGTACGTGTTTTTTTAAATTAAAAAAATAAACGCTTGACTCGACTTAACTTTCTTGATAATTGTTTTCAACTTCACTTGACACTTGACACTTCAACGAATGACCTAGCTTCCGCTATTGTAACTCTTTTATAAGGACACCTTAACGGTTTTGTGTCCTTTATTTACCTAATTACTCGATTTAAAAAATCATAGGCAACAGAGATTTCGTGAAAAAACTGCGTTTTTTAAGAAAAAAAAAGGTACTCATTACCATTCTTGGTGCAATAAAAAGATTAGTCTTATCCTTAGATTGTTTGAACAAATGCACAAATTTCTACGAAATTAGGTAGTCCACGAAATATGTACCAAACCGCCCTCGAATATTTTATTGCATATTCGGGTTTTCCCGATAAACAAAAAGGATTTGTTTCTGGCCACAGATCAGTTCCGTGCGTAATAATTTTACTGCATCATTATAAATATGTAACAAGTTAGAGTGTTTTAGTCAGGCGAGCCTGACAATAAAATACCCGACACATACACACATGTTCAAATAATTTTTAATATCAAGAGATGTTTAAGGCCATAAGGGGAAGCATATACCGACTTTTGTTAAATCTCTTTATGAAAACTGCCCTTTTCCCACCCCCACTTGTCCAATTATTTTGAATTTTAATCCGAGGCTTAAGTATACGCTCAAATCCTAAGTTTCATTGAAATATTTCGAAAAAGTCCGATTTTGAGACAGCTTTGGGATTTTTGTGGCATACCCTAGTACTGGAGGTACCCTTAATAATGGACCGATCAAGAACATTTTTGGGCAGGATGTTTATGGCTACAAAGGAAGTATAAGTGCCAATTTTCGTTCAAGTCCCATTGGCGATGCGGGAGTAGGAGACCATTTTCGAAAAACGCCCTTCTGCCACGTCCATTTTTCTAATTTTTGTAAATCACATTAATTGGCCTAAAATATGATCAAATGCCAAATTTCATCAAAATATCTTGAAAAACTTCGATTTTAGAGCAGTTTTTGTGATTTCCATAACAGACCCTAGTACTGGATTACCCCTAAAAATGGTCCGATCGGGTCCATTCTCGAACTTGTTCTTACTCATGTGCTTGTGAGCACGCATAGCAAATTTCGTCAAGATAGCTCAACTCCTTCGATAAGAAAACTGTATACAAACAGACGGACAGACAGAAAGGTCAAAATAAGATATTCCTGACAAAAATCATCGAAATCAGCCCACAGCATCAAACCTCAGCGGTTAAATGGGATCATAAATATTTTGTCAATCACATTTCAAGTTGAAATTTTGAAAGTTCCAAAGCAGTGCTAGGTACTCAAAACAAACGTTCATACTTTTGTATGTGCATGCTAGCGTCGACATTCATGCTAGCATTTTCGATCACCGCTGTTCCTAGCAATGCCGCAGCTAAAATACCAGCAGTACCAATATGTACTTACGTATCCGCATAAGTAGAAGAGGGAACTGTTTCTTTTATGCCAGTGTAAAATATAAGGGTTGTTTGGCAGTTTTAGTGCGCTGAGTATAGAGCGCAAGAGAACGCAATAACAGCCATACCTGCAGCAGCATCTATACCATAAGTATTATACCTTTTTTGTGTTTGTTACCACAGTATCAGGTACTTATCTGGTATAACTGTTTTGCCAATACTTGTTGGTATACCTTTGCACGCCTTTAGTATGTAACATACCAAAGGAGTCGCCATTGATATAGACATATATATATATTCTTGATCAGGGTGACAAGAGGAGTCGATCTAGCCATGTCTGACTGTTTGTCTGTCTGTCTGTCTGTCTGTCTGTCTGTCTGTCTGTCTGTCGGTCACACTTTAGTTTTTCGTAATTAACTCCTAAACCATGAAAGATATCATATTGAAAGGGTCTGACGGGTTGTGCCACCCTGAAAGGAATTTTTAAATTTTGTTGATTTTTCGATAGGTTTCATCTAAAAATACTGTGGAGACCACTTTTTAGATTTTAATTTTGAATAGTCCTTGAGATATCCTTGAAAGTCCTTTTTTATTAAGGCTTTTTTCAAAATTTTATATCTCAACAACCAATTAAGATAGAGAGACGATCTAAACAGATTCTGTTAGACAATAAAACAAGGAAGCTAAAAAAATTTTGTTTTAATTTTACACTGAGAAATTTTTTTTCACAAAACTAAAAAGAAAAGTTTAAGTATTTATTTCAGTGTATTCCAATTTTGACGCAACTTTTATATTTTTTTGAAAAATAGCTCCTAGTATTTACTTTAATTTAAAAGAAACAAGTATTCCAATCGGATGGCGGAACAGTGTCATATTTACAAAAATGCAGGGGTACATTAATACTCTCAGTGTTGATCCCATACAAAAGGCATCACTCATACGACATGTATGCGGATTATCGAATATATAATTAACGTCCTACGATTTTTAACGTTTTTCGTGAATAACATTTTTACTATACATCCCAGCTTATTGAAATTTGGTGTGGATAAAGCTATTATGTTGACTTAGGCTTTCGCTGAAAAAAATTGCGATAACTATGGTCATCATACTTCTGATTGTGTATTTTGCCGCCAAATAAAGTCGTCACTTATGGATAAATTTTGACCATGACCACATTTCGCGAAATTCGCGAAAATTTGATTTTCACTATTTTGAATTGAGTATTTCGCAGCTAAACAAAATGGCCTTTAAGGGTTGTAATGAACTCTTTTTCGTAGCCGGGGTATTTACTCAGCCGAGTAACCAGACTCCAGTCCCTTACAAAAATTTATATTTGAAGGAGACACACAAACTAGACGTGTAAGAAAAGATGTTTATTAAAAGAGAGGGACCGGCTTCTTTAAGGCCGCCCCAAAATAAATTACAATCAAATAGGTGTATTACTGCCCGTCGCTGAGTGCAGGTGTTGGGCTCCAGCGATGATGATGTTCTCTCAGCGTAGGTGTACGGCGCAACGACGTCGTCTCAGTATGTAGCGAGATGTCGGTATAAACTACCGCCTAACGTCTCTCCAGAACTCCACCGTATTATTAGAGTTAAACCTCGGCCGAATGTCTGCCCAGAATTTGACGCACGCACGCGTAGAACAGGTACAAACGCTTAATCCACACGTGCGTGAGCAATGGGTCACGGCAACGACAGGGAAACGTGGATGTGTGGAACAGGTACAAACGCTTAATCCACACGAACACGCTCACTGAGTTACGCACGACAATTCCAACCGTACTCGAACCGCCGTACGTTCGTCCGACCTAGAATGCACTCGTATAAAGAATAAATGTCCGTGAAATGTCCGTCGAGAAAGTTGACGCATGCACGCGTGGAACAGGTACAAACGCTTAATCCACACGTGCGTGAGCAATGGGTCACGGCAACGACAGGAAAACGTGGATGTGTGGAACAGGTACAAACGCTTAATCCACACGGACACGCTCACTGAGTTACGCACGACAATTCCAACCGTACTCGAACCGCCGTACGTTCGTCCGACCTAGAATGCACTCGTATGAAGAATAAATGTCCGTGAAATGTCCGTCGAGAAAGTTGACGCATGCACGCGTGGAACAGGTACAAACGCTTAATCCACACGTGCGTGAGCAATGGGTCACGGCAACGACAGGGAAACGTGGATGTGTGGAACAGGTACAAACGCTTAATCCACACGGACACGCTCACTGAGTTACGCACGACAATTCCAACCGTACTCGAACCACCGTACGTTCGTCCGACCTAGAATGCACTCGTATGAAGAATAAATGTCCGTGAAATGTCCGTCGAGAAAGTTGACGCATGCACGCGTGGAACAGGTACAAACGCTTAATCCACACGTGCGTGAGCAATGGGTCACGGCAACGACAGGGAAACGTGGATGTGTGGAACAGGTACAAACGCTTAATCCACACGGACACGCTCACTGAGTTACGCACGACAATTTCAACACTTTTCCCCTTCAGACACAATCACTAACTACGATCGTCAGTATTTACGTTTCGGCGAAACGTTTACCCACGTATACTGTGTACCAAGTATACTTACATACGTTTCAAAACGTTCCGAAATGTCTTATCGGTTGGCGTTGCTATCTTCAACACGTGGACTCAAACTTCTCGTTAGCTGCGAATGTTGCGTCTTCCTTCTGGCGATGTTCACTTCGTGGAGATCACTGGGAAAAAAAAACTATTTCTGTGCGGCTCGCGCTTTTATCCTCTTTTTCGAGCTAGCGATGAGTTCCTTAGTTCGATGTATTGTCCGATAATTCCTTCAGCTGATATCGATCACTTTGCCTGGCGTATTTTAGAGGTGCGTCACACGGTGCATTGTCGACGTCCACACGATTGCACATTTTAGAGGTGTGTCACACGGTGCATTGTCGACGTCCACACGATTACACATTTTAGAGGTGTGTCACACGGTGCATTGTCGACGCCCACACGATGGCACATTTTAGAGGTTAAACATTTATTAAACCAAGGAAAAACATAATTAAACGAAAAACTGCAACCCCGCGTTAATCAATAATATGTGAGTCATCACACCCCCCCTTTACTTTGCGCGACTTATTTTGACTTTGCCCTGGGCGGAGATGGTAAGGAAATAGCGCTCCTCACCCATCCAACGTGGACATCGGATTCTTTGTCCGGGCGTCCAGCGCGACTGGATCTCCCGGAATTCGTCGCGGATCGGTTGTGGCACGTGGTCTAGATCCAACTCTGGAGTGTCTAGCGTGCTCGCGGTTGTCTCGGCCACGCGGTTTTCCGGATCTGCCCAGAATTGTTCCAAAAAGGACTCGATCTCTGCAGGTGACCCAAATAGATCGTCGACCGTGTCTTCCAGGTCCTGCTCCCATTCCGAGGGGTCCATATCGATTGGGCTTACGGAGGAGGCTTCGTTATCAGTCCCTCTCGACGGGGCTCTGCTTTCGACGTTGTCCGCCCATTCTTGCACCCGGTTTGCGGAATAAGGCACTACTGGAGCGCTCGAGCCGGTTGGGAATCCGTCAGTAGGTGTCCACGCTTCGTCGGTGACGGTGTAGGTGTGGGTGATACTCACTTCAGCCCGAACGATTTGGTCTGGAGTGCGGTCTAGGACGACGGTGTTAATCGTGCTCTGTTTTCGGAGCACAAATCGGGCCGGCTCTACGTCTTCGGGGTCACTTATTGCTCCACGACTGTTTGCCTCACTAGATTCGCCGGATAGTGAGATCTCTTCGTAGGTCGAGCTCTCGCCCGATGACGCAATACATTCCACCGCCTCTTGGTCCGACCCTTGTTCGAGTCGAGGTGACGCAGACACCGAAATGCGGCGTAGAAAGGCTTCACCGCTGCTTTCGCTCGACTCTGAGCTAGCGTCCGAGATTATGATGACCTCGGGATCAATGCGTGTGTTCTTCGGGGGCCTTCCCCTATCAGCCTGCTCGTCCGGTTCAGAGCGTGGTCGCCGCGGCATCTGGGAGCTCTATAAAAGGAGACATAGTCAGCTCGGTGCAACAGCGGTACGAAATGGTACAAATTTCTAGACTACGACAACATGACATGACACATAAGAGATATTTATTTCCGAGGGAATGCATGCGAAGCTTAAGCCTTTAAATTCTCGCCAGGGTCATCGGGTACACTGTGGTACGCCTTAAGTTCGCCGATGTGTGCCCTTCGAGTCTTGGTGGATCCTTCCAATTGAAGTTGAGCTATGACTAGTGATGGGAACGTCTTCACCCGGTAAGGTCCTTCATATCGGGGACCAAGCTTTGCATTGAACCGCTCTGCCGCGTTCGAGAGCTGGTGTACTTTGGCCAATACCAGGTCGCCAATACGTGGTTTCCAGGCCCTTCGCCTTAGATCGTAGTGTTTGGCCTGTGTTTGCTGCGCTGCTGCGAGGTTGTCTTTGACTTCACCAAAGACCTCCGCCAGATGACTAGTGCGTTCGTCCGGAGTCATGGGGGTTTCGTCGATTGCCACCCCTTTTTCGTCGAATAGGGTTCTAGGGAGCCTCAATTCCCGTGCCTGACATAGATAAGCGGGGCTATACCCGGTGGAGCTTGCCACGCTGCTGTTCAGTGCTAGCATTACTTCGGGTAAATGAGCATCCCATTGTTGTTGATCGTTGTCCGCGAGCTGAGAGATCATTGTCTTCACCACACGGTTCGTTCGCTCGGTCGGGTTCTCCTGCGGGGTATACGGCGCTGTCAGACGGTGCTCAATACCCCAAGCCTGCAATACCTCTCTAAAGACCTTACTCACGAATTGTTTCCCGTTGTCGCTGATGAAAATTCGTGGAGTTCCGAAGCGGGATAGGATCCGGTCACGTAGCGCCTGTATGAGCGTTTCGGAGGTTGCCCTTCTCAGCGGTACCAGCTCCGTCCATTTCGTGAACTTGTCGCAAAACACGAGAAGTATGTTGTGGCCTTTGCGTGAACGTGGTAACGGGCCAATGAAGTCCGCGCTCACTACATCCCATGGGCCTTCCGACTGGATCGTGTGCATCTTCCCCGACGGAGCCTGTTGGCTTGGTTTGTAACGTTGGCAGCTTTGACAACATCGTACGTATCGTCGAATGTCGCGGTACATACCCGGCCAATAGTAATGCATCCGGATCCTAGCTATGGTTTTCTGTATGCCTAGATGTCCCGCGGTCGCATCGTCATGATTTTCCCGGAGCACGCGTGCCCTCTGAGGTTCTGGAACGCAAAATTTCCACGGAGACGTTGTCCCCTTGTCTTCCATCGTCGGCTCACGTCGGTACAAGTTTTCCTCTACGACACAATATTCGGGGTACTTCTCGGGGTAGTTTTGTACCCTCTCCTTCTGCCGCTGTATCCAAGGGCAGTCTTGGACGTCTTCCGTAGTCGTAGAGCCAAGGAATTCGAGTGGTTGGCGCGAAAGTGTGTCAGCCACGACATTACGCCTACCTTTTCGATACTGCACCTCAAACTGGTATTGCTGCAGTTCGAGGGCCCACCTTGCGATTCGGCCAGACGGACTTTCGATGGAGTTTAGCCATTTCAAAGCGAGGTGGTCGGTGATAACAACGAAATGATAGCCTTCTAGATAGGCCCTCATCTTCCTGATCGCCCAGACAATCGCCAGGCATTCCTTTTCCGTGGGAGAATAGTTCCTTTCTGCTGGGTTGAGGCCGCGGCTGGCGTAAGCGATGACCTTCTCTTGTCCTCCGGGAAATTGCGTTAGCACAGCGCCTAATCCATAATCGCTCGCATCCGTCTGTAGATAAAACTTTTCCTCAAAATTGGGGCAGGTCAGCACTGGAGCCTCGGTGAGATTCGTTTTCAGGGTTTCAAAAGCCTGCTGTTGCTCCACGCACCACTGCCACTTTTTACCTTTTTTGAGCAAAGTGGTTAACGGTTGTACTACGGTTGAAAAGTTCGGTACAAAGCGACGATACCACGAAGCTATCCCTAAGTACTGCCGGACCTCGCGGACGTTCTTCGGTGGACTGAGTGCTCGAATGGCTTCCACCTTTTCGGGATCCGTATGGATACCCTCCTCGCAGACGACGTGCCCCAAATACTTCAGCTCCTTCTGGAAGAACGCGCATTTGTCGATATTCAGGCGAAGATTGGCTTCACGCAGGCGCCTGAACACTTCTTTGAGATTCCGCATATGGTCTTCAAGCGATGTACCGATAACGACTATATCGTCCAAGTAGGCAAACGCAAAGGAGTCCAGTTCTGGCCCGATGACGGTATCCAATGCTCTTTGGAACGTAGCGGGAGCCGAGTGCAACCCAAATGGCATGACTCGCCACTGGAAAAGGCCACGACCTGGTACGGTAAACGCCGTATACTTTTTACTTTCGGCCTCCATCGGAATCTGCCAGTATCCGTTTTTGAGATCCAGTGTTGAGATAAATTTCGCGTTACGCAGCCGATCGAGGATGTGCTGTATCCGAGGGAGTGGGTAGGCGTCTGGGACTGAGTGCGCATTTATCTTTCTGAAGTCGATACAGAGCCTCCACGATCCAGTCTTCTTCGGTACTAAGACGACGGGAGAACTATACGGACTCTTCGATGGTTCGATGCAGCCTTTGTTGAGTAGTTCGTCAATTTCTTCGTTGATAATCTTTTGTTTGGCGGGGTTGTAGGTATAATACCGTTGCTTCAGAGGTTGTTCGTCCTTCATAAAAATTCTGTGAGTCGCTATCGTCGAGACACTCGGCAACTGCTTAAACTGGTCCAGTTCGAACTGTAGGAATTCTTCGACCGATTCCACCTTTGGCGCGCTGCTTTCTAGTTCCATTCTTCCAAGTTGTTCATGTGGTACGGTACGTCTGGTTTCTAAGCACAACCGTTGAGTTCCTACCACTAGTGTTGCACCCACCGCCGAGAGGAAGTCCATTCCCAGAATTATTTCGTCCATGGCCTCTGGCATGACCAGAATTTTAATCTTGGTGGTCCTGTCGCCAAGCGTGACTCGAACTTGCAGGGCCTCTTTCACTCTAGTCGGGGATTTGTCTGCGAGTCGCACGGCGACGTTTGCGGGGGTTGAGTTCTCCGGCGTGCGTAGGAGGTCTGCCATGGAAGACTGGATGAAACTTCGGGTCGCACCGGTATCGATTACCGCCGTCGCTAAGTGGCCATCAATGTATATAGTTGCTTGTATATGACGGCCGTCTGATGTCAGTAGTCCTAGTTTGTTGTCGAAGGGGAGGCCGGTCTTTGGTCGCTTCGCTGGCCTCGGCTGTGCGGGCGACCGCCCCCGTTTCCCGATTTGCAGCAGTCGATAGTACGTACGCCTCGTGTACCACACACCCAACAGAAAAGATAAGGAGCATTCGTGCAGTCTCTGCGGGCATGCCCCTTCTGTCCACATTTCCAGCATGCAGTCTTCACATCTACCTTAGTGGTTTCCTCAGCCTCCAATTGCTTGAAGGTCACGTGCTTTCGCGGCGGTGTCGGCGATAGTTGTGCCGTGGGTCCGCTAGGTGGAATATCTTCCTGAACTCCTTCCCAGTCTCCCGCTAGCTGGATGAACTGTGTGATAGAGCTGATTTCATGTCGTTTTACATAGAGCCGTAAGCTAGCTAAGCTGTTGTCGTAGATTCGGTCTAGTTTCTCTTCTTCGGACCATGGAGTCAATTTCATGAGATGCCGCAATGCGATGGCATAGTCGGTGAATTTTTCGTTGCTGCCTTGCTTACGATTCTTAATCCTGTCTTCCAGTGACTGAAAGAAACGTCGTGGCATAAACATAGTGAGGAGATCCCCTTTGAACGCCTCCCAATGAGTAAAACGATCGCAGCTTCGGTACCACATTAGGGCTTTTCCCGTCATCAATTCAGGCAGAGCTTTCACTAACGCCTCGCCGTGTATATCGTATGCCTCCGCAAGCTCTTCCACGCGCTCAAGAAAATCTAGAGGTTCACTGCAGCCATCAAATTTTACGGCCCACTTCCTTACTTGGTCTATGACTGCAGCCTGACTGGTCGTCCGGAGTGGAGTTGGGCCTGCCTGGGGTACGACTAGTGGTCGCAGTGGTGGTTCCTCTCTTGGCACTATGGTGGCGGTCGAAAGCGGGGCCAGAGATGGGATGGTTGAGTTACATCGGGAATATCGAGCCTCCATCGCCAACAAACGGCTGAACGATGCTGCGTCGTGTTCCGTGTCGCTAATGTAAGTCGTTAAGCGTTGTCTTAGTTTTTCCACCGTACCCGTTGAATCCAAGCCGAACTCCTCACAAATAAGTATTAAGTCTTCCTTTCGTACCTTATAAACCCATCCTATGTGTAACTTCGTCTTCGTTGCTGTTAAGTCTATGGTATCTTTCGACGTGCTGCCGGAAGTAGCCTGTGGTGTCGGGGTCTGCGCTGCACCACCCATTTGCTGTACTTTACCACTCTCTTGATTTTCGTCTGTTGTGAGTCCCTGCTCGGGCGCCATTGTAATGAACTCTTTTTCGTAGCCGGGGTATTTACTCAGCCGAGTAACCAGACTCCAGTCCCTTACAAAAATTTATATTTGAAGGAGACACACAAACTAGACATGTAAGAAAAGATGTTTATTAAAAGAGAGGGACCGGCTTCTTTAAGGCCGCCCCAAAATAAATTACAATCAAATAGGTGTATTACTGCCCGTCGCTGAGTGCAGGTGTTGGGCTCCAGCGATGATGATGTTCTCTCAGCGTATGTGTACGGCGCAACGACGTCGTCTCAGTATGTAGCGAGATGTCGGTATAAACTACCGCCTAACGTCTCTCCAGAACTCCACCGTATTATTAGAGTTAAACCTCGGCCGAATGTCTGCCCAGAATTTGACGCACGCACGCGTAGAACAGGTACAAACGCTTAATCCACACGTGCGTGAGCAATGGGTCACGGCAACGACAGGGAAACGTGGATGTGTGGAACAGGTACAAACGCTTAATCCACACGAACACGCTCACTGAGTTACGCACGACAATTCCAACCGTACTCGAACCGCCGTACGTTCGTCCGACCTAGAATGCACTCGTATAAAGAATAAATGTCCGTGAAATGTCCGTCGAGAAAGTTGACGCATGCACGCGTGGAACAGGTACAAACGCTTAATCCACACGTGCGTGAGCAATGGGTCACGGCAACGACAGGAAAACGTGGATGTGTGGAACAGGTACAAACGCTTAATCCACACGGACACGCTCACTGAGTTACGCACGACAATTCCAACCGTACTCGAACCGCCGTACGTTCGTCCGACCTAGAATGCACTCGTATGAAGAATAAATGTCCGTGAAATGTCCGTCGAGAAAGTTGACGCATGCACGCGTGGAACAGGTACAAACGCTTAATCCACACGTGCGTGAGCAATGGGTCACGGCAACGACAGGGAAACGTGGATGTGTGGAACAGGTACAAACGCTTAATCCACACGGACACGCTCACTGAGTTACGCACGACAATTCCAACCGTACTCGAACCACCGTACGTTCGTCCGACCTAGAATGCACTCGTATGAAGAATAAATGTCCGTGAAATGTCCGTCGAGAAAGTTGACGCATGCACGCGTGGAACAGGTACAAACGCTTAATCCACACGTGCGTGAGCAATGGGTCACGGCAACGACAGGGAAACGTGGATGTGTGGAACAGGTACAAACGCTTAATCCACACGGACACGCTCACTGAGTTACGCACGACAATTTCAACACTTTTCCCCTTCAGACACAATCACTAACTACGATCGTCAGTATTTACGTTTCGGCGAAACGTTTACCCACGTATACTGTGTACCAAGTATACTTACATACGTTTCAAAACGTTCCGAAATGTCTTATCGGTTGGCGTTGCTATCTTCAACACGTGGACTCAAACTTCTCGTTAGCTGCGAATGTTGCGTCTTCCTTCTGGCGATGTTCACTTCGTGGAGATCACTGGGAAAAAAAAACGATTTCTGTGCGGCTCGCGCTTTTATCCTCTTTTTCGAGCTAGCGATGAGTTCCTTAGTTCGATGTATTGTCCGATAATTCCTTCAGCTGATATCGATCACTTTGCCTGGCGTATTTTAGAGGTGCGTCACACGGTGCATTGTCGACGTCCACACGATTGCACATTTTAGAGGTGTGTCACACGGTGCATTGTCGACGTCCACACGATTACACATTTTAGAGGTGTGTCACACGGTGCATTGTCGACGCCCACACGATGGCACATTTTAGAGGTTAAACATTTATTAAACCAAGGAAAAACATAATTAAACGAAAAACTGCAACCCCGCGTTAATCAATAATATGTGAGTCATCACAGGGTTCAAAATTGATCAAGACCACCATTCGCGAAATTCGCAAAAATTTGATTTTCACTATTTTGAATTGAGTATTTCGCAGCTAGACAAAATGTCCTCTAACGGCTAAAATTTGATCAAGACCACCATTCGCATATTTTCGCAAAAATTTGATTTTCACTATTTTGAATTGAGTATTTCGCAGCTAGACGAAATGTCCTCTAACGGTTAAAACTTGACCATGCCCACCATCCGTGAAAATTTTGTGCTTAATAATAATCTCGAGTTTTAGAAGCTAAATCGAAGTACAGATAAGGTATAAATAGATATCCAAGCTAGAACAACGAAAACGGCAGGAATTTTTGTTAAGGTAATGTTTTAACATATTTTAGGCTGAGGAAAAGGTATGTGTGCAATCGGCTTAGCCGATGTAAACTTTTTTACTTGTTTCTCTTACATTTAAATTTATTATTTTGCTAATAGTCAAAAAAAATCCTTAAATTAATTGAACAAATTTCAATATAAAGGCAATTCAAAAAGTCTTCTAAAATTCATTTTCAATTTTTCCCCACCTAAAGGGAGTATTTTTACAGCTGAAAATAGCAATTTGAGCAGAGAATAAATTTAAAAGAGATTTTAGAAGACGTTGTGGATTATCTTATTTGTAATATCAAGAGTAAAATTACATAAGCATCAGAAAAAAGATATTTTCCGATAGCTAAAAAATAACATTTCGTAATAGAAATGCTTGGACCTAAGCCCGAAAAAATGATAAAGTAATTAAAATTAAAATATAACAAGTAAGAAAGCTAAAGTCGGTCAAGCCCGACTTTGAAATACCCAGCGTCCCGACATTATGAGCGCACTATGTTTTGCTTCTCTATTTGTGGGCGTGGCAGTGGGAGGGCCACATAAATTATTTCCCTACACCTTTCATTCGCCTTGGTGAACCTATGTTGCGAATTTGAAGCTTCTACGCCTTTTACTTCGCAAGTTACGAAAATTCTCCATTTGTGGGCGTGGCAGTGGGCGGGCTACATAAATTTTTGTTCCTACACCTTTCATTTGCCTTGGTCAACCTATGTTGCGAATTTAAAGCTTCTACGCCTTTTACTTCACAAGATACGAAAAATCTCCATTTGTGGGCGTGGCAGTGGGCGGGCCATATAAATTTTTTTCCTACACCTTTCATTCGCCTTGGTCAACCTATGTTGCGAATTTGAAGCTTCTACGCCTTTTACTTCACAAGTTACGATAAGACCTTATTTGTGGGCTTATTTGTGGGCGTGGCTCACGGAGGGCGGCGTCAATTTTTTTCCAGGATATGTCCCTTTTTGTAGTTTACCAGTACACCAAATATCAATGAAATGTGTTGAGTGGTTCGCTAGTTACAGGCATTTTACTGAAAACACATTATATTCATTTTTGGGCGTGGCAGTGGGCTGATGTCTCCCATTTTTACTTAGGATCATACTCGGATCCCGATATACCTGTGTGCCAAATTTCGACTTGATTGGTCCAGCCGTTTCGGAGGAGATCCGACCACGGACGGACGGACAGACGGACAGACGGACAGACGGACAGACGGACGGACGGACGGACAGACGGACATGTCTAAATCGATTCAGTTTTTGATCCTGATCATTTCTATATATATATGTCTATATCTCCGGAGCTTAGTTCTCCCTGTTACAAGATTCGCACAAAACTAATATACCCCGCTTACGCTGGGTATAAAAAGGGTCGAATTATAACTACAAAAACTAGCACGTAATGTTACAAAAGGTAATCGAAGCGACCACGCTTCGACTTTTTCGCGTTTAGCGCCGCGCAAGTCACCCTACAGAACCATACGGTAGTGACTTTGCATTGGTCACGTAGAAACAGGTAAACAACATAGGTAAGCGACCGACCCGAAAAACGATTTTTGAATTTTTCAGTCGCCGAAAAATGCAAGGGCACACAACGGCCAAATACAAACGTACGTGTGTACATTTGCGCACACACAAACTCGTGTGTGTGCATAAGCAAAGAGTATAGATATAAAGAGCCTCCAATGTAGCGATTCGAATTTCTTAAGGTTTCTAATGATACGCGGTGGTTATTAGCTACCGAGCTGCAACATGCTCGATTGCGTGTTTGGGCGTATGATTCGACACGTTGGCTTAGCTCGAAAGTGTGCGCAGGACGAAGAAGTAATTTGAAGAATGCGCGAATAAGAAATTCATTCATTAAATACGCATGCCCATTTCGCCTGAAACTTGGCATCGTAGCTAAATGAAGGAAAGAATTGCGAGTGTGCGCGATTCTGAAATTCATTCATAAATTTCACCTGACCGTTTGAATTTGTCGAAATTTGGCAATGTAGAAAAATAGAAACAGAAAAGATTCGCTTTTCTACTTACTCCCGTAAGAATCGAATGCCTATGGCTATTTTTAGACACCTCTTCAATTTTCGAATATTCGTACAGGAAAAGCCAAAAACTTGAATGCCCGAAGTTCTTAGTAATTAGCGCATAATAAATGCAAGGTGATATTCTTAATGGGGTTCTACTGTATATATGAAAATTTTGGTTGAAGTGAAATTTCTGATTTCTGAAAAGGCTGATGAATTTCAATATGCTTACATTATTTGCAAACCCAAAGAAATACTTCTATTAGGTTCAGTTTCTTTTAAACGAAATGCGTTTGGATATTTTCTAAACGACCTTTTTATCTTGGAAATCATTAAAAAGTTTGAAATGAATGCAATTTTCCATTTGCATTAAACTGATATTTTTAAAACTTCATTCGATACAGTCGATGTTTCATTTGGGTCAAACGACTATTTTCTTTTGAAATTCGGATAAGACATAATAAGTTTTCGCCTTTGAATATACTTAATTTAACTTAAATTACACATGTCATTTCTCCCAATTGTTGTAAGGCATGATGTGGCATATTGCATAAGGTGCACGACTTGGAATGCGACGGTCTCGGGTTCGAGCCCTGTCGGATCGCAGAAAGTATTTCGTTTTTTTATAGCAAACGAAGGACTTAATTACAACCAACGAAAATTCCAAACGAAGTTCAAATGTCACTTTTTTCCATTCAATTGGGGTGGTAAAATCATTTTCATGTGCAAGGATTTATGAATGTTAATAAAAATAATATTTAGGGGCCGACCATGTATTACGTCATCATACAGTGGAGAGGGAAGGGGGTTTAAAAGAGTAAAAAATAGGCTGACTTAATATATGGACTCATTTATCCTCATTTATGTTTGAAAAACGCCCCAGCAGTTATTTGGGCAGTTCATTACTTTAGGAATAGAATATTTCTTTGAATAACCTGAAATTGAGGAATCCATGAACTCCCAAATATAATATTTTGAAAAGTAATGAATAAATGCCCATTTCTTCGGTTATGCGAGAATTGAACAGAAATTGCATGCCATAGTAAGCTAAAAGTAATGAATTTTTCAAGTAAGTAGAAAAATATTAAAGGAAAAAAGGGACAGCCAGAATGAAAAATCTAGCTTCCCAGCCCAGCCGTATAAATAAGAGAGAAGAGGGCGTCATCCCGGCTTTCCAAAATATATATATATGAAGCGTTTGTTCAATTTTAATTTAATTTTATTTGTGCAAACTAAAAAGATTAGAAAACAATTAGTCGATAAGTTTTTGTAAAATTACAGAGCGAGCAGTCCGCATCGCTTGCCGTCTGGTCTGAAGAGAGAGAGATTCGAGCGCATATCCAATGACCTATTTTGTCATCAGCTGACTCTCTCAAACGACTACTTAACAAGGTGACCAGCTGTCACGGTGCGGTGCAAGGTTGCCACAGTAGCCCCCTTGGAGTTTTTTAAGCTGAAAAGGCTGGCTTGAGGCGGTCTATTGAAATCTTTTGTTTTTTACCGGAACTTTCGATTTCAAAATATTTCGGATGGCGTTCCACTACCTTGAAAGGCCCGCTGTATGGTGACGACAAGGATGGTCTAATTGAGTCATCTCGTAGGAAAACATATTCGCAAGAGCGCAGCTTAGGCTGAATAAAAATATTTTTTGGAGAATGCCATGTAGTTTCGGTTGGTCGGAGGTCTTGCATAGTTTGGCGCAGCTGCTGAACGAATTCGGATGCTGGCGTGGAGTTGGCATCGGCCAAGAATTCAGAAGGAAGCCTCAGGGTGCACCCGAATACTAGCTCCGCTGGTGTGCATTTTAGGTCTTCTTTGAATGTCGAGCGTAAGCCTAGCAGTATCATCGGCAGATATGTTGACCAATTGTTCTTTCCGTGGCAAAGAATGGCTGATTTTAGAGTACGATGCCACCTTTCTATTAGGCCGTTGCTCTGTGGGTGGTAAGGTCTCGTTCGTAAGTGCCGTATTCCCAGTAACTTCATTAGCTCTTGGAACAACGAGCCAACAAATTGCCTGCCTAGGTCTGTAGTAAGGTCCATTGGAATCCCGAAGTGCGCGATCCAGCCGGATTTCAAGGCTCGCCCAACTGTTTGTGCTGTCATGTCGGGTATTGGAATGGCTGCCGGCCACCGCGTAAAGCGTCGATAATCGTTAGGCAGTACCGATTACCATCAGATTCTGGGAACGGGTTAACAATGTCGAGGTGGATGTGCTGGAATCTCTGGGATGGAAGGTTTCTCCTGACCAAAGGCGCTGATGTGTGTCGGCTTATTTTATTGCGCTGGCATTCGTTGCAGCTCCTTGCAAAAGCGATGCTGTCTTTCCGAATTCCTGGCCACACAAATTTCTCGGTCATCAGTCGTGCTGTAGCCCTTGAGCCGGGATGTGCGAGATTATGGGTAGCCTTGAGAAAGCGTTGCCGGAATTTCTTTGTAATGAATGGGCGAATTTTATCGGTAGAGAAATCGCAATATAATGACTTTTTACTGCAAGGAAGAGCAAAACGTTTTAGTTTTAATGAATGATCGTTACTACCTTGATTCAGGAATGTATGCAGCTCCTCGTCAGTTTCCTGATCGTTAGCCAGTAGCTCGTAATCGATTATTTCTCCGTCGATCTGCTGAATTCTCGAAAGTACGTCTGCGACGATGTTCTTGTTACCTTCTATGTGCCTTAAATCCGTGGTGATTTGACCAATAAAGTCTAGTTGGCGCGCCTGGCGGTCTGAGGTCTTTTCGAGCTTTTTGTTGAAAGCGAATGTCAGCGGTTTGTGGTCCGTGTAGATATGGCACTGTCGTCCTTCCATAAGGTAACGAAAATGACGAACGGCCAGATAGATTGCCGTCAACTCCCTGTCATATGTGCTGTATCTGGACTCTGCAGCGGAAAATTTGCGTGAAAAGAATCCCAGTGGCTCGATTTTGGAACCGTTGATTTGCTGTAGCACAGCGCCAGCCGCTGTGTTGGACGCGTCCACCAAAAGGGATAGTTCGGCGTTTGGAGTAGGATGCGCAAGCAAAGTACAATCTGCAAGCTGTTGTTTGCAGGCATTGAAGCTGCCGTCTGCCTCTTGCGTCCACTTGAGAGGAGTCCTGTCGTTTTTAATATTGCCCTTGATCATCGTGAAAAGCGGCGCCTGTACTTCAATAGCCTTAGGAAGGAAACGGCGATAAAAATTAATCATTGCTAGAAATCTTTTTAATTCTTTGGCAATTGTAGGACGCGGAAAGGTGAGTAGGTCTTGAATGCGTTGCGTAAGTGGTCGAATACCGTCAGCGGAAATTCGGTGTCCCAGAAAATTCAGTTCTGTGACTCCAAATTCGGATTTTTCGGGATTGATTGTGAGATTGTCACTATCGATGCGTTGCAGTACTTGCCTCAAATGATTCTCATGCTCTTCTGGTGATGCGGATGCTATGCAAACGTCGTCCAAGTATGCGAAGACGAAATCAAGGCCCCTGAAAACCTCATGAATGAGACGCTGGAATGTTTGCGCCGCGTTTCGTAGTCCGAAGGTCATATAGGTGAACTCGTAGAGCCCGAAAGGCGTGCTGATAGCTGTTTTAGGCACGTCTTCGGGATAAATAGGTACCTGATGAAAAGCTTTCTTCAAATCAATTTTTGAAAAAATTGATTTTCCGGCCAGTATTGCTGAAAAGTCCTGTAAGTACGGTAGTGGATATCGGTCCGGGACGGTTGCAGCGTTGAGTGAGCGGTAATCGCCACATGGCCTCCAAGACCCGTCCGCCTTTTTCACCATATGGAGCGGACTGGCCCAGTTGCTGCTTGATGGGCGGCATATTCCTAGCTTCATGAGGAGATCAAATTCTTTTCGTGCTGCTGTGAGTTTTTCCGGGGAGAGACGTCTGGGCCTAGCGTAGACTGGTTGACCTGATGTTTCGATGTGATGATGTACAACCGATTTAGTCTTTGTTCCTGGCATCCTACATTGCAAAACTTTGGGAAATTCTCTCAAAATTTCATGGAAAGCCACGTTTTTTAAGCCGAAAGCCTTAATCGTAGGTGTTTTGTCGTTGCTTGGCGTGCATATCGTTTGGAGCCTCGTGGTTCCATCTATGAGACGGCGGCCGCTGACGTCGACTAATAGGTTATGGTGAGCCAAGAAATTGGCTCCGATTATCGCTTGATTGACGTCAGCGATATAATCACAGTCGACTGCTTTCCTAGAAAAAGCCTATAGATTCAAAAATGTTTTTTCCCGTACCTTGTGTGGGATTTGAACCCGGGAACTGTAGCTTTCTAGTTCTGTGCTCCCCCGTGTTTGCCAAATCCATGAGAGGCATGGATTTATTTCGTTTATAACTTTAAAGTCAAATTGCATTCAATTCCAGTTTGAGTCAAATATTGAGTGAAATATAAAACAGCAACAATTTGAATGATCATATTTCAATCCGCTACGTAAATAATTGGCGAATGCTCAAAATTTTTTGTTTTTTTTTGTACTTTCAATACGCATCGCTTTTGAAACATATAGAAGAGTCGTTTTCGAATCTTCTTCTTCCTTCCATGGGATCAAACGCTTTTAGATCATCAAGGGGGCTCGAAAAGGACTCATATATGAATCTTCTCACAAAACAGTCTTCCAAATGTTGGGTGGGTACTAAACTGAAACTAATACTACTGACACACATAGGTATTTCACACTATGATGGTGTGAAAGCTAGGTGACACACAGGAACTTCTCAAAAGTTTACCTTGAAGGCGAATAATTTGGTTTGTTTTTGTTTTAATTGTTTCAATTGACATCTTAAAATCCACGCGTGCCAATGTAGCACTCCAAATAACATTCCTGCCAAATTGAGGAGAATGACAAATAAACTTGTTCATATAAATTCTAATTTATACGACCTATATATGTATATATTATTGAAATTTTTAGGAATGTATCGGTCATGTAAAAAGATTACGTTTATTCAGGCATGCTCTAGAAATCGAATCCGAACAAAAAAAGCGAAATCAATGTGATTTCAATAGAAATTTCAGTTATTTCGAATTTTTTTATGGGGATTCGATTTCTAGAGCATGCGGTAAATTAATGCATACGAACACTTAAAAAAGTTTGAAGGTAGCTGGGTTTTACGAGAGTGCTATGGAAAATAAAGCGAACAAGATGTTCGATGAACATCTGCAAAGCAAAAGGGATAAGGATTTCATTTTTAGGATTGACGGGCTATTATAGGGTTGACGAACTTTTTTAGGTGTTCACGGAGAACACACTAACGGGAATGGGGGAGGAATCAACAGCAAATTCGTGTAAAATGTTTAAATACGTGTTTTAAATTATGACTACTTTCAGACTTAAAAAAAATTTGAGCCCAATAGTATAATTTGAGCTTCATTTATAGTCCAAAAAGATAGCTCTTTTGTTCAAAAAGGTCAAAGTATTTCTAACAAATTATAATTTTCAAACCATTCATAATTTTTTACAATAAATATAATAGACTCAAAAATTTAGAGTGAAATTTATATACGCATGCTCTCAAAGAACAAAAATTAACTGATAAATCAACATAACACATTTCTAGATTTTTTTAAAAGAATTTATTATTTCAGATATTCTTTTAAAATGTTTATTTCTGGCTTTGGTTCCCCCTGTGTATGGTTTGAACCTCAGAAGTCTCGTTTTCTAGTCGTCAAATCCAACCCTAGCGCTTAATGCTCTCTTTAATGTCATACCAATTGACATAGAACTTAAGAACCCCGTAGAAGACGAAAGACGTCTTAACTTCTTTACGAATGGCTCCAACCTCGAGGAACGAGTTGGAGAAGGAGTTTTCTGCCCAAAGCTAAATCTAGAAATAAACTTCAGGCTACCAGATCACTGTAGCGTTTTTCAAGCAGCAGTTGTGGCAAAAAGAGAGGTACTAGACTGGTTAAGGCATAACGTGGTCTCCGTAAGAAACATTTATATATACACATACAGTCAGGCAGCTATAAAATCCCTGAACTCGTTTTCTATTAACTTCAGGATGGTCTTGAAATGCGATGACTGAGCACTTTCATATACGTATCATCTGGGTTGCTGGACACAGGGACATCTATGAAAATTGCATGACAGATGAACTAGCTAAACGAGGTACGACCGAACAGATTCTTCCGGCAAAAGAAAGTGTAGGTATACTTCTGGTAACCTTTTGGCTCCGGTTAAATCATTGGGCAAATAGGCAATTCGTGCAGAGGTGGTCAATAAGAGAAACATTCTCCAAAGCCAAAGCGTTTTGGCCACTCATAAACTACAAGAGATCATAAGAGCTTGTGCAGCTCCCCGATGCAGCCTATCGGCGGCAGTTGGAATTTTTATTGGTCACTGTCCCCTGGGCGCTCATGTTGCGAGACTAACTGCCCTCTGTTTTGAAGGAAATTATTATCTTATTAAGGAAGCTATGTAATGCGAGACCCAAAGGACTTAGACTCGGTAAATCTTATCCAAATCGCTGGCTTTATTGCTAGCTCTAAATGGTTTAAGAGATAGGTGTTCACCTATATAGGGTATCCCAACGGACCTTAGGTCTAAGTGTGTCGGTGCAAGACAGCCCAAGTAACCTAACCTAACCTAACCTAGTCGTCTAGACATTTTTCAGTATGAAGTATTTATGTTAAACTGTAACAGGCTGGCTGCTAAGTCCCCGGTCTGACACATAGATGGCGTCGCTAGTATTAAATGCATATTATTTTTATATAGTGGCAACCTTCAAATGATTCGTGTCAAAATTTGACGTCCGTAAGTCAATTAGTTTGTGAGATAGAGCGTCTTTTGTGAAGCAACTTTTGTTATTGTGAAAAAAATGGAAAAAAAGGAATTTCGTGTTTTGATAAAATACTGTTTTCTGAAGGGAGAAAATACAGTGGAAGCAAAAACTTGGCTAGATAATGAGTTTCCGGACTCTGCCCCAGGAAAATCAACAATAATTGATTGGTATGCAAAATTCAAGCGTGGTGAAATGAGCACGGAGGACGGTGAACGCAGTGGACGCCCGAAAGAGGTGGTTACCGACGAAAACATCAAAAAAAATTCACAAAATGATTTTGAATGACCGTAAAATGAAGTTGATCGAGATAGCAGAGGCCTTAAAGATATCAAAGGACCGTGTTGGTCATATCATTCATCAATATTTGGATATGAAAAAGCTCTGTGCAAAATGGGTGCCGCGCGAGCTCACATTTGACCAAAAACAACAACGTGTTGATGATTCTGAGCGGTGTTTGCAGCTGTTAACTCGCAATACACCCGAGTTTTTGCGTCGATATCTGACAATGGATGAAACATGGCTCTATCACTACACTCCTGAGTCCAATCGACAATCGGCTGAGTGGACAGCGATCGGTGAACCGTCTCCGAAGCGTGGAAAGACTCAAAAGTCCGCTGGCAAAGTAATGGCCTCTGTTTTTTGGGATGGGCATGGAATAATTTTTATCGATTATCTTGAGAAGGGAAAAACCATCAACAGTGACTATTATATGTCGTTTTTTGGAGCGTTTGAAGGTCGAAATCGCGGCAAAACGGCCCCATATGAAGAAGAAAAAAAGTGTTGTTCCACCAATACAACGCACCGTGCCACAAGTCATTGAGAACGATGGCAAAAATTCATGAATTAGGCTTCGAATTGCTTCCCCACACACCGTATTCTCCAGATCTGGCCCCCAGCGACTTTTTCTTGTTCTCAGACCTCAAAAGGATGCTCGCAGGGAAAAAATTTGGCTGCAATGAAGAGGTGATCGCCGAAACTGAGGCCTATTTTGAGGCAAAACCGAAGGAGTACTACCAAAATGGTATCAAAAAATTGGAAGGTCGTTATAATCGTTGTATCGCTCTTGAAGGGAACTATGTTGAATAATAAAAACGAATTTTGACAAAAAAATGTGTTTTTCTTTGTTAGACCGGGGACTTATCAGCCAACCTGTTATATTATATGTTCGGTAGCTAATAGCCACCGCACATTTAAGCGCTTAGTGAGCGCGAAAGAGACTTTGGAGGCTCTTTATATCTATACTCTTTGCTTACTGGCTAAACTTGTTTATGTAGTTAAAAAAAATTTTTTTGCGATCGCAAACGTCTGCTTTTCCGCAATGAGACTACATTGAAATTAGATAGTTTTTCGCATTTGCCAAAATTTTAATTAGTGTGCCATAAGTAGTTGTCGATGTGCGCTTTATTCAGCACAAGTATAAAACTTTTATATGCCACATCATGTTTTTGCTTTCTTACAGCTTGGGTGGGCGATTTACAATACGCCCGCAGAATAGTCAGCCACAATTGCAATGTAGCAGCAGCTTGACTAATACAAGTCTTGATAGGTTTGGTAGCGAATTTGGCAGCACGATGAAAAAACTCAACAGTGCCGCTAACACTCCTTTTTACAACCAACAGCAACAAAAGCAACATGTTATGCGAGAATCCCCTGTGAAATATTTAAATTTGGGTAGCAACAGGTGCAGCCAAAAGAGCTTCAGTAATTACGAGTATTCTGCAAAATCGGACCGTGTAAAATCACCACCAACCCGCTTACAAATACAACCGCACTCCTCTAAACAATCAAGATGTTCGAAGGACGTTAATCCGAATTTGATGGACAGGTATGAGAAATAGAATTTTTTCGTAGGAAAAAAATTAAATGCCTTCTAAAACCATAAAAATTCACACTTTACTGCTTTCATTGCATTTTTTAAAATTAAATTTCACCATGGTTGCGGCTCTGGGATAGCGTAGGGGATGCGTGCTATGCTCTTGATCCCAGGGTCCGAGGTTCGATTCCCGGCACAGGCAAAACGGAGTGCAATGTTCCAAGCCTAGCACTGTTAGGGGCACACTACATAAAAAGACATACACTCATACAAACACAAGAAAACCTCCTTGGTATCACAATGGGCCGATTAACGGCCTAAGTGGCAGCTACTTCAGCCTACCTACCTACCTTCACCATGGTTTAATATATGGTTTGTTCAACGTCATGCAAGCTATTGTTTATTTCTTATTGCTTTTTGTTTATGGTTTTTTTTTTTTTGTTTTGTTACTTGTTGCTTGTTACTTGTTTGTTTTTTGTTGTTTGTTTAATGTGTATTGTTTGTTTTTTTATTTCTATTGTTTTTCGTGCTGTCAGTTAAATTACCCCCCGGTTCAAATCCGGTTGTGGGAGCCGCTTTTAGTTGAAGAAATATCGCGTTGAAAATTGTCGAAAATCCAGAGTTCGAAAATAACCATCAACCGTTTGAAAATTATAATTTTCCTCCGACTTTATTCATATTAAACAATGCATAAATGGTTTCTCTCAGAGAACAACACTTATGACAAAAACATTTCGGTTTCGCACCAAGATTCATTTTTAGTTTTTTAAAATATCTCTCCTTGCAATGAGAGTTATATTCGAGAAATAATTTCGGTCATCCGGTGAGAGATATACGATTTGTTTGCAAATAAAACTCATTTTTCGCTGTTGTAATATCCGATCAGTGAGATTTATTTCTTTTCTCGCATTTATATTCCTCACTTAGTGAGAGGAACTTTTATTCTTACAAAATAAAGGTTTATCTCTGAACAAAAACAAATAAGGGAAGATAAAAAAAAATTCTGTTAACCATTGAGTGTTATTGTTTTTCACTTTAAATAAGTGTTATTGGGTGATACTTTGAAGAGATTGAGAGGTATCTTAGAACTCTGCGAAAATCACATTAACCAACCAATACTACAGTGATACTTCCCATCACTAAGACGGGTTAGGGAAGATTGTACGAACCGATTTTCCCCATGCAAGATCTGACTTTGCTCACAGGTCATTTAGATTTACAATTATTTAGATTTAAGCGCCCCAGCACAGCAAGATAAAAATCTTACAGTTAGTGCTAGTTACTGAATGGCAAAATTTACTTATGAGAGAGCTTGAATAAAAGTTATATTCCGTAAACAATTCGTAGTTTAATACCTAAGTAACGTAGTACACAAGTTTTGTCAGAATAACCGATTTTAATTATCAAAAGATTTTAAGGTTTTATTGTTACGGTTTTTTACGGTTTAGTTGGCTTAATGTCTATCTGTTGTGTTTAACACTGCTCACTGTTTGATATTCATTAATACAAATATTCTAAACATACATGACCGGCGACGAGCACGTCTGGTCTCCACGACGGCTGAGCAACGTTTATGGGACTGCCCTGTGGCGCTTGGAGCATATTCGATCATCACAAGATCTCCTTCTCCATAGTGTCGAGGCGCCTGATGTCGGTGGTCGTATCTTTCTTTCTATTTTTGTCGCTCTTTATTAATGTTGTTAACAGCGTGCTCTTGTTTTGACCACATTTCACCCGAGCCGTGCACTTCATCTTGTAATGCTTGTATCAATCGATTAATCGACACGTCTCTCGGGCTGAAATGAAAGACTAATTCATTAGGAGTATAACCAGTTACCGTATTTTTCTGCGAGTTGATGCTCCATTAAACGGTTGGTAGCAAAGTGTCCCAGTCCTTGTTGTCCTTCGACATGCATTTCAGGCTGTTGAGAAGCGTTCGGTTGAACCGCTCAACTTGCCCATTAGCCCTTGGTGTCCGAACCGCTGTCTTGATATGTTGAATTCCATAGTTCCGTGTGAAATTCTCAAAATGACTTGACGTGAATGCTGATCCACGGTCTGAGGTCAATCTCATTGGTGTCCGAAAAATGCTCATCATTTCTCTCAGAATCTCGATCACAGGCTCGGTTTTTGTGTTCCGTACAGCTTTAAAGAGTGCGTACTTGCTGAATCCGCAAACTATTGCGAATACGTAGACGTTTCCTCCTCTTTGGAAACGGACCCAGATGATCGACATACACGCTTCGAAATGGCACTGGTAAAACTTCTGCAGCATGAAGACGCCCTTCTCCTTTACCACCTTTTGCCTTGCTGTAGCAACATTCTTCACATGAAGCGATGTACGACTTGACGTAACGCCGGATTCGAGGAAACCAAAAATGTCTACCGATCCGTTCGATAGTTTTCTCGATTGCGAAGTGGCCAACATTATCATGGCTAGCTTTTGTTTCTCGCCACCTAACAGCTTGAGGCACCACTAGTTTGATGTCCTTACCGACTTTCCTATAGAGCCTTCCGTTTTGGAGTTCGTATTCTTGGTGTATCTGTTTTGAACCATCATCTTCTTTGCTTTCATCGCATAGCAAAACTTCAACTATTTGACGTATTTTGGGATCTTGGAGCTGCATCTTGAAAACCCAATCCATTTGGTTCTTCTCGTCCAACTTCAGTACACTTTCGGCGACTGTGGCTGTGACCGTAACTGAGTCAGTGGGTGCTCGACTGAGAGCATCAACATGCGGCAAACTCGTTCCTGATTTGTGCTTTCATTCTATGTCAAATTTCTGTAACCGTAGCCACCATCTAGCTATTCGTGGTCGTAGTTGAGTTGTCGCCTTCGTTGTTGCTACTGCATTACAGTCGGTTACCAGCGTAAACTTAGTCCCCAACAGATAAAATCGAAAACGTTCCAATGTTTTCACGATTTCCAGAACGTCCAGTGCATGGCTCGGATAGTTCCTCTCTGCTGAACTGCACTGACGGCTGTAATAGTGAACTGGCTTCCAGTTCCCATTGTCGTTATGGAGCAGAACTCCAGACAAACCAATCTGTCTTGCATCCGTATGAACTTGATGTTCTTCACGAGCATCATACAATGCCAACACTGGCTTCTCGGATAATGCTTGCTTCACCTTTTTGAATGCATTTTCTTCCTCGTCGTTCCATCGGAATAGCACCTCCTTCTTTAATAAGCCAGTTAGAGGCTTTGCAATAATACCGTAGTCTTTAATGAATTTGCGAAAGTAACCAGTGAGGCCTAGGAACTGCCGCACCTGAGTTACGTTTTCCGGGGTCGGAAACTTGATGACGATGCTGGGTTTTGCACTGCCTGGATTAATACAACTCTTGCTGATGATATGTCCCAAGAATTTCACTCGGTGTTCGAGAAAAACACATTTTGACGGACGTAATGTCATCCCTGCTCGTTGAACTAACTCCAAGAACTCGGCTATCAGTTCAATACCGTCACTGACCGTTTCTGATGATAGGATAACTTCGTCGACATAACGTTCTCTGGCCTTCCCATCTCGCTGGTTAGTTTCATGATGACTTCCTGGAACACTATCGGCGCATTTACCAACCCAAAAGACATGACTTGGTATTCAAAAAGTCCATTCGTTGTTATAAAAGCTGTCAATGGCTTGCTTTCTTCCTTCATATGAATCTGGTAATAACCTGCTGTCATGTCCAATGTTATGAAAAAATCGTTCCCTGCCAATCGGGCCATCTGCTCCTCCCCAATAGACATGGGAATATTCTTTTTTATAGTCATGGCATTCAACGCTCGAAAGTCACAACACATTCTGTCTTCTCCGTTCGCTTTCTTCACTAATAGCACGGGCGCTGCGTGTGGTGATGTGCTTGGATGAATGATATCGCATTCCAACAGATTTTTCATAATTGTTGACAAGGTGTTGCTCTGTGATAGTGGCACCTGGTACTGCTTGCCTACTATCGGCTCATCTGTCCTGACCTCTATATCCATTTCTGCTATATTGCACCGTCCGACACTTGAAATGTTTTCTGAAAAGCACATATGGAAAGACTACAACATTTTATGCAGGTCTCCGGCATCATTTTGACTTAACATTGAATTGGCTTCAATTGTCAGCTTCATATCGTCTCGACACACTACGTCTCTTCCCAGATAAATGACGTGTGTCAGAAAGGAATCTGGAACAATGCTGAACTGATTTTGATGGTTGAACTCAATATCGGTCTCAACGGTTTTGCTGCTTAAGACTGTTGCCCCTCCGAAACTCTCGAGTCGCTTGATGAGTTGCATTCTCGGAACATCTGGAGGCACTGATGATTCTTCAATCAACGAGACACTGCTGCCGGTGTCAATGAATGCCACAATTTCGCCGCCGAAAATCTTGATTGTTGCGGTTACAGGTGGTTTCGTTTCTGTAGCTTCTTTGATTTCTGCCACTGCCGCTAAAGGTTTCTTTGAGCATGTCTTCTGGTCGTGTCCAAACATCTTGCATACACTGCACTACGTTTTTTAAGCTGGCTCAGGACACTTTGCTGCGATGTGCCCATCTTTGTTGCAATTACAGCACCGCACTGTCTTCTTATCTGAGTTTCCCTTGGCTTGATCCTCAGGTCCGTTCTCTTTTTTCACTGCTCCCTGTTGAACACTTGAGTAGTTTTCAAAAGATTTCCACAATTCGTTACAAGTAGTGATTTTCAATGTTGCTAAAGTTGGTGTTAGGCTCAAATCATGCAATCCAGCGATGATGTAACTGTTAATCGATTGTGCATCCATTGACGCTCTGCGACCCAAAGTCAACATCGCATAATGTACTCCTTTAATGAGTCGTTGTTTCGCCGTTTTCGCTTTGCCAATTGCTTATGCATTTCAGCTGACGGCGTTGAATATGGAAAATCTCTTTGAAATCTCTCGACGAATGATGGACCAATCTGTAGACACAGGTTGAGAATCTAGCCAATCCTTAGCTAGCCCTTTCATTTTGTACTGTACTGCAATTATCACGTCTGAATGACTCCAATTGTATGCCATACTTAACTGGTTGATCTTATCGATAAATTGGCCAGAGTTTAATACTCCATTAATCGGATCAAAATCTGGCAATAAACCCACAATTTCCATTACACCATGTGCTCGAGTGCCTGATGTCGCTGCACCCAAAGACCTTTGCACATTCAACTCGTTTTGTCTTCCTTCCGGTTCGACATCAATTACCAATCCTGTGTTCGATGTCTCTTGAACATGTGCTGATGCGGTTGTAACAGTCCCTTGAGTTTGCCCACGGGTGAGCTCTTGAATCGATGACGTCAAACAAGCTATGGTTCTCTGCATACTTTTCAAATCGGTAGCCCTATCTGGTTCATCCATTAAAGATTCCAGCTCTTCTTGATCGATTTCATCCGTTTCGTAAATTTCAATAAGTTTGGAAACTTTTGCTGTTTTATTTCCTCTTGTAGGTGCTAGACGTTTACGCCGCCGAGCCACGCCGCCGCCGCCGCCGATTTTTACCTTTTCTGACGCGCCGCCGCTGAATTACGTAGAAATCGGCGCGGCGGCGGCGGCGGCGTGGTTCGGCGTCTTATAAAGTGTATAATCTTTACAAATATTTCATGATAAATATCGAAATATGTCGTGAAAGGTGCCTATTTTCAAAAAATCGATTAATCATTGGCATTGTGCCATCTCTAGTATAGTTGTCAGCTGTAGTATAATTTTTATACATGACAATTACGAGACCTGCAAAGAGCATTTTAAATAATTTTTTTTTAATTTACTATATCCAATTATTTTTTAAACCCTCTAAGGACAAAAGATATACGATTTTTACTTATCATTTAAATATGAATTTAAGCAGAAGAAGTGCAAAGACTTATTTTTTTAAAATACATTTGTAAATGTAGACAGTCAGCATAAGAAATGCTTTTTTTTTTTTTTTTGTTTCATAACTGTTATTTAATATTTAATTACTTATTAATTGTTTGGGACATAAGTTTCATTTAAATAAAGACTGCTCAAACATTTGAAATGTTAGTTATTTTTTAAATGTAATTAGCAAAATTATATTTAACAGGATGCGCCGGTCACGCCGCCGCCGCCGGGTTAGACATCCTAGCCGCCGCCGCCGGTTCTCACTGGTGACTACGCCGCTGCCGCCGGTTCCCTCTGGGCTCTACGCCGCCGCCGAAGCAAACCCTGACGGCGTAAACCTCTAGTAGGTGCTCCATTATTTTCCAAAATCTAATTGAGCTGAGTTCAAATCGCTGAACTTTATTTTGGCGTCCATCGTCAAAACTGTACTAGTCTATTCTTTACGACTAAATCTCAAATTACTTTTCTCCAGAAAGACCCGTCCGGTCTTATTCACTGCTAAAAACCAACTGCCGACACCATAATTTCAAAAAGTCCATCCATGCTGTGGCGTCGTTCCTTATTTATTGAAAGTAAATAAGCGGTTTTTCTCACATGCGTTTATCCATTAAACTCTTCTTTAGCGTCGGTCCTCATTTATTGAAAATAGATAAGCGGTTTCTCTAACAAGCGGTTGTCTATCGCGCGCTTGCACCAATTCGGTCCTTATTTATTGACAGTAAATAAGCGCTCTTGATTATCACCTAAGTAAGTCGATCGCTGCATAGGCTTCTGTGTTTGCAATTCCTTGCAATCCGTTCGGTATGTACGTCTATCGTCACATACGCTTCTATGTCGCTTTGCAAAACCACCCTTATTTTCACTATATACTGCTGAGTGCTTGCTCTGTGAGTCGTTGCTCTGAAGTTGTTGTTGTCACCAACTGCGTGCTCGGCTATTTATCTTACACTGACCATCTGCGCACGTTCGGTCGCTATTTACTTTCGGTACATAACAAACTATGTATATATGTCGCGGGCTTATTTTACTTTTGAATTTGTCAGAATAACCGATTTTAATTATCAAAAGATTTTAAGGGTTTATTGTTACGGTTTTTTACGGTTTAGTTGGCTTAATGTCTATCTGTTGTGTTTAACACTGCTCACAGTTTAATATTCATTAATACAAATATTCTACAAATACATGACCGGCGACGAGCACGTCTCGTCTCCACGACGGCTGAGCAACGACTGCCCCTTACAGTTTGAGATTTGAATTTTGAAAAAGTAAGATTATGCTTAATGATTTTTTTTTTTTGTTTACTCTCTTTTGAAGTTGATGAGGCACTTCGTGAATTAGAAATTGTCTTTCAGATATCAACCGTAGTATATTTTAATGAAGTATCAAATCAATTTATTATTGCTATACTTCCGCAATTATTTAACTCCATACATTGTCGCAATATTTTTTTCAAATCAAAGAATTCATAAGAAGAATAACAAACTCAGTCATTGGGTCAATGGAAGCACGTCACACTTAGTGCGCTTCGCTTCTTTTTCCAGAGAAGTAATACACAACCCATTTTATGGATCAACGGTGGCGATCCGTCGCTGGGCGTATCCTATTACATCGCTTACATTCTTGCGACTCTTGCTTGGCCATTAAAAAACTTTGTTGCAACGAAGCTATGCTTGACTTCGAGCTATGCTTTGATTGTTAACTTTCATTTCTTAATGTCTTCCCCGTGTTACCTAATTAATGTAACGATTGCTTGCAGATTCTGTAATTTATCAGTTCAATAAATACTTGAAAAATATTTGTCAGCATTTCTTCTTTTTGTTAAGAATTAGACACAGTTCAATTTTGACTTTCGAGTCGATAAACTCGCGTGTTTTATTAAGCCCAAACATTAAATGGCGATCCTAGCCACGTCGAAGGCTTTAAATTGAAGAAACTGCAATATATTAAAAAAAAAGGAACCAACTTTAAAATTTTTAAAGTGAATTTTGTGGATGAAGTGCAACAAGTCCAGTGGTCCAAATGGGCAAGACAGAAAGTAAGGGCCAAGCACCTGAAAATTCGGGACAAGTAACAAATGAAATTTTAATTCAAACGAAGGACGATAGTTTGCAGACAATTTTGTATTTTATAGTGGGAATTTAAGCAATTAATTCAATTTTTAAAATTTATAAAATGTGGCACGGCAGAATAAAAAAGAAGTATGCGCTGGCACAGCCTATTTAAAAAAAAAAAAATATTTTGATGTAAAATGAACTACCAAAAACAATTCAAGCAATTCCTGGTTACTTATAACAAAGACAATATAATAATAAGATAGCTTACGCCTATACAAATGAATGTCTAAGGAAAAAATGCATGTGGACCTACGCTACATCCACTTTGCAAGGAATATACAGGCAGCAGCGAGACTAAACGAACTCGAACCTTGTGCGGACACGAATTTTTGTGTTCGATCTGTTCGAGCACACAGAAACCGGTTTTATAAGCAACCGTTTGGTCCATTATGGCGTTGTCAATGAACTATATTTTTATTTGTAAATCGGTATGCATGCATATGTATGTAGGAGGTTGTGTGTATGCTTACTGTATTCAAAGCTTATAACTTTTCAAAAATTTGAGGCAGTTCTAAAAAGAACAAACTTTAATAATTCTGTAAATAAAAATGACAATTTTCGCACGAACTGTGAAAGCATTCACGAGAATTCAGAATGGAAACTTTTTTTTCTCTCTTCTCACCTATAAGAATCCATAAGAATAATCCTCCGAATTTTACAATTTTCCACTTTTTCTCGCCTGCCTTGGGATTCGAACACGAGCTTTCGGATTATTGATCGGACATGCTAACCGTTATGCTACGGAGCCTTCTGATTCTCGTGCAGCAAATTCATTTTATGAATGCTCAAGAAAATTGAACTGTGGACCTCCTCGTTGACCATGTCTGTAGAATGACAGTGGTGACGCAGGGGTCAATTTGCCCCGCATTTACTGCAGGGTATCTTGTTATTATATTGTCTTTGGTTAAAACTAGGTTGGTTCCTATGAGCCTTAAGGTAGTGCCTCTTTTCCATCACACAATCTGATGACCTTTGACTTTGAATATGCAGAATTTAATCTTATCAGGGAATATAACCTGTTTTCAAAATTCTAGAAGCTAATTTTTGTATTTTTCGGCGAAAGTCAATATTGCCAATATCAATATAAATCATTAGCCTTAATAGCGACTTTTGACGGAGCATACGTTCACAATGCCCATACTCTTTTTCGAACTTTTTGGATGTCATCGGGTGTAACAAACTTCTGGTACTACTCTTCAATATCGAGGACCATTGCAGCTTCAGCTAACTTAGAATTAGCTTTCACAAATCTGAGCAAAACCCACGTTTCTTTCAAGCTCAACTAAGGCGGACGTCTAGATCTTGGTTGGTAATCTAAAATTCCAGTGAGTTTTAAGTTGTTAACAGCTCGCTGGACTGATGAGTTACTTCAACCGAAAATGTAAGCAATCTGATGGAAATACGGGACATTTTGCTATAAACCTACAAAAAAATTTCTCGCACCTAGGCCGATGTCCTGCCCTTTCGAGCAATTTTTTCTTTTTCGCAACTCTAGGAGTATTTTTTAGGAAAAATCATCCAGAAGAACACGTTTGCAGTTTAGTGATAAACTTTTAATTGTAAATGTCCATTTTAATTACAAGAAATACCGTTTTTCTGTTATTTTAATCCGGTGTACGCAGACTTTTTATCAGGGTTCGTATTTGAACATACATGTGCTGCTCATGTTCGATCATTTCACTATTTGCTCATGAGCAAAGTATTCCGATGAAACACATGACATATAATGCACATGAGTATGTTTCGAAAATCTTATACATTGAACATGTTCGATCGAGAAGTGTTCAGTTCACACAGAAAATTTTCATGTTCATAAAAGATTCTATTTTGAACACAGTGTTCTTTACGTGTTCAATGTTCAGATGTTTTCATGTTCAATTCATGTTCATGTTCAGCTCAAACACAACATTTTGAAAATTGAACATTATGTATGCTTTGCGTTTTTTATAAAAACTTTTTTGCGTTCAGACGTGTCCAAAGTTTTTCAAAATTGTTTTCCATAAATTCATTTTACAAAAATGGACGGAAAGCATTTGTTTGACGTGTTGAAGGAGGCCAATAAAAAAATTTGACCATGACCACCATTCGCGAAATTCGCAAAAATCTGATTTTCACTATTTTGAATTGAGTATTTCGCAGCTAGACAAAATGTCCTCTAACGTTTAAAATTTGACCATGACCGCCATCCGCAAAATTTGCAAAAATTTGATTTTCACTTATTCGAATTGTGTATTTCGCAGCTAGATTAATACTCTCTTACGGTTAAAATTCGACCATGACCACCATTCGCGAAAATTTTGTGCTTAATAATAATCTCGAGTTTTAGAAGCTAAATCGAAGTACAGATAAGGTATAAATAGATATCCGAGCTAGAACAACAAAAACGGCAGGAATTTTTGTTAGGGTAATGTTTTAACATATTTTAGGCTGAGGAAAAGGTATGTGTGCAATCGGCTTAGCTGATGTAAACTTCTTTAATTGTTTTTATTACGCTAGCGAAAACTCTCTTCTAGTATTGAGGGCGGGAGTGATGGAGATGGTGCGGTAGAAGGTGATGGACAGAGTGAGGGAGAGGGAATGGTAGAGAAGGCTTAAATTTGCTTAACATGGCTTTAAGCAAACTTTAAGTTATTAGCTTTTGACACATTACTTTCTGTAAAACATTGTGCAGTTTATCTCCATTAATTTTTAATAAACATTTTTTAATAAAATTTTTTTATTCAGTAAAGAATACTCTCTGTTTGAGCTGAACATGAACATGAATTGAACATGAAAACATCTGAACATTGAACACGTAAAGAACACTGTGTTCAAAATAGAATCTTTTATGAACATGAAATTTTTCTGTGTGAACTGAACATTTCTCGATCGAACATGTTCAATGTATAAGATTTTCGAAACATACTCATGTGCATTATATGTCATGTGTTTTATCAGAATATTTTGCTCATGAGCAAAGAGCATTTTACTGTGAACACGTACATTTTGATTTTAAACATGATCTGAACATGTGTGTTCAAATACGAACCCTGCTTTTTATTGCCCTAAAATATGAATTTTTCTAGTTCTTGAATTTTTAATATTTTATGGAATATTGAAAGTCGATTAAGGCCCATTTGCTTCTCTTCTGGTTAAATTTTTTCGTTCCGAAAAACAAAATTGGTATGAAAAATTTGATATTTTGAGAGGATATCGTAAAGAAAAACTTTAACCGGAACAGGAGCAAATGGGCCTTAGAGTTGTAAACATTTTTGAAAATACGATAAAGAAAAACTATAAAATAATTTACACCAAAAAATTTTAGGACAAAGGTGGTTTTTTGTGAAAATGTTCAATCATTAGCATCGTACGCAGACTTTTTCATTGCATGTTTGCACTTTTCCTTGGTTGTATGTTCGATTACTTGAGCGTGTAACGTAACTTGGCAACTTTGAACTACTGTGCTGCTTTACTTTCGTTCGGTTCCCAATCGTTGCCGCGTGCCCAATAATGCTGTTTGTGAGGTTTTCGTGCCGATTCAATATGCACATCATGCTGCATTGTTGACGCTTTGCCGAAATATTCCAAGAACGCTGCATATGACCCATAACAAATCGAAAAAGACTCGTTTTTATACCCAGCGTAAGCGGGGTATATTAGTTTTGTGCGAATCTTGTAACAGGGAGAATTAAGCTCCGGAGATATAGACAAATATATATAGAAATGATCAGGATAAAAAACTGAATCGATTTAGACATGTCCGTCTGTCCGTCCGTCTGTCCGTCCGTCCGTCCGTCCGTCCGTGGTGGGATCTCCTCCGAAACGGCTGAACCAATGAAGTCGAAATTTGGTACAAATGTATATCGGGGTTCGAGTATGATCCTAAGTAAAAATGGGAGACATCCGCCCACCGCCACACCCACAAATTAATTTATTGTGTTTTCAGTAAAATGCTTGTAACTTGCGAACCACTCAACACATTCCATTGATATTTGGTGTACTGGTAAACTACGAAAATAGACATATCCTGGAAAAAAGTGGACGCCGTCCTCCTCGAGCCACCCCCACAAATAAGGGCTTATCGTAACTTGTGAAGTAAAAGGCGTAGAAGCTTCAAATTCGCAACATAGGTTGACCAAGGCCAATGAAAGGTGTAGGAAAATATTAAAGTGGTCCGCCCACTGCCACGCCCACAAATGTATAATTTTCATAACTTCCGAAGTAAAAGGCATAGAAGCTTTAAATTCGCAACATAGGTTGACCAAGGCGAATGAAAGGTGAAGGGAAAAAATTTTAGTGGCCCGCCCACTGCCACGCCCAGAAATAGAGAAGCAAAACATAGTGCGCCAATAATGTCGGGACGCTGGGTATTTCAATGTCGGGCTTGACCGACTTTAGCTTTCTTACTTGTTATACATTAAATTTGGTGCAATTTTATGATCTTCTCGAAATTTCTTATTGTGGAATATAGTAATTTCATTGCCGTATGCTCCTTGTATTTTTGGTCACAAATTGTTTGGAGACGAAACACTGTGCGTCGTTTTAATTTAGATAATCGTCCATCATCGAGCACCTTTAAGACATCAGGAGGCTTAACTATTTCAAATATTTACACAGAAAATGCAGAGAATCTGCGTGAAAAAAACTATATTGCAGACTCCCACAAGTAGTGAATAACGAATTTGCACAAACGATTTTTCTTTTCCATTCTTGCTCCATTATAAATATCATATTTTTAAAATTGACATACACGCATATGAAAAGCAAGAAAGCACAAATATTCTGGGCATGCTCAAATGCACAGACAAATGCACTGGATAGTAAATACCAATAAAGAATTAAAGCATCTTATTTAAAAGTTCAGTTTTTGACTTCAATTTTGTAAAATTTATAACATTTACAGTCACCCAAATCGACACACAGCGGTTCACGCCAGTGTGTCACAATCACAGATAGGACTGTTAACAAGTGAAAGGAAAGGAACCTTTGAGAATTTGGATATTGACTCGCATTCAACAACTTTGCGCACGGAATTTGAAAGGGAATACTCCTTAAGTGCTGCAAATAGCACATCTCAACATCAAACCTCTATTCACCATCAGGTTTCGGAAACACAGCAGCCGAGTAAATCAGATCACGAAAAAGGTACGGAGCAAACAACTACTGAAAGTCACAGGCAAAAATCGTTCAGATTCTCATTTAACCGTGTAACCACTCCATCATTTAATTTACGGCAAGTGAATAAAAATCCCTCGGGCATGATAAACTGTTACTTATAATAAACAACGCTTTTTTCTTCACAGATTTCTGAATAGCCGCAACAAACGCAATAACCTTTCGGCGAATGCTGTTGCTACTGAACAAAAAGCAACCAAAGTGCTAGGCTTGGTTTTCTTCACTTTCGTTCTCTGTTGGTCCCCGTTTTTTATATTGAACATCATTTTTGCCGCTTGTCCAGAATGCGAGGTACCACAGCACGTTGTCAGCACTTGTCTTTGGTTGGGCTATGTTTCATCAACAATTAATCCAATCATTTATACAATTTTTAATCGCGTTTTTCGTGCTGCGTTCATACGCTTACTTAAATGCAACTGCGAGCGGTAAGTCTTTTGTGTCTTTCTAAACGAAGCGAATTCTGCATTTTTTTCCAATTACCACTAAAAAGTAGTGATAGTGCAATTTCGATTTTAAATACCACTACCCATGTAGTGGTAGTGCAATTCTTTTACTTAACTACCACTAACCATATAATGGTATTTAAATATTAATCCCCTTATCACTAAAAAAAATAGTGATAGTGAAATGGTTAGTGCACTAAAAAACTAGTGCAGTGTGCCCATCTATGGTCAATTCGTACATAATTAAAACTTATTTAAAATCATCATCTGTATTCCGGGGGCTGCGGATTTAACATCGGTGTGAAAAATATCGATAGTTTAAAACATCTTTAACGATGAAAATTCGCATTTTCGAGACTATCTCATTTGCGATAGAAAACCCTTTACACGTATGCTTTTTCAGTTCCAGTATATTCTGCTTAGCTGACTTCGCACTTTAAGAGCTCGACGCTGTTAAAGTAAATTGAAAGGAAGTAACGAGCTCATTATTTTGAAGAAAATAAATCAGAGTTGAAATTTCGATGACAGAAATATAGAAAATGTATGACTTAAATGCAACCCTATCAGTCCGATTACTTGTAATTAGCGTATGCGTTCAAGTAGCGAAAGTAAGTCAAAGTACTTATTTGTTTTTATACCCAGCGTAAGCAGCTGAACAGCTGAACAGTTTAAAATGTATCACCATTAAGAATAAAAAAACGCACTTATTAGTATAATTAGCTGCACAACAGCAGAACAATAACCCTCGATTGTGCATTTTTATACCCGACACACTCTGTGTCGAGGATATATTGCGTTTGTGTGGTTGTGTGTAACACCCAGAACCAGTCGAGATAGACCATACAAAATATATATAGAAATGATCAGCGTCACCAGGAGTTTCGATTTACACATGTCCGTCTGTCCGTCTGTCTGTATATCTTATCGAAGGAGTTGAGCTATCTTGACAAAGTTTGGTATGCGTACTCACGGCGACATGAGTAAGAACAAGTTCGACAATGGACCCGATCGGACTATTTTTAGGAGTACCTCCAGTACAAGGGTCTATTACGAAAATCACAAAAACTGCTCTAAAACCAGAGTTTTTCAAGATATGTTGATAAAATTTGGTATTTGAACATATTTAAAGGCAAGTAATATGAGTTAAACAAATTGGAAAAGTTGGCGTGGCAGAAGGGCGTTTTTCGTAAATTGTCCCCTACACCCGAAATTCAAATGGGACTTCCATCAAATTTATGTCACACGCACATAGGGATGCAAAAACATTCCCATTGTCTTAGTGTCCGTTGTACTTAACTTCCAATGAGATTAAATCAAATGATTTTATTTGTATAACTCAGTCTCTTTTTTCTCTTTATAGGTCTGGACACATTATTCGGTTTCGTTCGGTTACTGAAGGACGCAGTGCTTTTAGTCTGTGTGCACCATCAGCGTTACCGTTGGCAATTTCCTTTCACGGCGCTCCGCTTTTGCCACCGGGAATAGTCAGTGCCACGAGTGCAACTGTTGGCAGTAGAAGCTCCGACGGAATTCATAACATTTCTATAAAACGAAAAAACCGAACTAAAGAGTACCCTTCTAATCTGCCCAGTAACACGCATACAGATGATGATGAGTGCTAAGATTAGATGCTTTTTTCAAAAAACCAAAAATAAATAAAATTATAAGAAACTTTGATATTAAATTTAGCTTTAAATTACATTTCCGCCATAATATTTCTCTAACCCTCTACAGCTGACATAGTAACTTGACAGAACCTGCAAAACAGAAATTTGTGTGCGTTTGTAAAATCCGAAATTGCGGCCCTTGGGTTCTCTGAACAACATGCCTTTTACTTGAAGTTGGTGTCTTTTATTCGCATAAAAATTATTTTCTCTAATAAGAAATAGTCCAAAAACAAGCCGGTCAGCCATTTTATGAGGAAAATCAGTTTATAAATGAATTGTCTGTTAAATTCCACATCAGTTGTAATGTTACAATTAGACCACGTCAGCTGCATAGAATTAAGTCGGCATAAAATGTATCTTCCCTTGTTTAAATATATGATATAGAAAGCTACCACTTAAATATTTTATTATTTTTTTTTACTGAAGTTTTGAAGGCAGGGACACAATAAGGTCCACATTTGCCCAGTACAAATTTATGCGGTATATTGCGGGTTGGAACAGCGCTTAGTGACCGTCGTCAGGATAGAGTCCAGTTGGAGAGTCGCAGGAGATCCAGAAAAGCGATATGTTCAAATCCAATCAACACCAAACAACAGGCAAGGCGTGCCGGCGACGCACAGTGTCGCGACTCCATACATTTCTTTGCCAAAAATAGAAGGCGTGGTCGTAGAGCAATGAAATTTGGTTGGAGTATTACTATAGCCTAAATTAAGAAATTTTGAGAAAATCATAGAATTTCGCCAACTGCCACGCCCACCTCCAATATAAAGTGATTTTCTAATTTCCACAGTTTTAAAGTTAGAAAGCTTAAACTTAGTACACAGATTATGTACAGGAAAAAAATGTAGACCCCAAAATATTTTTTTTGGTGCCACGCCCTCTTCAGAAACTACGCCCCTTCAAAGTGCGCACTTTTATGGTGCACTTGTTTATATAGAATTTTTTTTAGCTAATTAAAAAATAAAGAAACTTTTTATGGATTTTAACACTTAAAATATATATTTATCACAATTCAAAAAAATTTTAGGTCTACACGACGACTTACAATAATTGCAATGCAGTGAAAATGCATGAAAATTCAACGAAACAATTGTACCGTTTTCGCCCGTACGCTCATTCAATAATCACTGCTGTTCCAAAATTATTAAATGTTTGAGTGTTAATTCTTCTTGAAATTTGGCATGGAAATTTCTTTTGATGAGATTAAGAAATTTTCAAAATTCCCCTTTAACCCTCTACCCACTCCACAGAATTTTTTTTTTCGAATCATGCTACTTTTAATCGTGGAATTATTTAATATGTGTGTTTTGTATTTAATACATAAAACGAATAAATTAAAATAAAATGAAAAATTGTACAAAATTATTTTTGTTAAATGTCGTCGGAATCGGAGGCAGAACAGTCTGATTCTTCCGATATGAAATGCTCGAAATCAATATCAAGATCGCTATCAGAATCAAACAAAAGATCAAACAAAAACAAAGTTGCACAAAGCTCACCTCGTCATCATATGTCTGTAACTTGTCACTTTGTTGTTGTTGTTGTTGTTGATTCATCTGATTATTAGATGTCTATAATTGAAATTAAAATAAACTATGTTTATTTTAAAGCTAATATTAAAAACTCCTGTACTTACTGCCTCACTAATTTTAAAATCGATGGAGGAATTTAACCAATTCGCATTGGTTTCTTCGAATGCAGTTTTCCTCCTACCGCTTTGATGCCACTTTTTTTGAATTTTGGATCCAAACCAGCTTAATTTTGTTTTCAAATCTTCTTCATCTAAATCAGCAAAATAAGTTTGTTTAACAAAACTTATCATATCGTTTAATTTTTCTCCCCATTTTCTGTCTTTAGAAGAGAGCCACACACTATAGAGTTCCCTTCTAGCAACGGAGATCACTATAATAAAATTGACATAACAAGAAAACCCGCAGGAAAAAGCCGATCATATTACATACTTATGTTTATATCACTTCGAGGTATATAAAACAAAAAAAACACTTTGCGGTTTGAGGGGTCGTTTTTTTTATTTTTAATTTTAAAAATTTATTTTGCTTTTTATCGCTTCTTTTTATAAATTCCTTATTTTGATGTAACGGAAAATAACATATGTTACAAATATAAACAATAAATTAAATGTCACTTAAAGCATAAAGCTTATTCTATAATTTGGCATATAAATAATTAAGGTGAGACTACTTTCAACAAATTTATAGCACTCCAAATATTAGCTATTTTTAAAAGTTTCGCTAACAGAATCGAACAAATTTCGCTTAGTGTAACTTTAAAAGCGTGCTGCGCTTAAACGGCTTAACATATTAAGAAAATTTTTTTTTATTACTCTTAGTATAAATATTGACTACTCATAACAGTAAAAATTTTTAAGCATTTCCAATCTTCATTTTTGGCATTTTTGGCCGCGCTCGCGACACTGTGCGACGTGGTGACGATCTCGATAGGCATTTTATATACTGTTACCGCGACTAATGACTTTTGACCGAGCGCAGCAGGCCGCGAAACGTGCGTTTCATATACAATTTGTAATCACAGTTAAACTTAAAACAAAAGAAAGATTCAGCAAAAACAAGATAGATGCCATCAAAACTCAATGCGTGTTTCCTCCAGGAACCGAGCTAACTCGTTCATATCATTCAGTTTAAACTCGTTAAGTACATCCCCTCTGCTGCCATATTTACAAAAGAAACTATATTTATTTCTGATTGCAGAAAAAGCCGGACAATCAAAAATTCTGTGCTCAAAATTGTCAATCGAACCAAACATGAAGCATAAATTGGTTTCCACAGCGCACAGTGGTTGAGCCTCTATGGCGGGGTGGCCAAAAATCAATATCTTTTTAACTGTGTCATATCAGGCAAAGATTTTTGGCACGAATATTCTTTCTGATAGGATGCTTATACGTTCCAAATATTAACCAAATCGAAAGGGCTTTGTAAATTTTACAGGACTTCAAAGATATGGGGTCCTCATCCTCGAATTGGCCATCTTTCGATCTTTTTTCATATCTCGTGGAAGGAAACGATAAAATTTATTTCAATACAAGACGTAATCTGTGAAATACAAGGGCTGTTTTAAAAGTTTTTGGCTTGCTTATGAGAATACATAAAAAAAGAAAAGTGGGTGTTTTTTTTTTTTGTTTCACGCATTTTTTAATTTCATTATATTTTATTAAATAAATTAATAAGTAGCTTCCAATTGAAAAATCAGTTGAAAAACACAACATTAACTTACTCTTGAAAAAAAATACAAGAAAATGTGCAATGGGTATCCTATTTGAAATGCTTTCAGAGTCCAGTAATTCAAGAGCTGCTTTTGACAACAAGCTTTTTATTTTATATTGTAATTTCATTTTGCCATAAATTTTTTCAGATTTTTTCTCTGGTTGATTCAGTCGCAGTCCGCCAATTTTCAAAAATGAACGATCTTGAAAAATTAAGCGTCAAAGATGATCCTAAAATAAAATATTGAGAAAGGCAACTAAACACCAATTTAAAAACAAGTAAAGAAGTTTACATCGGCTAAGCCGATTGCACACATACCTTTTCCTCAGCCTGAAATATGTTAAAACATTACCTTAACAAAAATTCCTGCCGTTCCTAGCTTGGATATCTATTTATACCTTCTAAGACTCGAGATTATTATTAAGCACAAAATTTTCGCGGATGGTGGGCATGGTCAAATTTTAACCGTTAGAGGACATTTTGTCTAGCTGCGAAAACCTCAATTCAAAATAGTGAAAATAAAATTTTTGCGAATTTCGCGAATGGTGATCATGGTGAAGTTTTAACCGTTAGAGGACATTTTGTATAGCTGCGAAATCCTCAATTCAAAATAGTGAAAATAAAATTTTTGCGAATTTCGCGAATGGTGGTCATGGTCAAATTTTAACCGTTAGAGGACATTTTGTCTAGCTGCGAAATACTCAATTCAAAATAGTGAAAATAAAATTTTTGCGAATTTCGCGAATGGTGGTCATGGTCAAAATTTAACCGTAAGAGGACATTTTTTCTAGCTGCGAAAACCTCAATTCAAAATAGTGAAAATTAAATTTTTGCGAATTTCGCGAATGGTGGTCATGGTCAAAATTTAACCGTTAGAGGACATTTTGTCTAGCTGCGAAAACCTCAATTCAAAATAGTGAAAATAAAATTATTGCGAATTTCTTGGATTGTGGTCTTGATCAAATTTTAACCCTTAGAGGACATTTTATTTAGCTGCGAAATACTCAATTAAAAATAGTGAAAATCAGGTTTTCGCGAATTTCGCGGATGGTGGTCTTGATCAAATTTTAACCCTTAGAGGACATTTTGTTTAACTGCGAAATACTCAATTCAAACTAGTGAAAATCAAATTTTCGCGAACTTCGCGGATGGTGGTCTTGATCAAATTTTAACCCTTAGAGGAAATTAAGTTTAGCTGCGAAATACTCACTTCAAAATAGTGAAAATCAAATTTTCGCGAATTTCGCGGATGGTGGTCTTGATCAAATTTTAACCCTTAGAGGACATTTTGTTTAGCTGCGAAATACTCAATTCAAAATAGTGAAAATCAATTTTTGCGAATTTCAAGAATGGTGGTCATGGTCAAATTTTAACCCTTAGCGGTCATTTCGTTTAGCTGCGAAATACTCAATTCAAAATAGTGAAAATCAAATTTTCGCGAATTTCGCGGATGGTGGTCTTGATCAAATTTTAACCCTTAGAGGACATTTTGTTTAGCTGCGAAATACTCAATTCAAAATAGTGAAAATCAATTTTTGCGAATTTCGCGAAATGTGGTCATGGTCAAAATTTATCCATAATGGACGACTTTATTTGGCGGCAAAATACACAATCAGAAGAAGCAAAAAAATAATTTTTGTATTCAGATATGAGAATAAGAGAAAGAGTGTTTTTTTCTATTGTGTAGGATGATGACCATAGTTATAGCGATGTCGCAATTTTTTTTTCAGCGAAAGCTTAAGTCTACATAGTAGCTATACACACACCAAATTTCAATAAGCTGGGATGTATAGTAAAAAAGTTATTCACGAAAAACGTTAAGAATCGTGATTTTTGAAACTTCTGAACCACTTCCCACGACCCAAGAAGGGACTACGAAAAAAATTTGTATGCAGTTTTTCGGACATTTACCTGGTTGAAGTCCATGCCAAATTTCAATATGATATCTTTCATGGCTTAGGAGTAAATTACGAAAAACTAAAGTGTGACCGACAGACAGACAGACAGACAGACAGACAGACAGACAGACAGACAGACAGACAGACAGACAGACAGACATGGCTAGATCGATTCCTCTTGTCACCCTGATCAAGAATATATATATATGTCTATATCTACCGCGACTCCTTTGGTATGTTACATACACCGTGCCAAACTTAATATACCCTTTCCTTCGGAAAAGGTATAATTATAACGGACCGACACCTTTATGCCTTAATATTGATACCACGCAGTGAGTCCGGATATCCAGCGAAGCATCTTTGTTTCCATAACACTAACCTTTCTTTCTGCTACTTTCGTTGCTGGTACACCCAGAGAAAAAACCACATAAAATCAATAAAAACCACATTGATTCAATGTGAATCGTTAACGAAAGTCTAGTAACGTAGAAAAATTTTGATTCAATATGGAACACCATTGAATTAAGGTGGCGCAATATCGACGATTTTAATTTAGAAACCATATTAAAATGATATTTTTCGGTATTGAATTAATATAAGATTCTACTTAATTGTGATATGAATTCTTGTAAAAAACCAGGTCGGTGGGTTCGATCCCTGCACCAGCGAGCGTCGATTTTTTTTTTTTTTTTTTTTTTTGGGATAAGTAGATAATTTAACATTTACATTATTTAAAAAACTGAGAAATAAAAGATTTTACCTAAAATTTTATGCTTAAAAAATTAAAAAAAAAGATTCTATAGGAATTTCTTGAAAGAGCTTGTATGTGACGTTTTGGAAGGCCCGACGAAAGCAACTTGTTTTTTTGGTCCACGTCCAAACTTAGTTTCTCTCCTCATATTTTTTCACTAAAATTTACTTGCCTGTTTTATTCTCCATTTTTCCACAAATTCTTTAGCCTGAGCCTGCGGCAGGGTTCGAACTCGGACCTTTCAGATTACAAGTCTAGCACACTTCAACTACGCCATCGCGAGATATGATTTCAGCTTGCTAGTTTTATTATATCAATGTAAGTGCAAAACAACTGCTCACTAAGGGGATCTTATCGATTTTATGAGGTCATATTTTTCTCTGTGAAGAGTTTCCATATTAATTCAATAACGTTTCTTATTGACTCAATAGGTAGCAAGGTAAATTTCAACGCAATTCACGAGGTAATATGAAAACAAACTCAAATCAATAGCGTTCAACTTCAAATCAATGTAACTTTAACATACTCCACGAAATATATGGAAACTACATCAATTCAAAGTTGAAAATTGTTATCTTAATATGTTTCGGTATTATTTTTCTTCTATATTAAAACATATTGAATTAATATGGCTCGGATTTGATTTTAAGTTGCAGTTTTTCCCTCAGTGTAGACATTCGGTACTATTAAGAGCGACTGGCCTGATGACTGTGCGGTAAATTTTGGATTTTAAGCGGTCGCTTATCTTTTTATCGCACATAACACCAGTCGTTGAACGCCACTTAAGCCAAGCGGCGTTAACCCTGTCAGTAACTTCGCGAGTGATCGTCCCGTCAGCAGAAAGTGTCGACCCAAGATATTTAAATTTTTGCGTCCTTGGTAGGTCAGTGTTATTTATTTTGATGGTCCCTGCTTCGTAATTGTCTGTTGTCATGTATTCTGATTTCCCGACATTCAAACGTAGTCCAAACATAGACAATCTATCATGCCAGTCTTGTACTTGTTGCTGTAAGTTGTTTTTATTGGTTGAGGTTAGAAGAACGTCATCTGCATATAGTAACGTCCAGGGAGGTGATATTTGTAGGTCTTCGGTAATTGAATCCATAACTAATATGAAAAAAAGAGGAGATAGAGCTGGTCCTTGGTGAAAGCCTACAGATATTGAAAATTCAGATGAAATTCCGGCAGCAGAATGTACTCGACTTTTGGGATTTTCATACAGAAGTTTTACCCACATAATAAGTTCTTCCGGCACTAAGTGTTTTCTCAAAGAATACCAAAATGAGATCATGAGGAACGCGATCAAATGCCTTTTCTAAATCAAGGAAGGCCATATGAAGTGGTACTTGTTTTTCCCTGTGTTTTTCCATTAAAAGTCGAGCGGCATGAATTGCATCGGTGGTGCCACAGTTTTTAACGAACCCAGCTTGGTTTATCTTTAACCTGACTATTTCACGAATTCGTTTATCTTGTACCCTTTCAAACACTTTAAGTGTGTGGGATAAGAGCCGAATCGGCCTATAATTTGAACAATCTGCTGGGCTACCTTTCTTTTTCCATATGGGTACGGTTGTGCTCATTAGCCAGTCTGAGGGAACTCTCTTTTCCGTTACTATTCGGTTAAATTATTCCAGTAACCAAGAGTTGAAGTCACCTGATTTCCAAATCTCAGCTGGTACATCATCTATACCAGTAGCCTTACCAGTTTTCATTTTATGGCCATATCAACATCTTTGAATGGGACCAGATATCGCTTCCATAGTTGGTATAGGTGGGTGTGGGAATTATTCTATGGATATTTTTTCAAAATAGTTTAGCCAGTGTTCACGACAATTCTTGCGATCTAAAATTAGATGTATTTATAACAACGAAGTTAAATCATAAAAAGTAGCAATGCATGACCAATATTTGCTAAATCCACATCTACGTTTCTCCCTGCAAACTCCTTTAGAGTGATTTGCAGTTTGTCGCTCCTAGTGTACTGGACATCTGGGTTAACTTCATCAATAAACGCATATACACGTGAGCATAGCTGGAGTTAACCACCACTCACTCCTTTATATCCTGGAATAAGATCGGATTAAAGATTTTTATTTTTATTATCTCCCTAGCCGTGAGGAGCAGAGCTCTGTGAAGCTGAGGCAACTCATTGGCCAGAGCATACTTCAAGAACCTATGTGTTTTTGGATGCAGCCCTAGAGAACGCCTCAGAAAACTTGAATGCAATGACGATAGCGTACTATTAATTACTTTTGTCCATGGGGTTGCAGCGACTGAACGTAAATATTCTATTTTGGATGTAACCCATGCCTTGTGTTAGTTCAGAAACACCGAAGGATGAAGCCCAGCCTTAATTGTGGTTAAGCACTTGAAAAGTTTTGATTTCGACACTGAATTTCGAACTACTGCATCATAGTGCAAATTCATCGACGTGGAGGAGCTAATAGTCATCCCTAGAAACTTGATGGGTTTTGGATTGGAGATGAGGCTACCATTATGAGTGATGCTATTCTTCTGCTTGGAGTTCCGAGACAGATACAAGACTTTGGTTTTTCCAGCATTAAAGGAAAGATTTAATTGTGTACAGTTGCTAGTTATTTTGTTTTGTAGGATGGAGACGGAAGTAGATAGAGATGGGTGCGAGCAGAAAATTATAAAATTATCCGCAAATTGAAAGACTTGCGAATGTTGATCCGCGATATAATGCAGAATCTTTGTACACCGAGAGAAAACGGTAGTTATATTAACTGAAAATGCAGGTTAAAATAACCGAGTTCACCGTTAATTGTTAACTTATGTACAGTAGCGGTCAACTCAACAGTACAAACACAGTCAATAAGGATATAACTACCTGATGGTTGATATAACTGTCTCGCGGTTAAATCAACTGTCTCCAGCGACTGGGAAAAAATAATTTATGTTTTTGCCTTGACTTTTTTTTTCTTCTTTTATATTTTTTTTAAATTAAATTTTTATATTTTTTCTTTATTTATTTGTTTCTATTTTAACCTTTTTCTTTTTCATCTCTTTAAATTTTCTCGTCTTGGCCGAGCCTTGAACCGCTGACCTCCACTTTGCTGGCCGAACGTCTTAACCATTACGCTTAAACGAACGAATTTAATTTGTTGGTCAAAATGCTTACTTGAGTTTATGGTTGCTCAAGTTTTGGGGAACGTGCTTAAGGAATAGTTGGACTCCCAAAATTTTTTGCTTGAAAATGGACCATTAAAAAAAAAAAATAAAATAAAACCTTAAAAATTTAGGAGAAAATTTTTGTCTTTCAAAACAACTACACTCTGAACAAAAAAAAACTGTATTAAAAAAAAAAATTCAGAAAAATTCGCGCCGCCAGCAGGGATAGAACCCCGAAGCTCACGACTGTCCAGTCACAGTTTAAAGCACTGAGCTATCGAAACCTCCGGAGACGGTTTATCAGAATGCGAACTTATACGTCTATATGAACGAAAGCGAATTTGAACATAAAAAGTAACTCTTTTTCAACTGTTCATTTGACTGTCTATTTCAGTGCATTTAACGCGGAATGCAGTTTATTTGACCGATCTTACTGTAACTGTTCTAAGTAGTTGATTTAACTGTTTTTATATCTCTCGGTGTATATATGTTAAAAAGAATTGGTGATAGGCAGCTCCCTTGGGGGATACCATCACATACTACAATTTCACCATCTCCTTGCCTGTGTTCTACTAGCCAAGAAGTTGATGATCCAAGCAATATAGCGGGAGTTAAGCTTAATATGACGCAGTATTGCCCTCAGCATCATGAGTTGGACACAGTTCTAAACATTACTGATATCTACAGAAAACAACCTTTTTGTTCCTGACCTTGCGCGCCTTGATGCAGTGGAAAAGATGGTTTTGACCAGTGTATGCCAAACTATGCCACTGGTGGCAAAATCGATTTCACAACAGCACACACACAGTATGCGTGTAGCTGCTGATTTTCGTTTAGTCTGCTTTCGACTGCCGAAGCGGAAAGGTATGCGCTCGGATGTGTTGACAAAACGACCGATAAACTGCGAAAAATTAGTTTGAAAAATTTGATAGTGTTTAGGGAAAGCTGGGAAGAAGATTTTTTCGTTTTGGAATATGTTGAAAACGATATTTCCAAACCAAAATGTTTGATATGTGAAAAATTATAACGTTTCAAGAAGTACAATAATAATAAAACTTAAATTGCATGCTTCACGTATAGAAAGTTAAGGCGTTGCAATGTTAAAACGGGTGTTTAAAAGCTAGTGTGAATAGCTCTCATGAGTTTTTTGGTCTTTCATTTCATTCATTGCATATCTCAAAAACAAAACCAATATTAGAACTAGCACCATATTTTTTTTAAGTGTGATCAGCGCACGGCCTGTTCAATACAAACACAGAATGTGTATGTATCATTTTGGCATACACTGGTTTAGACACATAATCGAGAATCTGTTTTTCCTGCACGCATAACAGGATTTAGGGAAAATGCTTTTCTGTTCTACAAACAGATCTACTCTATTTTTCAACATGAGATTTGTGATTTTCATCAAAACAGATGTCAACGAAATGGGTCTGAAATGCGCATAATCCGACAAATCTTTATCCTTTTTGGGAATTGAAACCACGTTAATAACACAATGCTACAGCGTTTCGACACTTTTACTAATGGTTATTTTATGTTAGCTCATGGCTCCCTCATTCCAAAAAGATCATTGGTTTGATGGATTTAAGTAGCGTTTCCGAGATATGGCCCAAAATGTGAAAAAAGTCAATTTTCTCTACTTTGCCCCATATTTAGGGCCATAACTCAATAAGTTGTCCCTTTGTTTTTGGGAAGAGTCTTAGTCATTCTGACTACTTGGCTATACGGTCTGTTCGTCCTGGAGCTATTTATGACCTTATCATGATTATATGTTGAAGACTCAGGGCATAGTTTGGGGAAATTGTCCTCATCCTCAGCCAGAAGGTGAAATCTATTGTTCTGGATTTGTCCAAACAACAGTTCAAAGGCCTGTTTATGGGACATTTTTTAACAATTTTAACTATGTTTATCTCTTCCTCTCTTTTCCAAATTGGTCATTTGCTTTTATTGGTAGCTATGTGATCTCTACTGTTGCAGAGAACACATATTTTATCGCATGGAGGAGTACAACTGGCTCTGCCACATTCAATAGACCTTTTCCCTGGATCAGCAGGAGTTTGTAGTGTGCCCAATTCTACCACACCTCTACACTGTTTTAAGGACGGAATATAAATGTCAACGCGAATGTAAGCTTTGTCAATACTGATGGCCTTGAGCACTGAGTTAGGAAACCAATTTTCACTCTTAACGATGGAACGAAATCATTGGAATCAATTAATCTTCTTTTAAAACGCTGGGCAGATGTAATTTTGACATCAGACTCCGTATACTTGATTATGTCTTCTTCGCTATATTATAGTGGGATTCCACGAACCACCCCAAATGGTTCGTAGGCCGAGTTGGGAATGTACAAACGAATATTAATGTTACTAATGTCTTGGTTAAAAATGCACTTGTTGGCATTCGAAATATTATAGAAAAAAATTTTAAACAGAGTGGGACCAACGGAGTAAATCGCTTTGATATGACTCAGATTGCAGTCTTTTAAATGCTTTCTTAGATAAAAACCGTTTCGGTCTCTCTAATGAACTATATCGAGAGGTGCCCAATAGGACAAAAGGCTCTCCACTAAAGGTTCTAGGATATAAGGCACTTTTGTACAGGCTTGTCGCTTTTGTGAGACAGACACTTAACACGTTACACACGTGGTCCTGTTCGGTGGGACTAGGTTTATCACTGGTTTGACACGTGTTTAAACCCTTGGCCGAATTCGACACAGTGAGCACACTGTTAACTGTGACATTGCTTTCACCATTACGAGAAAAATAATCTTCCGATGAGTCACTGTCAACTCCACATTTATACTCATTCAGCTTGCATTTTTTATTCAGAGCAGCGTTGGAATCAATAATCTCTTTTGTTATACCTTTTCCGAAGTAAAGGGTATATGAAGTTTGGCACGGAGTATGTTACAAACGCGTCGCGACAGATATAGACATATATATATATATTTTTGATCGGGGCGACAAGCGGAGTCGATCTAGCCATGTTTGTCTGTCTGTCTGTCTGTCGGTCACACTTTAGTTTTCCGTAATTTACTCCTAAGCCATGAGAGATATTATATTGAAATTTGGCATGGACTTGAACCAGGGAAATGTCCAAAAAACTGCATACAATTTTCGTAGTCCATTCTTGGGTCGTGGGAAGTGGTTCAGAAGTTTCAAAAATCACGAGTTTTACTGTTTTTCGTGGATATCTTTTTTACTATACTAAACTTCTTTACTTTTATTTATTTTTGAACCTTTAAAATTCCGATCGACTTTAGCGAAACCGCTGAACTCATCATCTGACGCCAAGGGACGCCATTTTCTTGCATCTTTCCATCATCGCGTTGCAAAAAAAATTTTGCTCCCTCTTGACCTTTGGCAATTTAATATAATTTCAAAAAAAAGGCAGAAGCAGAAATAACAATAATGAGAATAGGGGTATTCACAATGGCGTGTTAAAAACGTTGGAAAGTCGGAAAATCGGAAAATTGCGACTTCTTAAAAAAATTTTAAACTTTTTTTGTATCTTGCAGAACTTTTTAATCAGATAAAATTTTCCGATTTTCCGACATTACATTTTTCCGACGCCTTTGTGAATACCCCTAATGACTTACTTGATATCAGGAAACTGGAACACTTGAGTTTAACTTTATCTAAAAGTAAACGAAAGAAGAAGAAAATTCACTAAGTAAAAAAACACTTGGAAAGGCTCACTAAACATCGTTTCACGACCACGCTTAAATAATAATTTGCTGTCTTAGTCAAACGTAGTTCAAATATGAATAATAGAGCTGGGAGCCGGGAAATTTACAGTATCACGATGTGTCACTACTACTCACGGCGTGAGCGTGAAATGAAAATCACGAAAAGTCCGTTCATATGCGTGAGAAAAATCTTTATTTTTACCGTTCGTTGGAGAAATATCACGCACGCACGGGAAACTCACGACAATAAAAGTATTCATAAATTCAAAGTAGGCATTGAGTAGGATATTAAGGCCCGATATTACAGTGCATACTTAAGTTAAGAAAGCTTGAAGACTTAAGAACACCTTAAGTGTCAAGCGGTTTAACAGTCAATTTTTATCCAAAACTCACGAAAATTGTTTTCGGCAGGTAACATTTCAAAAAGCCTATATATTTTGTTTATACTTTTTTAAAATTCGTAAAATTAGTGAAATTCCTTCATTAAATTAAATTGAAAACTTATTTAAGGAGCACTTAAAATTTTTACTGTTAAAATGCTTTACAGACTTAAGCTTTACTTAAGTGCTAAGGAGACCTTAAGTATGCACTGTAATATCGGGCCTTAGAATATATCGTCAGCAAAAATATTTTAAACTGTGTTTGCTATTCATGAAAATTGAATTGCATTCACGACGAATGAACCGAGCAAAAAACAGATTATTTAAAATGATTTACAAAACGATCCATAGATCCTCGGTACACATTGTATTTTTGTAACTTGCACTGTTAATAAAAGAAATAAAAAAAAACTTTAGTGCAGTTATCTACCAAAAGTGAAAGGCCTATTCGAATGATCGAAGAATATAATAGAAAGGAAAGTGAAGTTTTCAAGCGAATTAAAAAAAGAAGTCAGAAACGAATTAAGTGGAAAGCTCCTTTCACTTGAAGTTTCTTCAGATACAATAAGAACACTTGTGATTAAAGACCTGAAACAGCGGCACACGAGTGACTACTTAAAACAATTTTTTTAGAAGTAGGTACTCATAGTATTCTGAATGATATTCTAAGTAAATTTGGAAAAATCCCCTAAAATCCCCCCCTGGCAAAATTTTTTTTTCAAGGTTAAAGGGGTCAAAAATTGTTTTTCGGCTTTTTTGACTAATCGGTAAGTTGGTAGTATTGTATTCATAACTGTTGCCATTTCCGAGATACAGCGGTTCAAAGATGGGAGAAATTTCCCCCTTCCCCTAAAAAGAACACTAGGCTGCCCATTTTTTTGGACTTTTCGACCTGGTATAAAAACGTGTTCTGGAAAAAATTTTGACAATTGAATTAAAAGAAGGCGCAGCGCCACCCAGTGCTGTCGAAATTACTACAATTGTAGTATTTTACTACATTTTCATCACCCTTACTACTATACTACTAAAGTTGAAATATTACTACATTTCTCTAAAAATGTAGATCTGTATAGTAGATTACAAGTATCCGTCAAAAAATTTTCCTCAAAAATGAAAAAAGACAGCTATACAAAAAATTTTTTTTTAAATTTCGTAAAATTTACTCGGATACAGTTGTACCATTCATGTTTCATCCAGGCAATAGAGTTTAATAGCATGTCCTCACTATAGGCCCAAATTACGTAATTTGAGCGTTTTCGTAATTTCAGTCAGTCAATTTCAGAGACTGAAATTACGAAAACGCTCAAATTACGTAATTTGGGCCTATAGTGAGGACATGCTATAAGAGAAGTGCATTCGTTAAATATTATATTTCCAACCCATTTTATTTGATTTCCTAAAAGTACTTCAAAATGCTCCAAAATACTACTAAAAAAAGCAAGTTATACTACTAAACGAAAATTGAAAACGACAGCACTGGCGCCACCCCCTAAAGATGTTCAAGTTTGTTGCCTTAGTCTTTCAATACAAACAGAGCGAAAAATATAATAGAAAAACTCAAGACACGAACGTCAAAACCGAAATAATTGCATTTCATAAAAAAACAATACTGAACAAAAATGTGTACATTTTTATAAATGTTTGAGCATAGAAAAATTCTCCCCTAATATGCATACGTTTCCACACCACCTGTTGGTGCAACGACCAGCTTTACAGTTTTTTCTAAATTACAATTCAATACGCGTTAAGTTCGGCAGAATGGACGAATTGTGGCGCAAACGAGTTGTGCCACAGGGAGTCTTGCTTCATGAACTCCGACATCAAGCACAGCCAGTTTTGTCATCGGTCTTTGTAGGATGCTGTGCGACGTCTTAACAGTTGCTCGTCGTACTTGGCCGTCTTTTGCAATGACGGTTTCAGTGACTCTGCCTTTGGGCCAGCAATTACGTGGAAGATTTTCGTCGATTACACAAGTTTACAAATAAAGGCCAACTTTTGGACCAGAAAAACTGGATAGCGACCCTATTGGAATTTTTCGTGCTGATTCCGAATCTGGTACCCGTTTTTCTCTATCACGTCAAGTTTTTGAGAAATCGTTAAATAACGGTTTTTGACATTTTTACCTATAGTCTATGTCAATAATGAGGTCGTAGACCCTATATGCCTTAACCAATTTCAAAGTTTTTGGTACTCATATGAAAGAGGAATGACAACGCAACATATCCTTAATACACAAATTTGGAATTGATTCAGTAACTTGGAAGCTATAGGGCAAAAAACGCGATGCTGATTTCCAATTTTTAGCGATTTTGTTTAAAAACTTGAAATTCAAATGGTTATAATTTCCGAACCAAGGCTGGTATTCCAGGTCTTAATACTTTGAATGAAAGAACAATCAATTGAAAAAGTTTTGAGCCTAAAACAAAAAAAATCCGTTGCGTCGTTCTAATTTTATGAGGATTTTCGCTGGAAATGACAAAAACGAATTTTTATTTTTGGTATATTCTTCGCTCGTTCATATGTATATTTCAGTTCGAATTGTGTATGTTGGTAAAACTGGCTTAAAAAACATAAAACTTAAATTCTATTTTAAACCTATCTTTAAAGCTAAAACCAATTTAAACTTTAAAAATGAACAGAATTTGAACTGAGCCTTTTGTATTGTTTACTATCAATTTCGCGTATAAGGGACCAGCAATAGTCACTCAACATTCCTTCATCCCAAAAGCCCTTATAATTTTTTTCAATCCTCTGTAGGTCCTGGTGAATGCGCTCTCCTTGTTCGTCGCTAGTTTTGCCCAAGTTTTCGGGGAAGAAATCCAAATGTGAGTGGAGAAAATGTATTTTTAGTGACATCCGAACTCCCATTTTTCGATAATTTTTCAAGAGTCCTCCAACTATTTTTATGTAGTTGTCGCTTTTTTTATTTCCCAAAAAACTTCCCACAACGTCAATGTTGAGTGACTATTGCTGGTCCCTTATACGCGAAACAGATAGTAAACAATACAAAAGGCTCAGTTCAAATTCTGTTCATTTTTAAAGTTTAAATTGGTTTTAGCTTTAAAGATAGGTTTAAAATAGAATTTAAGTTTTATGTTTTTTAAGCCAGTTTTTACCAACATACACAATTCGAACTGAAATATACATATGAACGAGCGAAGAATATACCAAAAATAAAAATTCGTTTTTGTCATTTCCAGCGAAAATCCTCATAAAATTAGAACGACGCAACGGATTTTTTTTGTTTTAGGCTCAAAACTTTTTCAATTGATTGTTCTTTCATTCAAAGTATTAAGACCTGGAATACCAGCCTTGGTTCGGAAATTATAACCATTTGAATTTCAAGTTTTTAAACAAAATCGCTAAAAATTGGAAATCAGCATCGCGTTTTTTGCCCTATAGCTTCTAAGCTACTGAATCAATTCCAAATTTGTGTATAAAGGATATGTTGCGTTGTCATTCCTCTTTCATATGAGTACCAAAAACATTGAAATCAGTTAAGGCATATAGGGTCTACGACCTCATTATTGACATAGACTATAGGTAAAAATGTCAAAAACCGTTATTTAACGATTTCTCAAAAACTTGACGTGATAGAGAAAAACGGGTACCAGATTCGGAATCAGCACGAAAAATTCCTATAGGGTCGCTATCCAGTTTCTCTGGTCCAAAACCTTGTATACCTGTGTTATAATAACGATGTCGCCAACGCGAATGGGTGGACGCTTGGTGCACCATTTACTCCGTTTAGTCAGAGTGGGTGCGTACTAGGGTGATGACTTTTTATACCCAGCGTAAGCGGGGTATATTAGTTTTGTGCAAATCTTGTAACAGGGAGAATTAAGCTTCGGAGATATAGAAAAATATATATAGAAATGATCAGGATCAAAAACTGAATCGATTTAGACATGTCCGTCTGTCCGTCCGTCCGTGGTCCGATCTCCTCTGAAACGGCTGAACCAATGAAGTCGAAATTTGGCACCATGTATATCGGGGTCCGAGTATGATCCTAAGTAAAAATGGGAGACATCCGCCCACTGCCACGCCCACAAATTAATTTATTGTGTTTTCAGTAAAATGCTTGTAACTTGCGAACCACTCAACACATTTCATTGATATTTGGTCTGCTGGTAAGCTACGAAAAGGGACATTTGCTGGCAAAAAATAAACGCCGCCCTCCTCGAGCCACGCCCACAAATAAGCCCAAAAATAAGAGCTTATCGTAACTTGTGAAGTAAAAGGCGTAGAAGCTTCAAATTCGCAGCATAGGTTGACCAAGGCAAATGAAAGGTGTAGGAATAAAAATTTATGTAGCCCGCCCACTGCCACGCCCACAAATAGAGAATTTTCGTAACTTCCGAAGTAAAAGGCGTAGAAGCTCCAAATTCACAACATAGGTTCACCAAGGCGAATCAAAGGTGTAGGAAAAAATTTTTTGTGGCCCGCCCACTGCCACGCCCACAAATGAAGACGTTTCGTAACTTCCGAAGTAAAAGGTGTATAAGCTTCGAATTCGCAACATAGGTTCACCAAGGCGAATGAAAAGTGTAGGAAAAAAATTTTATGTGGCCCGCCCACTGCCACGCCCACAAATAAAGATTTTTCGTAACTTCCGAAGTAAAAGGCGTAGAAGCTCCAAATTCGCAACATAGGTTCATCAAGGGGAATGAAAGGTGAAGGAAAATATTTTATGTGGCCCACCCACTGCCACGCCCACAAATAGAGAAGCAAAACATAGTGCGCTCATAATGTCGGGACGCTGGGTATTTCAAAGTCGGGCTTGACCGACTTTAGCTTTCTTACTTGTTTTGAAACTCTTTTCCTGTATCATAGTACGATGAACTTTTATTAAAGACTTCATAAAATACTAATTTTAAGGTTATTTGGTAAAAAAAATGTCACGCGTCAGTCATTTGAAATAATTAATTTTTGATTTTTTTCCACATTTTTGATGTTACTGTAAGCAGAGTCGCTCCTAGAGGGGTCAAATGTAAAACCAACTACCATTATTTTTTTATTCCCAACAATTTATCGAAACATGCCTTCCCCCTATCTCCACTCCTTAAGGGGGCTCCCATACAAAAGTAATTTTTTTATGAATTTTCCCCCCACTGTCCTAACTAGCCCCAGAGTGCCCCTAGAGGAGTCAAATGTTTGACCGACCCCCATCAACTTTGTCTCATTAACATTTTTTCCCAACATACTGACCCCCTATCTCCCCTCCTTAGGGGGTCACCCATACAAAATTACCTTAACTTTATCACAATTTCATACAAAATGGCTGTCACTACAGTCAAACCCCTCCTAGGGGGATGATATATATGACCGACCACCATTATTTTTTTACCCCAAATATTTTCTTCAAACATACCTACCCTCTATTTCCCCTCCTTAGGGGGGCCCCATACAAAAATAGGCTTAAATTAAAGAAAAATGCCTCACGAACTTCAATCTATAATATAGATGCCGTAGGAACAAGAACGAGCATGTTCAGTATGCATATTCGAAAAATTTACAAAATTACCTTTTAAACGAGCTTAATATGAAGAATATTGGATTCGTTTTTGGTATGTTTTAATAATATGTTATAATTATTACTTTTTTTTAAAACTGAGTTTTGGGTTCCATCCCCTAACTGGCCAAATAATGACCCTAGTAGAAAAAGTAAATTTTCGAGTCAAATGCCGCAAATCTCAATCTATGACGAGTTTTTTAAAACTATAACCATTAATATCGGTTAGTGATTTCTATCAGGGACCGAAAATAACTGTTATGACATCGATTTTTGACCATAAATATCATTGAGTAAAAAGTGTACTACGTGAACGTGGGATACAATGAACCTATTCATTTTATTTGCAGTACCCTAAAACGACATAAACTGTTATTTGTAATTTTAAGAAAAAAATCATAAAATAACTCTTATTTTCTAATTTTTATTCAGATATTGCAAAATAACAGTTATTTTTTAATTTTTGATTTAAAATTGCAAAATAACTGTTACGTTGTATTTCTTACTTACAAATTGAAAAATAAGACTTATTTTTTCGATTTCTATTTTAAAATTGAAAAATAAGACTTATTTTTTGAGTTTTATTTTAAAATTGAAAAATAAGACTTATTTTTTGAGTTTTATTTTAAAATTGAAAAATAAGACTTATTTTTGGAGTTTGATTTTAAAAATCAAAAATAAAAATTGTTTTTGAATATCTCTTGAACCAAACAACATATTGGCAATAATTGCATATATATAGGATGTATAGGTCCTTATCTTTTTACACAGGTATGTATGGTTGTTTGTGTGTACGATTTTGCAAGATTTTGCAACGCAAAAAATTTATTATGCTGGTTTTATGGCCTTAATTGTCCTTCATTTATAGCTAAATCTCAAAAGATGCGCTATAAGAGAGCTTGCTCCCTCTGGAGTTTTGTGTTCCAATATAAATTGGCAAAAAGTATCCGTGAACGCTTTTTCAACTCATTTTAGGAAAAATTTTATAACTTCTTCAATCTAATTAGCACTGATTTAAAAGGCTGTATTGAGCGAACGATATAAAAAAATAGATTTTCACAGCGCCTGCATTAAATCACTTAACGGCAATTTTTCTTTTGGAATAGATGGGCGCGTGTCGTGTTTTTTTTTTCGTGACACTAACACGCACGACTCAACACGAGGTGTTCGTGACACGAACAACACGATATGACTTAAAATACAAAACATGTACTTTTAATTGAAGAACATTTGAAATAGCATTACCGCTAAAGACAACCTAAATTATTAAGGTTTGCCAAACCACCCTTAAACTCTATAGTGTATGGCTCCCTTTAATTTTTTGACCTATGTGTTTCGTGCGTGGTGGAAATTTTGGTATTCGGATACTTTTTGCCAATTTATATTGGAACACAAAACTCCAGAGGGAGCAAGCTCTCTTATAGCGCATCTTTTGAGATTTAGCTATAAATGAAGGACAATTAAGGCCATAAAACCAGCATAATAAATTTTTTGCGTTGCAAAATCTTGCAAAATCGTACACACAAACAACCATACATACCTGTGTAAAAAGATAAGGACCTATACATCCTATATAACATGCAATTATTGCCAATATGTTGTTTGGTTCAAGAGATATTCAAAAACAATTTTTATTTTTGATTTTTAAAATAAAACTCAAAAAATAAGTCTTATTTTTCAATTTTAAAATCAAACTCCAAAAATAAGTCTTATTTTTCAATTTTAAAATAAAACTCAAAAAATAAGTCTTATTTTTCAATTTTAAAATAAAACTCAAAAAATAAGTCTTATTTTTCAATTTTAAAATAGAAATCGAAAAATAAGTCTTATTTTTCAATTTGTAAGTAAGAATTACAACGTAACAGTTATTTTGCAATTTTAAATCAAAAATTAAAAAATAACTGTTATTTTGCAATATCTGAATAAAAATTAGAAAATAAAAGTTATTTTCTAATTTATATATAAACGTTTCAAAATAACTGTTAAATCGCAATTTTTAAAATAAAACTCATAACTGTTACGGTCCCTGATTTCTATTCATTAAATTAATTCAAAACAAATATTTTTTGAAACGCATTATTCACTGTTTTCACGTTCGTGTCTTAAGCCTTTGCATGTCTCTCTTGGTCTGTATGCATTCAAACATTCTCTCCCTTTTTGGGAAATTTGAATTATTATACTTTTATATTATAGGTTATAGTTTTAAAAAACTATACTTAAAAACTTTTTGCTTATAACTTTCACTTTTGTCATCCGATCGTCGAGTTCTGTGGCTTTAAATGTTCGTTACGGTTTTCGCAAAAACTGTTATGCCTAATATTGGGATATTTTGCACTGGTTACTAAGATATGGCTTGATAAGTGAGTGAAAGTAGCGAAAAATATGAGCAAAAAATGGCCCTTCTGACCTCATAGAAGCCACAATTATAATCGTAGGCTGGCGTTTAGGAACAAAAAATTTGCGCACGGTCTCCACCTTTCCAAATTAGGTCTATGCGCTCAGCTATATTATACGGTAATTGAGTTATGGCCCTAAATCTGGGGCAAAGTAGAGAAAATTGACTTTTTTCACATTTTGGCCCATATCTCGGAAACGCTACTTAAATCCATCAAACCAATGCCCTTTTTTGAATGAGGGAGCCCTAAGCTAACATAAAATAACCATTAGAAAAAAAGTGTTGAAACGCTGTAGCATTGTGTAATAAAATAACTGTTACAGGCTACATCCGAAAATATTTTTGAGATTGTATATGGCGAAATCGAATTAATAGTAGTTATAAGATATTTTTTTTTAATTCTGCCAAATATACAATAATCTGACAAATAACTTGAGTCAATTTCGCAAAAAAAAAAAATTTTTGCAGATACGTGGAGATAACTTCGGGGCAACGATATGCAAACGAAGCAGAAAACGAATTTTCAATTTTGTGGTCATCAAAAACTTGCAAGCACACAATCATAAACACACAAACGGGTATGGCCTTTCAAACTAATAAGTTTGAAGAAACCGAATAAAAAATCGAATGAGTAAAAACGAGAGGTCCGATTTTTGGCGAAAATTAAAAATTCGCGTTCTTCACGCAAATTTTCAGATTAATGCGTGCAAACAGTTAGATAATAGAAACTCTATTTGCGGGAAAGAGAGGTTCGACCTTTGTTAACAATTTTTGCAAAAATCTCGTAATTTTGTCTTTCCATTCTTCCTTCGCCTGTTTTGTTTTGGTCGAACTCGATTTTGCTCGGTCGAACTTTGCTATCCAACCCGAATCAAACCAAGGCGCTAATCGTCTACCGTGAAAAATTGCCCTCGAAGCGCTATTATGAATATGGGAACTCTTCAGATTCTATACTCTTTGTCTGGAGCTTCTAGCAAATGGTAATATATAAAATAAACCATTCCTTTGCGAATATATAACCAAAGGCGCTGATGAGTCACAAGTGGCGAAGTGACGAAACATGGCCATGTCCGCCCACAGGCGGGAGGTGCAATGCGGTTAAGCTCGAATAATTTTCAATAATATGAAATATATTTAACACCGCGATCATTAACAGATCTTTTGATCTTTTTTGCCATATTCATATAAAATTTCTTTCGTGGTTTTATTCTTGCTAATTCTTGGTTTTATTTCTTTTTCGGTTACTTTGATTCGAATCGTCCTGAACGAATCAAAGTAAATTACATCGGCAAGTACTTTCGCGCAAGGCAACCAAATTGCGATTACGTATGGCAGCTAAAATATGCAGCTGATTTTGTAGCATTTACGGATGGCAACGCTTTTTAGGTTCGATTGCCTTAACAGTCAAAACAAGGCAACTGCTATTTAGCAGTTGCCTTTTCCATTTTTCAGTTGCCTGGGGGTGCAATAGTTCGTAAAATGGAGCATAGTTAAATGAAAATTTTTTTAAATACAAAAATATTGTAATTATTGATAGTTTTTATCTATTAAAGACAAAATGGTGATAGCAAAAAAAAAAAAAAAAAATTAAAGGAGCTTTTGAAACAGCATCCAGATATAGGGCGGTGAAAGATTTCATTTGGATTGAAAACAACCAATCAAAAAATAATTGGAATACATTTGCCGAATACGCTGAATCGTTAAGGACTAACTTTAGTTTAATGAAATAATCCTGATTCAATTAATGTAACACAGAATGTCCTGAAATCCAGATTTTCTGTAAAGATCCAGTTTCGAAGAATTTTTTAAGCCTTTATTATGTTCCACATATTCGTCGCTCCAGTACATTTTGCACCTCTTTTAGCACTATACATATTGGTATTTGTGCCAAAACCATATTAAAGACATTTCCACTTTTATCCACGTCGCATGTTGTTTGCACTTATTTCCTTTTTCAGTTTAATTGGTGTGCTGGAAATGCATTTCCGAACCATTCAGTTCATTTTTACGAATCAAAAACTATAAGAAACCATTCCAATTGCGACTCGAAATAAGCTATCGCATCGATTTGCGTATCGCATCGCAATACAGAGTAGGGCCCCTGGTCTCTAATTTTCAGTGAGTAAAAAAAATCTCCGGAGTAGTCTGCATATATTTCTTTTCATCGCGTAATTTGTGAACCTAATGCATAAACTTTTCAAAAAACTGCTTCAAATCAACTAATTAAAAAAAATATTGATGCTCCCTTGAAACATGTTTTTAGTTGCCGAAAATGCCAGATTTTCAGTTGGCAACGCGACGCAATAGTCAACCAAAATAAGTTGCCATCCGTAATCGCAATTCCTAGTTCGGATGCCTTAATAATAGTGCGGTTGCCTCTGAGGCAACTCAACTTTTTTGCCATACATAATCAGCACCAAAATTTTTTTTCTCTTTTTCCGCCATGACGACCGGTCGCTGTGAAATTTGATTTAAAATGATTGCACCGCGATTTTGCGCGCCAACGTTCTGCGCTGACTAAAATTTGTAGGGCTCAAACGACGAATAATTTAATTAATTTGGTAAAACTGTGCGACATTTTAGAGGTCATGTTTTGTAAACAATAATTTGACGACTGTTTTTGTAAGTGCTCGGTGAGTACAACAACGCCTCATACTCAGTTTTGTCGTCACCTCTACTTTTTTTTTAATAGACTTCAAAAAGTGGGGCCGAGAATTAAATTACTCACTTCCTTATGGCTATATCTCGTAATCCGTTCAATATTTTAATTTCCTATCTATCACAATTTATAGCTCTGAACTCATTTGAAATAGTTTTAGTACAAACCGCCCCGAAAAAACTCTATCTAGTAGGTGCAAATTGCAAAAATTTCTTTTTTTTTAGATTTCTGGGGGGTTTGCGTGCAAAATGAATTCAAATATTTTTACTCGGGAACGCAATAGTTTATCTGTTCTTGGAGCTTTTACAGAAGTGATTTAGAATAAAATCAAAAAGATCAAGTGTTTTTTTTCTATTGATGCATCTCTTTCTGCATCCTATGCATTGCTCTAATCTGCGTTCTTAGTGCTCGCCATATAGGCGCTATCATCACCAGAGCGGATATTTGCACATAAGGCATATTTGCATATGCATTTGCATATTTGACCGTTTAGAGCATATTTTTATTTTTCTTGCATGTTCGCGGCATATACTACGTTTATTCGTACGCCTTATTCGCGAATAAGAATATCGCGAATAGCGAATTTTCCCGTATAAACGGTCTTATTCACGAATAGCCAATTCACGAAAGTTATTCGTGAATAGTGAGACTATTCGCGATAAACATGAGAGGTGATGCCACATTTTTCGCTGATATCTCTCTTTTTGACGATCAAGCAGCACTCTTAATTTGAGTTCAAAAATCTAACAAATAAGATGGAGAACGGAAAGGAAACCAACCGCTGCATATGAATAATACTTAAATTCACTTTTGAAAAAATAAATTGGTAAAAGCATTCTGATGCTATGAAATCAAATCTTTTTCATGTGTGCCACCATTTAATTTCGTTTTGGCAGTCAGGTAACGCTTATACCAACTAATGTCGGTTGCCGTATAAACGGTGACTTCACTATTCGCGATATTATTATTCGTGAATAAGGTTTAACGTATAAACGTAGTAATATATGCGTATCTTTCAAATTAACTTATGATCGAAGAGTATAAAAATATACAAAGTCAACACTTAAAAGTATAAGTTTAAGGTTTTACCTACGAAGAAATATCCAAAATATTTACAAGTATACTTTTAGGTTTGATTTTGCAATAAAAAAACTTCAATCGCAAAGCTTAGAGCTTAGAGAAGCCGTCGGAATAGTCCAAGGCATACGCAAAAACTTAAATAAATTGGAAAATAAAGCCTTTCAAGAAAAATTTGAACAAATTTTGAAAAGAAACAAAGGTTTTAAAAGTATAATCGGTATATATAATGTTTGTTATACAGCCGAATAACCTGCCGACCCGTATGTCAAAAAGCTTTTGCCAGATATGTTGGAAAGGTTTGCGTTTTATCCAACAACCTCAACTGATGGTGAGCGCAGTTTCTCTCTGTACGGAAACGTCTACACGCAGAAGAGACGATCATTCACTATGGAAAATCTTAAGCACCATATAATTATTTGTGCAAATTCTGAAATTGAAGATAAAGCTGTTTAGTCTGACTGAAGGTTCGGTTTCGGTTTACAGATTCATTGACCATAAAATTGCATTCGGCTGGGGCCATGAATCTTTTTTTTTTTTGTTCTTTTCTTTTATTAACTATTATGAACATGAAATGTTATTTTTGTTTTAGGCGTTATACAATAAATGGACTGATTTTTGTTAATAAATTTAAAAAAAAAAAAAATTAAAATGTGCTCTGCTCTACATTTAATTTTTTGGTCTTCAGTTCCACTTTCAGTAATGGGCAGAAGGTGCATGACAAATTTTTGGCTTCGCTTCACCAGCTTATGTCGGACTCTATTAAGCTGTTACTAGAGAAAAACTAAAAAAAAAAATTAAAATAATTCATTTAAATAATTTTTTTTCATGCATATTTTATTTTTTTTGAGCATATATTGCAATTTTTTAAGCATATTCTATGCGCATATTTGCGATTTTTTCGTGCATATAAATATCTGCTCTGATCATCACAAATAAGTTAAAAATGGTTTCAATGGAAGAGTGTGTTGCGTGGATATTTTCCGATATAAAAAAAAATAATAAACAAAAATCCAACCGTAATGTAACATATTTATTGAAATGAGTTATATTTCCAATTAATGTTTAAGTGATTTATAACATTGAACGGAAGTTTATGCTATGACTTTCGAAATTGTGTTTACATTTACAGAACGGACGCTTACTTTGCTAGACTATAAACTCTGTATTCTAAGAATTGAAACAAACAAAATTTGGTATTTTCCTATTCAAAATAACAACCTGTTGTACTCTCGGCGAATTTGTTTGCTTCAATTTCTAAGTAAGTAACCCATATCGTTTTCAGTCTTTGTAGTGGCCATATATTGATCCAGCTCCTTATCTAAATCATCTTTGTTCGAGAACGTCAGGGCTAGACTTGTATAGCTCTGCAGGAATGTTATCGAAACCGGGTGCTTTGCCAATTTTAAGCTGAGAAATGGCTTCTACAATCTCCTCTTTGGTGAGGGGTTGCTACACATTGATCTTAGTGGGCGCGTGTGTAGGAACGTTAGAGAGTTGTTGTTGCGTGTTTGGATTGTCCGGGAGCTGGTTTAACGTTTCTTTGAAAGTGCTCCCGCCAGCGCGAAAGTTGCTCTTCAGCATTTGTTAAAAGTCTGCCGTTTCTGCCTCTGATTAGGATGGCGCTGAGGTATGTTTATTTACAAGTTTTCGCGTAACATCAAACACGGTTTTGATATCTCCACGAACGCTTGCTGCCTCAGCTTCGGAGGCTAAGTTGTTGATAAATGTGCGCTTATCGTTTCTGGCTTGTCGTTTAACTTTTTTAACGAGGGTTTGGTATGCAGCGCGTGTTGTAGACCTTTGTTCCTCATTGGCTGCATTCATCCACTGAGTTTTAGCGAGTCGCCTTTCCTCAATTAGGGACCAAAAATTCGGTGACAGCCATTCTTTGTTTTCACAACTTCATTTGCGGTGTCGTTTAATAAGATTTTGATAGAATTCCACTGCGCATCTATATCTGGGACACTTGGACGAGTCCTTCCGTTTTCTGCTCTCCTATCCAAAATGACGTTAACAAAATGCTCCCGTGTATTTTCGCACTTTAGTCGAGCAACGTTGTACTTTTTTCGTTTGATAGTTGGAACTGTGTTTGATCTTTTCTGTAAAAGGAGCTTGATTTCTGCAATTAGCATGTAATGATCGGAAGCTATTTCGGCACTACGCAGCACGCGCACATCCTGAAGAAGCCTAACGCCTTTCTTGCTGATACAGAAGTGATCTATCTGGCCTTCGATGGCTGATCGGCTGTCTCTGGATTTCCAGGTTATCTTGTGCACCCTCTTATGAGGAAAGTATGAACCACCGATTACAAGATAATTTTTTGAGCAAGTTTCTATTAACATGTCGCCATTTTCGTTTCGGGCCCCTACACCGTGTATTCCTATTATCCGTTCAAACCCTTCATTTTCGTTGCCTATGCGGGCATTGAGGTCGCCCATTAGGACCAGGATATCGTTTTTGTGTACGCTATGTAACGTACGATTTAGTTCATCATAGAACATTTCCTTTGTTTGTAAATCGGAGACTTCAGTGGGTGCGTAGCATTGCACTATAGACAATTTACCAACGTTTGTGTTAAATCAGGCCGTGAGAATGCGTTCAGATACGGGCGTCCAGCTTATCAAAGAGTTTCGAATTTTCCTATTTACAAAGAGTCCAACGCCACGTATGTGGGGATCATTCTCATTTCGCATTCCAGAGTATATTATGCGATGCCCTTGTGTACTAGTGAAGTCGTCGCATCCATTCCAGCGCATTTCATTAATTCCCACAATATCGACCTTAAGGCGTGTAGCTTCCGAAGTTAGCTGTGCAAGTTTACCAACTTGGTAGAGTGAATTTACATTCCATGCGGCAAATCTTATCCGGGGGCAGGCAGGTGTCGTCATCAGTAGGTTGTTTTGGGTTGTTTTTCTATTTCTGTTTGTATTTGCAATAAGTTGGGGTTTCAGCTATAGTAGGGGATTGGCCTAAGGTAGCCTAGATTGGTGACAGGGCTGCTGTCTTAGTGTTATGATTTTGCATTGCATTGCGGAGAAGGCCTCCAATCTTGCCCCTCGCTTTATTGTTTGCGTTGATCATTTCCTACCAACGCGGGTGTCAGAAGTCAATTTGACAGCAGTCGTTCTCGTTGTCTCTCTCTTTCCCCTGTAGAATTGGTAGCACACTTCTTTTTTTTTCTAAGGCAGTCATACAAAGCAATTATATTCGAACCTTCGCGGAAGCGGACGAACACTCGGATTATTGTTTTTTAATTAACGTGATCGTACGGAAACAAGTACGCAACATACTTTTAAATTTATTTTTCAAAAATTGGCACGAGGAGCAACTCTCTTTGTAAGCGAAACCGATTGGTCACAATAAATAACGACTACTCGCAGGGTTTGCCCATTGCTTTATTTAATCCGTGTGTCACCTACCACGTTGTGTCGACGTTTGGATAGCAGACGTAAGTAACGAAACTCCATGCACTGCCTAAGGCCCCAGAATCTTCCAATTCTAATCTCTTGATTATCGTTTCCACATAAACATCGAATTGGCCCTCGAGCCGGATCCATCGGCTTCCGGATAAACGTATACTCTTAACGGGAAACAATAGCCGTTTGTTCAGGCAAGTGCAACGTCGCCCGTCTGGAATGTGACCAGTGGATTGGTCAGCATCGCAATCGTCTAGAGGAAAAGCTCGTCTGTGTAATCAAAGGGATTACTCACTCGATTGGTACGAAAGGTCAGTCAAATAAGTTCTCATCCAATTAGAAAATATAGTCAGAAAGTGTATGAGAGCGTGCATACGATTTCTAACCTCACTTTCGTTCACGTTTCTTAAAACGGTGCATTCGCGTGTTGTGTTCGTTTATCTCTTTGTACTATTCTTCGGTGTAAGCGTGCTTACGCGGTTCATAACCTAACTTTTTGAAATAATGCTCTTGATTAAATCGCGTGCACGCGGTCTCATCCTATCTTCCTCTTATTAAGTACATTATGCGTACGTCAGATCGTATGCAATTATATAGCAATTGTTGAACGTATTAAAGTTTGCTGCACCAAGGCTCTCTACATTAAATATTCGAAGTTTCCTTGAAACTTAAGCCGAGGTGCCTCTGCTAAACTATCGCTTTAATCATCTATAGTTGCGGTTCCACCTCAGTGTTCCCATAAAATAACTATAACATTTTAACACTTTGGTGCTCACTTCGAATTTTACTGACTGCAATCACTGTGGTGTCTCTTTAACTTCATATTCACATCACAGTGCTCAAATCTTTGCTGATAGTTATATCGTCGTTGTTTCAAGAAGTAATACATTCTTCGCTACAATAAAAATCAAATATATCGGTGAACAACTACTTAGTGCTGGTCGAGCTAATTTACGGCTTTGTGAACATTCACACAATAATTGGTTTCTTATTTTTCTAGTAAATAAAGCATATACGGAATATTTAAGAAATAAATACTCGTGTTCTTCGGTCGCACTCGTACTTCGTCGTTTATGAACTTAGGGCTCCCTTTTTCGATTTTTGCTCCCATTATGTCGATTTTAGATCCATTCGTTCGTGCTACAGACCATCTGGTTGATTTTGAAGTTACATTTAATGAATCTTTAACGGGAGATTTTTCGATTTACTCTCTACAAATACAAAAAGAGGAAATAAAGTTCATTTGGTCAGAAATAAGAAGCGCTTATGACTCTTGTTTATTAAAATTGTCGGATCCCTTAAATGAGGCCGCGGCCAGTGACATCGAATCAGTTAAAGCAAAATACAATAGTGCATATCGAATGTATCTGCGATGTCACGCAAAGATAAATGAATTGAATGCATCTTTCTCCAACCAACGTCTTCCGTCTACCTCGGTGGTTGTCAACGAAGTCACCGGTTACAATATTCGCTTGCCGTGTATATTAAAAATACTCGGCTCTCTCCAGTAGAAAAACTTTTCCATCTGTTACAAAAAACCAAAGCTGAAGCGAAAGAAATTGTAGAGAAATCCCTGTTAACTAACGACGGATTTGAGCAAGCGTGGTTCAATCTCAAACAAAGATAAAAAAAATAAACGAATTTTAGTAAATATTTAGTTTAAGACGCTCTTCAATTTGGCCGCGGTAGCTTCCGAATCTGGTAATAAACTAAAAGAACTACAGCGTTCAATTAACGACTGTCGTTCAGCTCTCATACAGCAAAATATTGATATAACTAGTTGGGACCCTGTTTTTGTATACCTTTGTTCATCTCGGTTGCCGAATGTTACCCTCTCGCTATGAGAACAATCATTTGAATCTAAGTCTGACATTCTTCGATGGGAAGATTTGGATCAATTTCTTACTCTACTACATGCAAATGTCTCTAGCGCCAAACGCAAAGTGTAGATTATGTAGTGAACCATATTCTATACTAAGTTTTCCACAATTCCTTGAATTAAATATTGAAGATCGCATAGCCACTAGCAAACGACTTCATCTCTGCACCAATTGTCTAGCTTCATCGCACCTTTCTAAAGACTGTAAAAGCAAGCATACTTGTTTTCGTTGTAAGAAGCGACACAACACTTTTTTGCATAAGCAAAGTATCAACCCTGCGCCCATTCAAAATTCATCAACTCCGCCCACTATACCTTCGCTTCCTCAAACTTCAAGTCCCCCTTCGTCTCAAATGGAAAATTTGACACAAATTCAACCTTCATGCCACAATGCAGTCATTACGAATAACCAATCTTGTTATTTCACTCAATGTAGGAGCATTCTATTAGGTACTGCCATGGTGGAAATAGGGATTAAAGGATCCTTTTATTCACACAATTCAAAGCTCCAACTCCAGCCTTTAACCCAATGGATTCTTCAAAATACGAGTCGCTTGCTCTAGATCGAAGTGCGGAACCGTGCATTTTATGTAGCGGCAACCATCCTCTGCGTCAATCTGATCAATTTCTCTAGATGTCGGTCGAAAAACGGGTTCAAGCTGTTTCGCAGCATAATCTATGTCTAAACTGTCTCTCGGCCGGTCATCTAAGGGCAAAGTGCAATAGTGCCTTTCGCTGCGCGAAGTGCCAACAACGACATCATAACTTGCTGCATTTTACAAATGCTACTGCAACACCGGATGGCCAAGTTTCTTCACCCCCATTGACATCTCCCCCGGAGATGGGCCCGTCGCCGATGAGCCAACCGGCGCATATTTTTGCGCAACCGAAGACTTCAAATTCCGTGAACATCCCCCCACGTCACCGGCACACGCACACGTCACCGACAGGCAAAATTAGGTGCCTTTGCCCACGGCCATCGCACATATCTCACTCTTGGATCAGGACTCGCAAAGGACGTTTATTACTGAGCAATTGCAACAGCAGTTGAAGAGGAAGTGCTAGCTCACTCGCGCCTCGCCACGCTCTGCGTGCAAGCATGAGATCGACACCGTTCTATCCAAACCAGACCAACCGGCTTCCAGCCAAAAAAGACTTCAATCGGGATCCTACCAAAATTTCATCGCTTGAGCTCGCCGATCCGCATTTTATGAATCCTGGCCAAATTAACAGGACCATCGGCTCCTTTGTTCTGCCTACATCGTTATCTTTTGGAGTCAAAATAAATATCGAAGGCAGTTTTCTTGCACCATCTTCTCCAATCGGATGGCTTTCGAGTGGGCCCATCGCCAGCAAAACCATCGAAGCGTTTACGACGCATGTCTCTTCCGGAGGCAATCATGAGTTACTTCACGAGTTGCTCAAACCATTCCGGGAACAAGAAGAGTTTCCTAATTATCCACCCGCTATCACGGTGGACCTCTACGGCGAAGAAGTTCATCAGAAAACGACGTATCGCATCCAAGAATCTGTCAATCAACAGCCGACAAGATAAAAAGTATGTTCGTTCTTCGCCGTGGCCGCTGCGCAGCCGAGCCTTTAAGACACGGCGAAAGAATCGTCCTAACGAGTACTTTTAATATTTTCTACAGCGCTAGCTCGTCGGAAAACTCCTTCCCGATAAGAAGGAGAAACAAGTAGTTAGTCTTCGATCAGTATGTGAATACAACGCGTTTCGCCGCTCCGCAAATCACTCGACTCGCAAACAACAACAAAAAGAAAAACAAAAACAAACAAAAAAGAATTTTGAACTAAACGACGCCAAAAGAAGTCGTGCGCATTAATTTAAAGTTTAAGAAAGTTGCCAAGAAGGCTCAGTGTTTTTTTATTTAAATATATTTTTAATTAACTCCCAGTGAGTAATCCACCATTTAATTCCGGAAAACCCCTCTTCCGTGTCGCGTAAATACCGACAATCAAAAAAAAAAAAAAGGGAACCAAAAAAACAACATCACTCAGCGATCACTCCACGACGACCAGCACTCACAGGTACGTCTCCTCCTTGTTGTCCCTCACACTAACAAGAGGTATAGCCAAATTGGGTGCTATTCTGAAAATATTTGAACACATAATAACGGACCAAATAAGTAACAGCCTAAATTCCTTCATCACCTCAGCTCAGCACGGTTTTGTAAAAGGAAGGTCGTCAGTGACAAATCTGCTGGAATTTACCTCAATGGTTTTGATGGTTTTGCTCATGGCCTCCAAACCGACGTTATCTACACAGATTTTAGTAAAGCTTTCGAAACTGTAAATCATGAAATTCTTTTGCTCAAATACGAACGCGCTTGGTTTTCCTGATCTGGTAATCAAATGGATTAAGTACATACCTGAGTGGTCGAAAGCAAACGAGTAATTTAAGAGTGTACTAAGTTGGCCTATTGAGGCATTCAGAGTTACCTTCACGAGTTGCTCAAACCATTCCGGGATCAAGAAGAGTTTCCTAATAATCCACCCGCTATCACGGTGGACTCTTACGTGCGAAGAAGTTCTTCAGAAATACGACGTATCGCATCCAAGAATTGTCAATCAACAGCCGACAAGATAAAAGTTAGGTTCGTTTCTTCGCCGTGCCGTGCGCAGCCGAGCCTTTAAGTCCACGGCGAAAGCAATCGTCCTTAACAGAGTTACTTTTAATATTAGAGACGGTGTTGCACTAAAAATAAAAGATGCTGCCATACTTCCGCGTTATTGAATTTTGGATTTGGTGAACTAGGATGAAAATTAAATGCGTACTTAAATGCCAATGGGTGATTAAAATTAAATGCTTTTGGTGAAATTGGCTCTAAAGGTCATAAAAGACTTAATTTAGAGAAGATTCCCCTTAACTGGCAACATCATATGGCATTTCGTTACCGTAATGTAGAAAGGCCCTAACTAAAAAATGTAGAATTTTACTGGAGAGAGAAAAAACTTAATTAAAACCAAAAAAATAAATAAATGCAATTTCATTTGATGCAGTTTAAGTTTAAGCTTAGTACAGAAAGGCAAATTAATGAGCCAAAAGAATTGAGGTTGAATAAAACTTGTTTTGGTCGATAAAATTTTTCACAGTTCTCTTTGTGACAGATAACTCAAGGCGCCAAATATGAACTCGAATCTAGAGCTGGGCGCGTCAGCAATTTATCACGCACGCTCACGCACGCTAATAAAACAATTCACGCACGCTCACGAAAATATCCGTGCATGTGCGTAAGAAAATCGTGATTTTTGCCGTGCGTGAGAGAAATATCACGCACGCACGGAATACACACGAAAATAAAAGTATTCATAAATTGAAAGTAGGCTATATATAATATATCGTCAGCAAAAATATTTTAGATTCACCCCTATTATGATTGTCGACTACTGATAGAGAATCGAAAAAGTTCTATCGTCGACTAAAATTTTTCAGTTTCTAGTATGTGGAAAAGATTTGATATAAAAAGAACCACTTTATCGGTTTCGGACGCTGAAATTTCCGACCAAGGCTGTTTTAGAGGTTCTTTTAAAGATTCTATGGTCTTGGAAGCCGAGTAATCAATTTACCTTGCTACCAATTCCCAATCGTGTTCAAAGCGATTTAAATCAGTTGTTTTGGAAGGACTACAAAGCCTACGTGGAGCATAATACAGCAATCAATCCTTGACTGAACGCCTTTAATGCCTTAAAAGCTCCAATCTATGCACATGCGCTTGCGGCCGTTATTTTGTAGAGTTCTTAATAGGGTTTGGAGGTGAACGTTTTCTGGAGGCCGCAGCAATATAAGCGGCTAAGTTTGGCGTACTTATTTTTTGTGCATTTCTTGATCTTATAAGGCATTGAAGGCGTTCAGTAAATTTTGCTTAACATTGGTTTTTATGGGGTGTATTTAAACTTTAGTCTTTGACTGTATAACATGATGTCAAAGTGTGCATGTATATATACATGTAGTTTTTTTTTTTTTTTAATTTTTATAGTTGTCCATATTTTCGAAAGAATTGATATTGCACCTGCCCTTGCGCCCAAAGCAGTTCAAAAATATATTTAATTTCATATAAATGGAAATGGCTATGTCAATATCATCTCCGCATTTTGGAAAAAAATATTTTATATACATTCTAAATTCGGCTTTGTGACTCATCAATTACCGAATTATTGTACCATAAAAAATAATAAGCTTTAACATTAAAATTACTACATTCTTTTATTGATTTAGACGTTTACCTCTTCTTTTTGTTAAAATTCGTCCAACACAGTCTTTTACAACACAGATTCGAAGTTATAAGAAGAAAATGAAATTGAGATGTGAAGTACAGCTGTATCGATGGCACTATCCAAAATATCGATTATATTCTCTGCTACCGAATAATCGTTGGTTTCTATCGATAGTGCCTTCCACCAAAGCAGCCCTGCAGTAATTCCAACTACTCTCCAGCTCCTCCCCTACTACTCCCAAAAATACCAGCACTACTCCCTTTTAAATTGCACACCAATGCACACTGGGCCTAAATTCAGTTTTAAGCTTCTATGGCCACAGTTCGGCTAGGAATGAAAAACTCCAAATAAGTCGTCGTTCATATTATGCGACAAGCCAAGCGAGCAATACGGTGAATTCTCTTTTGGTGTCTTCGTGTTCATATTAGTAGAAATTGTCTCTGCGACATTTGAAGGAGTAGACGAAACTGGTTGAATACATTGCTGCCAGAAAAAATATTTTGAAATACCTACCATCTGAATTAAAAATCCCCTAAGCTCTTGAAATAAGAGAAATAAATTATTATCGGGGTTTTCGCCAACATATGTTGGTTCACAGGTAGTTTTTTGAAAAAGTGTCCACTGTTCTCTAAAATTTCTCGTATTCAATACTTATAAGTTAGCTTTTTAAATTAATTCGGAATTCTGTAAATATGCTTCTTCATAAGAAGAGAATATTTACCCAAATATGGCAGCACTGTGTTTATGATGAGAAGGACAAGCACAAAGCGTGTCGCCGAGTACGTACGACACGTACCCCTCTCTCTACCCCGAACGTCCCTTGCAGGAAAGTCGCATGCAAGCCCGCGCACTTGATTACTTGACATCTCAGTATAAGCGAAAGTAAAGTACTTACTTCGAATAACTTTTCATGTCTTTGACGTATTTCTTATGGGCGCTTTATATAATGCATATCCCGGTATAGGATCTCAAGTGACATATTTCAATTTTTAAAATATAAATATATGGGATCCATATCATATTAGTTAGGAATTTTTAGGCAATTAGAAAAAACATTTTCTGATTGTCGAATGTAGAAAGCCGATGCGATCCATTCGGAACTCACTTTTACTTAATTTTTTTAAACTCTGAATAAATTTTGAACTTTTACTGCTAATTACAAAAATAATGCACGTTCTTCATTAAGTTTTCCAAATAGTACATCACTATTTTTCACTATGTATCACTAATTACATCGAATCTCTACGGGTACCAAAATTTGTTATAGAAATCAAAATTCATGTTTTGAATTGAAATACACAAAATGGGTATCTTACCCGAGTGTGCGTCGGTTCGACTGTTAATGGAAAAATGGGATGAAGCTGAAACAATACGATTGCAGATTGCAGAAGGTTCGGCAAGATCGAATGTCAGATAATGGCAGATAAAATTCTAGTTTGACATACCCTTCTTTATCCTCTCTTTCTCCAATTCAAAATTTTTTCAATAAATTTTTTCATGTTCGCTTACATTTTACTGCAGGTGAGGGAACACTTGGAAAATTAACATTACGCGTATTCACAAACACACCTTTGTGTGACATTAGAAAGTCGGAAAATCAGAAAATTCCGACTTCTTAAAAAGTTTCTAAACTTTTTTTGTATCTTGCACACCTTTTTAAGCATATAAAATTTTCCGGTTTTCCGATTTTACTATTTTCCGACGCCCTTGTGAATACCCCTTTTGATTAATTCTACAATTGAGGCCTTTTACACTAGGGCAATTATCGCCGGCAATTTTTTCCAAATTCTCTTTTGGAGTTGCCTTCGCTTTTACACGTATAAACAAGTAAGAAAGCTAAAGTCGGTCAAGCCCGACTTTGAAATACCCAGCGTCCCGACATTATGAGCGCACTATGTTTTGCTTCTCTATTTGTGGGCGTGGCAGTGGGAGGGCAACATATATTATTTCCCTACACCTTTCATTCGCCTTGGTGAACCTATGTTGCGAATTTGAAGCTTCTACGCCTTTTACTTCGGAAGTTACGAAAAATCTTTATTTGTGGGCGTGGCAGTGGGCGGGCCAAAAAAAGATTTTTCCTACACCTTTCATTCGCCTTGGTAATCCTATGTTGCGAATTCGAAGCTTCTACGCCTTTTACTTCGTAAGTTACAAAAAATCTTCATTTGTGGGCGTGGCAGTGGGCGGGCCACATAATTTTTTGTACTATCCTTTTCATTCGCCTTGGTGAAACTTCTATGTCGACCTTGATGCTTCTAGCCTTTTACTTCGGAAGTTTAACGAAAAATTCATTTTGTGGCTGGGAGGCGTCACAAATGTTAATTTGCGTATATTATTATTTTCCTATATACCTTTCGTCGCCTTGCTTGGTGAACCTATGTTGCGAATTTGAAGCTTCTACGCCTTTTACTTCGGAAGTTACGAAAAATCATTCTTTATTGTGGCGTGGCAGTGGGCGGGCCAAAAATTTTTTTGTTCCTACACCTTTTATTTGCCTTGGTCAACCTATGCTGCGAATTTGAAGCTTCTACGCCTTTTACTGCACAAGTTACGATAATCCCTTATTTTTGGGCTTATTTGTGGGCGTGGCTCGAGGAGGGCGGCGTCCATTTTTTGCCAGGAAATGTCCCTTTTTGTAGTTTACCAGCACACCAAATATCAATAAAATGTGCTGAGTGGTTCGCTAGTTACGGGCATTTTATTGAAAACACATTATATTCATTTGTGGGCGTGGCAGTGGGCGGATGTCTCCCATTTTTACTTAGGATCATACTCGGATCCCGATATACCTTTGTGCCAAATTTCGACTTGATTGGTCCAGCCGTTTTGGAGGAGATCCGACCACGGACGGACGGACAGACGGACGGACGGACAGACGGACAGACGGACAGACGGACGGACGGACAGACGGACATGTCTAAATCGATTCAGTTTTTGATCCTGATCATTTCTATATATATTTTGCTATATCTCCGGAGCTTAATTCTCCCTGTTACAAGATTCGCACAAAACTAATATACCCCGCTTACGCTGGGTATAAAAAGATTGCCGAGCAATTTTCATTTGTTTTGTCTGTTTTTGACGTTTGCCCCGTTCGCGCAGGGTTGATTTTTGGAATAAATTAAAATAGCATCATTAAGTATCCCTGATTTAGGGTTGATTTTAAGATTAAAAAGACGCGTCCGGGCATATTCCGGCGATTAAATATAATATATGCACGGATTTTGTTGCATTAGCACAATTAGCTTTTCTATGCAATCGCGCGGCCACTTCCCCGACATTTGAAACTTTAAATTTTATATTTCCCGAAAAATCTCAGTTGTTAACACCTCGAAAGTAGAAAGCGAATGAAGCAAACGTCAAAAACCAGCTCGCAGCCAATTCCCCGCTCTGCGTTTCGCCTACAAACGAAAAAAAAAATGCAGGCGATAATTGCCTAGTGTAAAAGGCCTCATTAGCTAAAAAAAATATAAATTTAGAAAAGAAATTGATTTTACAGCAGCGGTGGGCGAGCGCTATCCCGCGGGCGCTGCAAACTGCGCAGTCGGCTACACCGACTTGTGCGTGAATCATGAAAACGCTCAGTCGCTCGCTGTCAGTCGTACTGAGAACTTGTTCTGCATTGTTGTTGCGAATACATAGCGAGAAAAATGTTTCATGCGAAATGGGAAGATTTTTTGTTCATTGAAAATTCTTTCGGTGAGGCTCAATGTCTTATTTGTCATTACATTTCAAACCGATGCGCTGATTATTATGTGAAAAGGCATTATTTTTCGTGTCATAAAATTTATAGCTGATAAAAGCAAAAAAATATTTATTAAAACCTAAAAATTCCCACTTGGTTTCTTTTGTTAGTTATCGCTTGCCGATCGTACCTACGCAAACTTTTCTCTCAGTGCTTTTGTCGAGTTGCTACTACGCCATACGCAAGTGCGATAAGTGAAATGGTGTTGGTGCGCCCATCTCTGTTTTACAGGCACCGAGAGTTCTAGCCCAAGTATAAAAATTGGTAAATTCTTACCTATTTTAGGTCCCAATATGTTCTAGACCTTACCTAAATATGGCAAAAATACGTCCGTTCGACGTCGCTGCGACGTAAGTGGAGAATGGAATGGAAGTCGGTAATAAAAGGGCACAATAGGGCACTGCGACTTCAAAGTCACGGCGAAAACAGGTCCGTTTTACCAAAGATTAGTCAAAAAGAAGTCCGTACGACGTCTAAATGACCAATTTGCGACCTAAATGGACTTATGAGTAAAATGAAGTTGGAGAGAGAAAAAGTGAATGAAAAGTGAAAAGAGAGTGAGCGATATATGTATCGATTGTAATCGAAAAAATTATTTCGTTCTCATTCCCATGAACTTGTCTTGAAATGAATAAAGCATTTTCAATGAAATGTCTTCTATTAAATGAAATGCCAATAAATAAAAGACTTTATGCAAAGACATTTCTCCATTGCAAAGAGCGAAACGCATATGCCAGCCAAAATTTATGGTTAAATCATTCCTTCTACCTCTTATTTTTTCATGGGCCTTTCGAATTAAGAAAGATAAAATAAAATTTTATTAAATAAAAATAATTTTACATACAAAAAGCTAGCTCTAAAGCAGCTGTTATACGAACAAAGATGGAGAAGCGTAAAATGCGACCTCAAAATTCAAAATACTTATTTTTCTGACCAAATAGGTAACATCGACTTCAAAATTGCAACCTATAAGTAAAAATTCCCAATATAGGTATTTGCGACTTTAAAGCAGGGGTCGGCACGCTAGGAACAATTTTTGCGACAGCTACTCACACGTATTGCTTACGCTCTTGTCTCAGTTTGACGGGATCAGCCGAGCATGCAACATCGAGAGCGGGTATGCGGAAATTTATAGCTATTTCCGTCAGTTTTAGCTCTTTTATGCTACTTCTAGCTTTTAAATTTAGCTACTTTCAGCATTTTTTTGTTTATTTTCGGCTATTTTTCGTAGCCGCTCTGCTCTCACTCACACAATTACATACCCATTTTGCCGACCCCTGCTTTAAAGGCACAAAAATTTCTGACCTAAAGTGCCCTATTAGCGCCTGTCCATTTGAAATAGCCCTATAATGGCATTTGTTATAGCTTGTTCTCACGGCGCTGTGAAGCAAGTGCGTCGGCTTTCATTCTCACTTCGCAGGCGAAGCAAGCTGCGAAGCACGCGCTTCGCCATACAAATTTTTGACAGCCCGAAGCACTATCTCTACTTGCTTCAGTTTGAAGCAAGTAGCGAAGCAAGTTAAATTTGATATCAACCCTGCTTGTTATCGAAAATAATTGGCAAAAGTGCGAAATATATGACAGCAGAGAAAGAAAAATAAACAAGCCGGGTAAAAAGATGCATTCTTTAAAACTAACAGGTTGGCTGATAAGTCCCCCGGTCTGACACATAGATGGCGTCGCTAGTATTAAATGCATATTATTTTTATATAGTGGCAACCTTCAAATGATTCGTGTCAAAATTTGACGTCTGTAAGTCAATTAGTTTGTGAGATAGAGCGTCTTTGTGAAGCAACTTTTGTTATTGTGAAAAAAAATGGAAAAAAAGGAATTTCGTGTTTTGATAAAATACTGTTTTCTGAAGGGAAAAAATACAGTGGAAGCAAAAACTTGGCTAGATAATGAGTTTCCGGACTCTGCCCCAGGAAAATCAACAATAATTGATTGGTATGCAAAATACAAGCGTGGTGAAATGAGCACGGAGGACGGTGAACGCAGTGGACGCCCGAAAGAGGTGGTTACCGACGAAAACATCAAAAAAATTCACAAAATGATTTTGAAAGACCGTAAAATGAAGTTGATCGAGAGAGCAGAGGCCTTAAAGATATCAAAGGAACGTGTTGGTCATATCATTCATCAATATTTGGATATGAAAAAGCTCTGTGCAAAATGGGTGCCGCGCGAGCTCACATTTGACCAAAAACAACAACGTGTTGATGATTCTGAGCGGTGTTTGCAGCTGTTAACTCGCAATACACCCGAGTTTTTGCGTCGATATGTGACAATGGATGAAACATGGCTCTATCACTACACTCCTGAGTCCAATCGACAGTCGGCTGAGTGGACAGCGATCGGTGAACCGTATCCGAAGCGTGGAAAGACTCAAAAGTCCGCTGGCAAAGTAATGGCCTCTGTTTTTTGGGATGGGCATGGAATAATTTTTATCGATTATCTTGAGAAGGGGAAAAACCATCAACAGTGACTATTATATGTCGTTATTGGAGCGTTTGAAGGTCGAAATCGCGGCAAAACGGCCCCATATGAAGAAGAAAAAATTGTTGTTCCAACAAGACAACGCACCGTGCCACAAGTCATTGAGAACGATGGCAAATATTCATGAATTAGGCTTCGAATTGCTTCCCCACCCACCGTATTCTCCAGATCTGGCCCCCAGCGACTTTTTCTTGTTCTCAGACCTCAAAAGGATGCTCGCAGGGAAAAAATTTGGCTGCAATGAAGAGGTGATCGCCGAAACTGAGGCCTATTTTGAGGCAAAACCGAAGGAGTACTACCAAAATGGTATCAAAATATTGGAAGGTCGTTATAATCGTTGTATCGCTCTTGAAGGGAACTATGTTGAATAATAAAAACGAATTTTGACAAAAAAATGTGTTTTTCTTTGTTAGACCGGGGACTTATCAGCCAACCTGTTATATTATGCATAACAATTAACTTACACTTTATCTCCATTCCGCAACAACCAAAGTTTTTGCTCACGATAATAAACAAAAACCAACAGTCCAAACAATGCAGTGCTGCCAACTGATAGCAACATATAATTTTATTTTATGCCATATTCCATCAGGAACATAGGCTTTTTACATAGAATCTCCAGTTATTTCGTTCTAAAGCTAAGTATCTAAGTTCGTTGAAAGATTTGCCGGTTTCATTCAAGATGGTCCTTCGCCAAGTGGTTCGCGGTCGTCTTCGCCTTCGGGAGCCTGGCGGGTTCCACTCTAGTGTTGCATGGCAAATTTCGTCATACGGCTTCCTGAGCGTGTGGCCCAACCAGTTGTACTTGCGCCTTCTAATTTGGATGTTGATGTCTTCTTGCCTAGTGAGTAGGAGGAGGTTTTCATTTGAGATTACGCGGGGCCACCAGATCTTAAGTATGTTGCGTAGGCATCGGTGAGTAAAGACTTGTAGAATCTGCCTCATTTTAGCGCTAACTAGCCACGTTTCGGAACCAAAGAGGAGCACGGATTTGACGCATGCGTTTTAGACTTTAATTTTTGTCGCCGTGGATAATTCGTTTGAGCGCCAAATATTGCGTAAACTGGCGAAGGCAGCTCGTGCTTTATTTATTATGCTTTGAACGTCTTGTGTTGCGCCGCCCGTAGTGGTAATTATGCTTCCTAAGTAGCAAAAATCGTTGACATTTTCTATTTCCTCGTTGTTTACCTTAAAAGTCGGTGTGTGAGATGTTTTGATCGTGCAAGCTTTAGTCTTTGAAACGTTTATGCGCAGTCCCGCTGCCGCGGCTGTAGTGCATAAATCGTCGATTTTTGCTTGCATATGCTCCTTGTTTGAGGCGAGTAAAACTATGTCGTCGGCATATTCAAGGTCTTCGAGATGTTGATTGACCCTCCACGTGATCCCTGGTCTTCTGGCAGCAACTGATTTTAGTATGCAGTCTAAGGTCACTGCGAATAATAGAGGGGACAAGAGGCATCCTTGTTTGACACCGGTTTGTGTATTAAAAGGGTCGCTAGCACTACCGCAGTGCACCACTCTCGCAGAGGCTCCCTCATATTGAGCTTTGATGACATTGATAATTTTTTCTAGAACTCCCACGCTTTGTAAGGCAAGCCAAATAACATCGCGATCAATGGAGTCGAAAGCTTTCAAGAAGTCGATAAACACTAGGAAGAGCGTCAAATAATATTCGTTGCACTGCTCTATAATCAGTCGCAAGCTATTTATGTGGTCAACGCCACACCTATTGGGCCGAAAGCAGGCTTGCTCCTTTCTTAGTTGGCGGTCAATTGGCTCGGTAATGCGGTTCAAAAGAACCTTATTGAAAATTTTGCAGACCGAGGGCACAAGCGCAATGCCTCGCCAGTTGCTACACTCTTTTTTATCACTCTTTTTTGTGATTTTGACAATTAGGCTTTGTTTCCAGTCATGTGGGGCGGATTCTGTGTTCCATATTTCAATAAAAAGCGGTTTTAAAATATTTGCGAGAACGTCAGGGCTAGACTTGTATAGCTCTGCAGGAATGTTATCGATACCGGGTGCTTTGCCATTTTTAAGCTGAGAAATGGCTTCTACAATCTCCTCTTTGGTGGGGGGAGTTGCTACACATTGATCTTAGTGGGCGCGTGTGTGGGAACGTTAGAGAGTTGTTGTTGCGTGTTGGATTGTCCGGGAGCTGGTTTAACGTTTCTTTGAAAGTGCTCCCGCCAGCGCGAAAGTTGCTCTTCAGCATTTGTTAAAAGTCTGCCGTTTCTGCCTCTGATTAGGATGGCGCTGAGGGTATGTTTATTTACAAGTTTTCGCGTAACATCAAACACGGTTTTAATATCTCCACGAACGCTTGCTGCCTCAGCTTCGGAGGCTAAGTTGTTGATAAATGTGCGCTTATCGTTTCTGGCTTGTCGTTTAACTTTTTTAACGAGGGTTTGGTATGCAGCGCGTGTTGTAGACCTTTGTTCCTCATTGGCTGCATTCATCCACTGAGTTTTAGCGAGTCGCCTTTCCTCAATTAGGGACCAAAAATTCGGTGACAGCCATTCTTTGTTTTCACAACTTCATTTGCGGTGTCGTTTAATAAGATTTTGATAGAATTCCACTGCGCATCTATATCTGGGACACTTGGACGAGTCCTTCCGTTTTCTGCTCTCCTATCCAAAATGACGTTAACAAAATGCTCCCGTGTATTTTCGCACTTTAGTCGAGCAACGTTGTACTTTTTTCGTTTGATAGTTGGAACTGTGTTTGATCTTTTCTGTAAAAGGAGCTTGATTTCTGCAATTAGCATGTAATGATCGGAAGCTATTTCGGCACTACGCAGCACGCGCACATCCTGAAGAAGCCTAACGCCTTTCTTGCTGATACAGAAGTGATCTATCTGGCCTTCGATGGCTGATCGGCTGTCTCTGGATTTCCAGGTTATCTTGTGCACCCTCTTATGAGGAAAGTATGAACCACCGATTACAAGATAATTTTTTGAGCAAGTTTCTATTAACATGTCGCCATTTTCGTTTCGGGCCCCTACACCGTGTATTCCTATTATCCGTTCAAACCCTTCATTTTCGTTGCCTATGCGGGCATTGAGGTCGCCCATTAGGACCAGGATATCGTTTTTGTGTACGCTATGTAACGTACGATTTAGTTCATCATAGAACATTTCCTTTGTTTGTAAATCGGAGACTTCAGTGGGTGCGTAGCATTGCACTATAGACAATTTACCAACGTTTGTGTTAAATCAGGCCGTGAGAATGCGTTCAGATACGGGCGTCCAGCTTATCAAAGAGTTTCGAATTTTCCTATTTACAAAGAGTCCAACGCCACGTATGTGGGGATCATTCTCATTTCGCATTCCAGAGTATATTATGCGATGCCCTTGTGTACTAGTGAAGTCGTCGCATCCATTCCAGCGCATTTCATTAATTCCCACAATATCGACCTTAAGGCGTGTAGCTTCCGAAGTTAGCTGTGCAAGTTTACCAACTTGGTAGAGTGAATTTACATTCCATGCGGCAAATCTTATCCGGGGGCAGGCAGGTGTCGTCATCAGTAGGTTGTTTTGGGTTGTTTTTCTATTTCTGTTTGTATTTGCAATAAGTTGGGGTTTCAGCTATAGTAGGGGATTGGCCTAAGGTAGCCTAGATTGGTGACAGGGCTGCTGTCTTAGTGTTATGATTTTGCATTGCATTGCGGAGAAGGCCTCCAATCTTGCCCCTCGCTTTATTGTTTGCGTTGATCATTTCCTACCAACGCGGGTGTCAGAAGTCAATTTGACAGCAGTCGTTCTCGTTGTCTCTCTCTTTCCCCTGTAGAATTGGTAGCACACTTCTTTTTTTTCTAAGGCAGTCATACAAAGCAATTATATTCGAACCTTCGCGGAAGCGGACGAACACTCGGATTATTGTTTTTTAATTAACGTGATCGTACGGAAACAAGTACGCAACATACTTTTAAATTTATTTTTCAAAAATTGGCACGAGGAGCAACTCTCTTTGTAAGCGAAACCGATTGGTCACAATAAATAACGACTACTCGCAGGGTTTGCCCATTGCTTTATTTAATCCGTGTGTCACCTACCACGTTGTGTCGACGTTTGGATAGCAGACGTAAGTAACGAAACTCCATGCACTGCCTAAGGCCCCAGAATCTTCCAATTCTAATCTCTTGATTATCGTTTCCACATAAACATCGAATTGGCCCTCGAGCCGGATCCATCGGCTTCCGGATAAACGTATACTCTTAACGGGAAACAATAGCCGTTTGTTCAGGCAAGTGCAACGTCGCCCGTCTGGAATGTGACCAGTGGATTGGTCAGCATCGCAATCGTCTAGAGGAAAAGCTCGTCTGTGTAATCAAAGGGATTACTCACTCGATTGGTACGAAAGGTCAGTCAAATAAGTTCTCATCCAATTAGAAAATATAGTCAGAAAGTGTATGAGAGCGTGCATACGATTTCTAACCTCACTTTCGTTCACGTTTCTTAAAAACGGTGCATTCGCGTGTTGTGTTCGTTTATCTCTTTGTACTATTCTTCGGTGTAAGCGTGCTTACGCGGTTCATAACCTAACTTTTTGAAATAATGCTCTTGATTAAATCGCGTGCACGCGGTCTCATCCTATCTTCTTCTTATTAAGTACATTATGCGTACGTCAGATCGTATGCAATTATATAGCAATTGTTGAACGTATTAAAGTTTGCTGCACCAAGGCTCTCTACATTAAATATTCGAAGTTTCCTTGAAACTTAAGCCGAGGTGCCTCTGCTAAACTATCGCTTTAATCATCTATAGTTGCGGTTCCACCTCAGTGTTCCCATAAAATAACTATAACATTTTAACACTTTGGTGCTCACTTCGAATTTTACTGACGCAATCACTGTGGTGTCTCTTTAACTTCATATTCACATCACAGTGCTCAAATCTTTGCTGATAGTTATATCGTCGTTGTTTCAAGAAGTAATACATTCTTCGCTACAATAAAAATCAAATATATCGGTGAAGAACTACTTAGTGCTGGTCGAGCTAATTTACGGCTTTGTGAACATTCACACAATAATTGGTTTCTTATTTTTCTAGTAAATAAAGCATATACGGAATATTTAAGAAATAAATACTCGTGTTCTTCGGTCGCACTCGTACTTCGTCGTTTATGAACTTAGGGCTCCCTTTTTCGATTTTTGCTCCCATTATGTCGATTTTAGATCCATTCGTTCGTGCTACAGACCATCTGGTTGATTTTGAAGTTACATTTAATGAATCTTTAACGGGAGATTTTTCGATTTACTCTCTACAAATACAAAAAGAGGAAATAAAGTTCATTTGGTCAGAAATAAGAAGCGCTTATGACTCTTGTTTATTAAAATTGTCGGATCCCTTAAATGAGGCCGCGGCCAGTGACATCGAATCAGTTAAAGCAAAATACAATAGTGCATATCGAATGTATCTGCGATGTCACGCAAAGATAAATGAATTGAATGCATCTTTCTCCAACCAACGTCTTCCGTCTACCTCGGTGGTTGTCAACGAAGTCACCGGTTACAATATTCGCTTGCCGTGTATATTAAAAATACTCGGCTCTCTCCAGTAGAAAAACTTTTCCATCTGTTACAAAAAACCAAAGCTGAAGCGAAAGAAATTGTAGAGAAATCCCTGTTAACTAACGACGGATTTGAGCAAGCGTGGTTCAATCTCAAACAAAGATAAAAAAAATAAACGAATTTTAGTAAATATTTAGTTTAAGACGCTCTTCAATTTGGCCGCGGTAGCTTCCGAATCTGGTAATAAACTAAAAGAACTACAGCGTTCAATTAACGACTGTCGTTCAGCTCTCATACAGCAAAATATTGATATAACTAGTTGGGACCCTGTTTTTGTATACCTTTGTTCATCTCGGTTGCCGAATGTTACCCTCTCGCTATGAGAACAATCATTTGAATCTAAGTCTGACATTCTTCGATGGGAAGATTTGGATCAATTTCTTACTCTACTACATGCAAATGTCTCTAGCGCCAAACGCAAAGTGTAGATTATGTAGTGAACCATATTCTATACTAAGTTTTCCACAATTCCTTGAATTAAATATTGAAGATCGCATAGCCACTAGCAAACGACTTCATCTCTGCACCAATTGTCTAGCTTCATCGCACCTTTCTAAAGACTGTAAAAGCAAGCATACTTGTTTTCGTTGTAAGAAGCGACACAACACTTTTTTGCATAAGCAAAGTATCAACCCTGCGCCCATTCAAAATTCATCAACTCCGCCCACTATACCTTCGCTTCCTCAAACTTCAAGTCCCCCTTCGTCTCAAATGGAAAATTTGACACAAATTCAACCTTCATGCCACAATGCAGTCATTACGAATAACCAATCTTGTTATTTCACTCAATGTAGGAGCATTCTATTAGGTACTGCCATGGTGGAAATAGGGATTAAAGGATCCTTTTATTCACACAATTCAAAGCTCCAACTCCAGCCTTTAACCCAATGGATTCTTCAAAATACGAGTCGCTTGCTCTAGATCGAAGTGCGGAACCGTGCATTTTATGTAGCGGCAACCATCCTCTGCGTCAATCTGATCAATTTCTCTAGATGTCGGTCGACAAACGGGTTCAAGCTGTTTCGCAGCATAATCTATGTCTAAACTGTCTCTCGGCCGGTCATCTAAGGGCAAAGTGCAATAGTGCCTTTCGCTGCGCGAAGTGCCAACAACGACATCATAACTTGCTGCATTTTACAAATGCTACTGCAACACCGGATGGCCAAGTTTCTTCACCCCCATTGACATCTCCCCCGGAGATGGGCCCGTCGCCGATGAGCCAACCGGCGCATATTTTTGCGCAACCGAAGACTTCAAATTCCGTGAACATCCCCCCACGTCACCGGCACACGCACACGTCACCGACAGGCAAAATTAGGTGCCTTTGCCCACGGCCATCGCACATATCTCACTCTTGGATCAGGACTCGCAAAGGACGTTTATTACTGAGCAATTGCAACAGCAGTTGAAGAGGAAGTGCTAGCTCACTCGCGCCTCGCCACGCTCTGCGTGCAAGCATGAGATCGACACCGTTCTATCCAAACCAGACCAACCGGCTTCCAGCCAAAAAAGACTTCAATCGGGATCCTACCAAAATTTCATCGCTTGAGCTCGCCGATCCGCATTTTATGAATCCTGGCCAAATTAACAGGACCATCGGCTCCTTTGTTCTGCCTACATCGTTATCTTTTGGAGTCAAAATAAATATCGAAGGCAGTTTTCTTGCACCATCTTCTCCAATCGGATGGCTTTCGAGTGGGCCCATCGCCAGCAAAACCATCGAAGCGTTTACGACGCATGTCTCTTCCGGAGGCAATCATGAGTTACTTCACGAGTTGCTCAAACCATTCCGGGAACAAGAAGAGTTTCCTAATTATCCACCCGCTATCACGGTGGACCTCTACGGCGAAGAAGTTCATCAGAAAACGACGTATCGCATCCAAGAATCTGTCAATCAACAGCCGACAAGATAAAAAGTATGTTCGTTCTTCGCCGTGGCCGCTGCGCAGCCGAGCCTTTAAGACACGGCGAAAGAATCGTCCTAACGAGTACTTTTAATATTTTCTACAGCGCTAGCTCGTCGGAAAACTCCTTCCCGATAAGAAGGAGAAACAAGTAGTTAGTCTTCGATCAGTATGTGAATACAACGCGTTTCGCCGCTCCGCAAATCACTCGACTCGCAAACAACAACAAAAAGAAAAACAAAAACAAACAAAAAAGAATTTTGAACTAAACGACGCCAAAAGAAGTCGTGCGCATTAATTTAAAGTTTAAGAAAGTTGCCAAGAAGGCTCAGTGTTTTTTTATTTAAATATATTTTTAATTAACTCCCAGTGAGTAATCCACCATTTAATTCCGGAAAACCCCTCTTCCGTGTCGCGTAAATACCGACAATCAAAAAAAAAAAAAAGGGAACCAAAAAAACAACATCACTCAGCGATCACTCCACGACGACCAGCACTCACAGGTACGTCTCCTCCTTGTTGTCCCTCACACTAACAAGAGGTATAGCCAAATTGGGTGCTATTCTGAAAATATTTGAACACATAATAACGGACCAAATAAGTAACAGCCTAAATTCCTTCATCACCTCAGCTCAGCACGGTTTTGTAAAAGGAAGGTCGTCAGTGACAAATCTGCTGGAATTTACCTCAATGGTTTTGATGGTTTTGCTCATGGCCTCCAAACCGACGTTATCTACACAGATTTTAGTAAAGCTTTCGAAACTGTAAATCATGAAATTCTTTTGCTCAAATACGAACGCGCTTGGTTTTCCTGATCTGGTAATCAAATGGATTAAGTACATACCTGAGTGGTCGAAAGCAAACGAGTAATTTAAGAGTGTACTAAGTTGGCCTATTGAGGCATTCAGAGTTACCTTCACGAGTTGCTCAAACCATTCCGGGATCAAGAAGAGTTTCCTAATAATCCACCCGCTATCACGGTGGACTCTTACGTGCGAAGAAGTTCTTCAGAAATACGACGTATCGCATCCAAGAATTGTCAATCAACAGCCGACAAGATAAAAGTTAGGTTCGTTTCTTCGCCGTGCCGTGCGCAGCCGAGCCTTTAAGTCCACGGCGAAAGCAATCGTCCTTAACAGAGTTACTTTTAATATT